>OY740771.1:116909188-117255523 GCA_963513935.1 Aphrophora alni | reverse complement strand
CAAATACCGCAAAGGAAAACTATGAATTCAACTGTCACGAAATTAGAGGTTTTGGGCGATACACTTTCCACTTAAAACGCCATGACTTTTGAACCATTTAACCAATTTCATTAGGAAAAATAAATTTGGTGAAACGCATTTCACATAACTATTGAAAGATACGACCGACATTTTATAAATAAAGGACAATTTGATATATTCACCCCAATGATATTCTTAAACTCGTCATGTTTGTCCCTTATAATACTTTGAGAAACACTGTTTAAATAATTATTACAAAATTTGGTCCGATTATTACAAATCGTGGGGTAAACCATTTCACAGGCCGCAGTATAAATTTAACGTGCAATGAATGATACATTCACACATTTCATAATTGCTCTGAGGCCTGGGGACTTTGGTCTGTATTTTAATTCAAGGATAATATTAGAGAAGGAATATTTACGGTAGTAGTCTGAAATATTAATAGATGTGCACAGTTTCCATTGCAATGTAAATTACAACTAGGGTTCAATTAGGAATATATCAAGAGAGAGAGAGAGAGAGAGAGAGAGAGAGAGAGAGAGAGAGAGAGAGAGAGAGAGAGAGAGAGAGAGAGAGAGAGAGAGAGAGAGAGAGAGAGAGAGAGAGAGAGAGAGAGAGAGAGAGAGAGAGAGAGAGAGAGAGAGAGAGAGAGAGAGAGAGAGAGAGAGAGAGAGAGAGAGAGAGAGAGAGAGAGAGAGAGAGAGAGAGAGAGAGAGAGAGAGAGAGAGAGAGAGAGAGAGAGAGAGAGAGAGAGAGAGAGAGAGAGAGAGAGAGAGAGAGAGAGAGAGAGAGAGAGAGAGAGAGAGAGATCTTTGTTAGACGTTATTACAGAAGTACAACAGTCTTTAGTGAAAGTATTATAGTTATACACTTTTCTACTTAAAAAGCTTTCAGTGCAACAAACAGATTTGTAGTAGAACAATTCAAACATAAAGGGGAACAATTTTCAAATATTTTCTCGTTTCAAGAATAATTACAAATGCTGAACTTGAATATTTTTTTCCAATTTGAATTAAAATTGAGCTAAGCGAACAAATCTCTTTAAAAATACATTCGAGACTACTTTACAGTTTATGATAAAGCTACACAGGCTTTACAAATGTAAATCACTTGATCTTTTGTTTTACAAAGTCATAAAATAACTCGTAAAACTTGTGTTTATATTCATCCACGTGGCTTCAAGTCGATCCATTTCACTTCTCTACACATGGTAACGTAATTTCATGCAATTATGTATTGGCTTTCTGTAGAGCTAAGTTTTATTTAAATCGGTTGTTAGGTTTCATTATTAAAATTAAGAATTCGATTTTTCAGATAAAAAAAAAATTAATTAGTTAACATACCTTAATGTCAAAAGTAGTTCATTATTCTTATAGTAGCTACAGCTGTTTCGCCTCAACATAAGGCATCATCATACTTAGCACACGTAAACAAACTAAAAACACGTTCACAACACAAAACTTGTTTGTATATAAAAACACATACACACACACAAAATAGTAAACCGGGTTGGTTCTTGTTTTATAGTAAAAATAAAAAAAATAAAAATTTTTTCTTGATGTGGCCACATCCTACAACTTCTAATGCTCTTGAATGACTGATGTTGAGGCGAAACAGCTGTAGCTACTATAAGAATAATGAACTACTTTTGACATTAAGATATGTTAACTAATTAATTATATCAGTAGTTCGGAAGACAATATGGAAATAATAAATAAAATTAGTAGTCTTCTTTTGATATAGTTATGTAGATTTGTAAGACAGATCTAATTATTCAACGTTCGTTTGTAGGTACAACTGGAATACTTTGGTTGAAGAGTTTGGGAATTGTCGGAATAATAAAAAGATTAACAATTATTGACATTGCGCAGTTGTTCTACGCATATTTTTTGAGCAACGATTTACAAAATAACTTCTAAATCAGCTGTAATAAATTTACATGGGATAATCATCAAAACGCAGGGTATTTAACATTGTTAATGACACTTTTTAGTGACAACTCTTTAGGTATTAATTATTACATTTTGTAACTGTGTTTCTAGGAGTATCTCTTATAAGTTCGGTTACAGATAGAGGATGAAGTAAATTTCTGTATAATGCATAATAGATAAATAAATCATATAGATAATAAAGGACTTGTGTTTAGTTGTGTTTAAACGATAGTGACTCTGTTCCGATGAACACACAAATTTCAGTAACTATAAGTTGTTCACATTTTTATTTCTTATAACATAAATTTAAAATATTTTGTTAGTTTATAGTAATATTTTCTTTAGGAAAACCAAAATAAATTAATGTTGGTTTTCGATTGGACACTCGGATAAAATAACATTTTCTGATAAAACACAAACAACAAACACTCGTCTTCATGCATAACAGTAAAATAAAACTTTACAATAAAATCAATAAAGAAATATAAGGTTGATGAATAAACATGAGTTGAAGTCTATGAAACAGAAGAGAATCCATCGAAAAGCAATAGTTTACGTGACCTCTGAGTGTTGAGAAGGTAATACAAAATGGCGGAGTGAACAATGTGACAAGATTAAATTATACAAGACAAGATGGACATGCTCTCGACAGACATGGTATTGAGTAATTAATTCAATACGTCTGTTTATTAATCAGTAAACTTGAAATAAAAACACGAAGAAATTAATTTCAATACTGATGAGTAGACAAGAACATCATTATTTTTATTTTTTCAACCAAACATTTATTTATTCAAAGTACAGATCAATTTACATGATTTGATTAAATTACATTTCCGAACATACAGTATTAAAGTTATTGAATTCAAAACTTTCCATTACGAGTGTGTTAGTGAATTGTATAATAGAAAGAATAGCAAAAGAAAGGTCAACAAATAGTCTTGTCAAATGGAATATGGTTGAGAATAATCACAATTTTAAAGATTTTAAATCAATATGTCGTGTCCATAAAGTCATGTTTGGGTTTAAAATTGCTTAGGAAACATCGTAGGTGCATGAAACAGCTGTTATTTAGTTGTATTTATAATTCGATAAGAATTCTTGTCTTTTGATTATATGGTCTATTTCATCTAAACAATAGCATAGTAACAGTGCAAAGGAAAGTTCAGTTTTTTTGTAACTTCAAAAATGCATCTCTGTAACTCTAGTTATCGGCTTGTATATCATGAAGAAATTCAACGTTCCTATATGGGACACATAGTTTGGTAACTCATTGCACAAAAATCGGGCAGATAGACTGACAGTCAGCAATGAAACTAATGAGAACGTTCGAAAATGCTTTTCTCGAAGTGCAAATAAATCTGTTCTATGAAGATGTGAAAACAACAGTTCAGAAGATTTTGAAGAAAACAAAATACCTCAGGATTGCAAACTATAAACGTCAGTTGTTGAATGCTTTGCAGCCAGAAGATAACCTTCAAACGTATGAATTTGTTGAAAACATTGATGAAGAAATGACACTGGTTTCAAATTGAGAATTTTCTGAAGCCTATTGTTTCATACTGGGGCCACTTTTCTTATTTCAGGAGAGCTATGTCGCCACAATCTACTCATTTGGCCAAATGAAGCCTCTCACACTTGCATTTAACATGAACGAGACATCCCAAAATTCAGTGTTGAATTCTTACTCGGGATTCCATTATTTCTTTTTAAAAGTACTTTTTTGCAGATTAGCTCTTCCCCAAATCGATAACTAAAACTTGATTTTTCAGCAAGAATTTCTTCACTATGCCAATGTTCATGATTTCCTTGATGAGTAAATTCCTCAATTTGAAAAAAAAAATCCTATTCTTGTTGGAAGGCATGAATGGAAGGCTTGGCCAATCTCCCATGGTCTCCATTGGAAAGGGTGGTAGACATAAAAAAAATGTCTACTGCAGTGAAATAATTAGGAATAATTAAATAATTAACATTCAGAGACAATGAATTGAAGATACAGTGGCATTAATAACTCCAGATATTTTAGGTTTAGTGTGTGAAGAGCTGAAATAATGACGTAGATGTTGGCAGACCTGTCAGCGAAGCTTACTTGAAAGTCGGATCAAACCAACTTTGTGATCGATTTTTAATGTTTTAAAAATTATAATTTTGTACATAATTTTGTACATAATTTATTCAAATTTCCATTTTGAATTTTTGAATACAAGATGTTTGTAACTCATTACTTTAGAAATATGATCACTTACAAAGCGGAATCATAGATAAAGTTACATATTATAACAGTTTGGTTTAACACTACAACGGTTAATCAATTTATTAACAATAGCTAATACATAATTCAATATAATAACAATCATTCTATTTAAAATGAGGATGGATTATATTGATTTTAGAAGGAACTTGCTACTCAAATAACTCTTGAATTTACACTGCTGTGTTTCAGTGACAAATTGAAAGCTATATTTGCGTACAATGTCAATGCTACTTGAATGTATCGACTTTATGTTTGGTTGAAGGGATAAATATAACGAGATATATTATATACATCACAACATCCCTTATTATCTAAGACACTTGTACATCTTGTCTTCTGTTTATATTGGTTTAAGTTTTACAAACATCGGTTAAGGAATGAATAACCATCAGTTATAGTTTTAAAGTTATTGGATAAAGATTTATTATTTTTGTTATTGACATTGCTTTTTCAGAAATTTGACAATTTTTTTTTATATATAAACTAACACATGACGTTTTGATGGCAGTGGGTCAACGCTCGTTACTGAATGAAAACCAAGAACTTAATAAAAAGTTAGGATGTTGATAGAAAATATAAAATATGTACACTCCTACCCTAAAATACATGTAACAATATCACTCAAGACAAAAAATAAAATGTAGTTACAGTTTTAATGTGAAGGTAGACAAATTGACCTCTAAATATAATAATTAGAGAACAAAAAACAAGTAACTAGGCCTACGAGATAAATCGAAAGTAGTATGTGTTCCGAAAAGTATAAATTTAATTAGGAAGAGAAAAGATAATACAGAAGGAAAAACTAACTGAAAACGCTATTTATATGTATCCTACCAATCAATCCCTATACAAATAAGTTAGTAGGGTTTTTTAAATAATAAAATAAAATAATTATTATAAATTAAAGTGAAAACTTCTTAACTTTGACTGAAAATTTTCCGGTTGATTCTCCACAAGGCGTGACTACAAGGTAACGTGCGAATCTCTTAAATTAGGGACATAAAATATGTTGACAGCAATACAGACCCTTTGTTTGATTTTATTTCATCTTGGTGTCTGTTGTTTGGTGTGTTGACTTATGGTTTTTCCTGGTCACGTTTTTATATATTGTCTTAGTTATTTTGTCATCTTAGGTCTAGTTTCAGACCTGGGTTCCTTCATTATGTTACTAATTGTGTGTTTCTAGCATAGACTTTTAATAGAGTAAAATTAAAATAGTAAAATGTTCGATAAGGAACAGGTTTTTTTTTTAAGGAAGATTAAAAGAACTAAATAGTTTAATTCTGTAGTTGAAGAAATATCAAAAATATATTATTTCTAAAAATCCACTTTTTAGTTTTTTAAGACAATCTCGTGTACTAATGGCCGGATTTTAATTTCACTGGTCCTAAATTAATCGCTATAACTTGTGAAATACATCCGGATGATTCCCCAGTCGATCTAATAGATAGTGAGATATTTAAAAACAAATAAAAATCCATATTTGTCAAATGTAATCTTTAAATAAGACATTTCCTGCACTAAGAAATGAAACTGTAAATTTGTTTTAACGACACAAACAAAAAACAAAATGGAGATTGGATGTCCAGAAACAAGGACGCTGGATGTCATCACTCTACAACTGGGTTGCTAGGTTAAGTTTACTGGGTTGCTATACTATGTTGACACTTTTCTAAGTTTTCATTTGAAAACTAGAGTGATCCATACTGTCAAAGCTCGTTTGCTAGTTTCTATATATACAAATATCTTAATATATATTAATAATAAAGCTTAATGACTTATCGACATACCATCAATTATCGATATTAGTTTTAATCAAGGGTAACATATGGCAAAGAGCCAACATTAATTACATGGAGGGGCAATCCAATCTGACAGTTGGAAAGGAAGCAGCAAACTTTAAAGGAGGAATTGAAACCTTAAGTTACCAGTTGAAATATTAAAGGAATACCAGTCTACAAGAAATCAACTGAACTTATCTTTAAAACAAGTAAATTAATTTGTAACTGTCACTGCGCTGAAATTCTGCGCATTTGTTTCTAACAACAATGTAAACATAACCTCAAATATAATTTAATACGTTGAACAGCTGTTTATATAATTAAAATTGAAATAAAACGTATTATATCAGTGGCTCAGATAATTCTTTGCATTGTTTTGTCCCAATATATTTAAAAAAGAAAAATGTTTAGATAATTTACAATACATCGGAGCTCGTTGTAAAGTGAACAAGAGACAAGCTCGTCTCTTACTGAATAAGAGACAATTTCTGAGACAACGAAAAGTATCATTTAAGAGTATGTTATCCCACCCTAATTTTGAATAGTTATTACTATGCAAGTCAGCAGTTTTTGTTATAAAAATCATTATTGTAACACGTCAGGTATTAATGGTTGGATTTTCTCTCCATGTACTGTAATTGCAACGTTTTATACATTTTGAACAACTAGTATATTTTTCAGTTCAACTTACCATGAAACGTACATTTTTTCGACGCCTTCTCGTACGGAATTAAAAAATAAGGTGTCAAAATCCTTAAAGGTTCAACAGTTCTTTCACAATTTTGAAACAAAAATAACGCTTAGAGCACTCTATATATATTTATATTGCTCTCACATGTATAAATAACTTTTCCAAACGACGTTAAATGGTTAATTTTCACTTTCTCATACATCCTTTGAAGAAGCTCTTTTGTGTAGATTGCGATGAACAATATCTTTTCTTAGACTTTGATTTTTGCTCCGGTGAGTGATCTTTGGACGTAGTAAAATCTTTCAACATGGTTTAGATTTTTAAAGGTTTACAAAAATGTTCTATTACTGTAAACTCAAACTAAAGTTTCGTCATAAGACGGTTCTAAGTAGGACTTCTAACATTTGTAAATAACACGTAGACCTATGTTTAGTTTTAAGTTGATCATTGGATAATTTCATTGTGTTTTTGTTTTATTTGTTAAGACTTAACGCGTTTACCAATCGTCATCCAATTTATAAATAAGGTATTTGAGGACCTCCTGCCTCTCGGTCTTCGTAGTCTCATGAAAAAAGGAAGGAAAGAACATAAAAAAAGACCCTTATCATTTGAATACTCTACAGTAATAGCGTTAAGGTCGTAATAGAACAAGAGTTGGTCAAAAGATACATAGTGAAAGAGAGGGTTCTAACCCAAGAATACATGAAAAAAGCGTAGATCCAGCTAGGTTCTCCCGGAAGTGCCATGCCCGTACTCACTATAAATGAGCCCCTGAGGGTTAAAGTTATGGGAATCTTTAATAAGCATCTCTGTACGATTATACAAACATGGGATGTCAGTTCTCCTTGGGTACACCTTAAGCGTTGTGTTTTAATACATTTTAACTGTTGTATTAATCTTATATATATTTGTGTTGTTAACTTCAGAAGAGACAAGGATCTGATGATGGAATAAAAGCTACGAAACGTGTCAAAAAGCTAATCAGTCACGTGACTGAAAATAAACAAGGTAAATTTACCGTTATTCAATTATATCAATACAACCATTGTAGCGAGACATGAGTAATAGTGGAGGGGGCGAATCTTCTGGCAGTTATTAATCTTTCTAATCAAAGCAATGTAAACAGACGGTAAAGAAAACCAATCATCAACTAACTGTCATATACGTTACTTTTATTATTATTATTATCTTTTCAATTTGATTTACCCCTCAGGAGCTCACTCCTGGGTTACGTCTTTTTATCTTTTTTCATGGGTTAGAACCCTCTCTTTAATTTATCTTTTCCAGTTCTTTGTGGACCATTTCTTGATCGTTTCTGATCCTGAGGTTATTATAGTATTTGAGAGTTAGGTGTCCTTATGTAATTTTATTTTCTTAATTTTTTTATAAAGCAATGACGACTGTGACGTTTTTGTTTTTATAAAGCTACAAAAAGATATCAATTAGATTATTTATGTATAACTGGCTCTAAAAGAGTTATAGATAGCTCTCTCTGGGGGGCTACACTCGCAAAGTAGAAAACATTTGAGAATGTATGACACACGCAAGACTTTCCTCTTTGCTTCTCTTTGTTATCCTACATTTGGCTGCAACTTCGAATCACCTATCTTCGAGTAAATTATCCCTCTTTCTATTGTATGGCTCTGATGCTAATGCAAGAGGAACTAATTCGTATATATGTAAAATAAATTAGGTGTAGCCTGTAAATTCATTGCACTTTCAATTTAGATCTAAAGTAAATCCTCATGTTATTTTTTTTCTTTCTATGAACAGATAACTTTAAATCTTTGTTATTTCAAAGATTCCATTAGTTTCTCCTCCGGTCATATACAATACTTCTCTGTATTCAATAAATATATATTTTTTGATTATAATATAATTGAAAAAATAAAGTTATACTTAATGTAATAGTAAAACAATAATAGTAGTAATTGCAGCAACGATTCAGCTATTAAAAGCAGATAATAATTGAATTTAAATTAAGTAGTTTAATCAAATTAAAGCTGCCTCCATTAAGTTAATGAGACAATGACTGGGCTAAATAATATTGGATAAATTAACAGTAGGGTTGGTTCATAATTGTTTCAAATTACAACATAGGTTGTGTGGTGGAAGTAATTGGATTTTGTCAAGTAATTTGCTCAAGTTTTCACTGCCCTCTCCCTTAAATTTCATATGTGGGTGTTATTAACAATCTAAAATCAATCAAACCTAATTTTCCCACAACCGGTTCATTTGTTGGCACTGAAATTTCGATGATATTTTAAATCAATGTGATAAAGCATGAGGAAAAGAAAATTGCATTTCAGGAGTATTTGGTAATAAAAGAAGTAAATACTAAGAATAAGATATATTTACATGTAGTATCCAGAATTACAACGAAGTATTTTAGTTTATCTTCTCTTTGTAAGTTAAACATTTACTCATTGGAAAACTAAGTCACTGATTGTTGTGGAATTTTAACCAAAAAAAATGTTTGCAAGAGTTATTATTACTCTCCTGTAATGTGACGTCAGCCTCAATAATTTATACTTCAATTAAACATAATACCACAACTCATAAAGTGACAAAAACAGACATTTTGTCAAGAAACTTGTTGTTATTATTAAGAAGACAAGTTTCATAATTCAATGTACTCTAAGTGACGTGAGAGGGATAACATGATATTTGATACTGGCGTCATAAGTTTTGTGCTAATGGAAAGTGTAAAGTGAAACTTTATTGTCTTACTTGTATCGTATATCAATTGTTTACTGTAGAAATTATGTTTCTGTACAATGAATATATTTACAAATATTGTATTTTATACACACATTGTATACAGAATCATTCAGAGAGAAATATTGGAAGATGTTTTAGTTAATCCAAAATATCAAAAACTAGTAAAGAGTATATTATGAGCAAAAAACACTTTATTTAGTGTGTGACTGTGTTTTTCTTAAAAATAAATTTCAAAGGAATTTAGATTTCAAGTCCACATATTTTTTAATTTCTGTTAACAAGTCAATAAAAAAATGTTACAAATTCATACAAATCCATTTCGTTTAAAACTTTAATGATTAATATTTCCGAAATTGTTCGTGTCACAAAATGTGTACAAGAGAGGTTTCTTTTTACTTTTAAACGATAAACCTGGTGACATATTTACTGGTTCATTGATAAACATTTATTCTTTATAACTGTCTAGAACAGCCTTTACTATTCCAGGGTTTTTTAAGTTTTGAAAATTAAAAACAAATCATATCATTACCGATAATTATTTATCAAATTGACGGAAATGGAACAAACAGTAGCTTAAGAATTGCTTTGCACATATTTTTATATAAAAAATTCAATAGTTTTTTCTAATATTTAAAATGTATTCTGATTTTCAAATTATTTGCTAATGATGGATTGTTGACGTTATTGATATTGTCTTTTCGGGCCATTTTTGCGTTTATACAAATTAATTAACGACGTTTTGAAAGTATGAATCAACTCTCTTTATCAAGTTTAAAGATAAATCATGGAATTACGAAAGGACCAACAATACAAAGTCTAGCAGCCTAGACTGCGTTGGGAACTCAAACCAAAACTTGTAGCTTAAGAACGATACTGAAAGCTAAACCTCGTTCTCAGCTGTCAAAATAACTAAGGCTGTATACAAAAGTAGTCCTATATGTCGCAGTAAACAATATAGTTTAACACTTTAACTCTCTGTATACTTCAAAAATTAACTTGTCCTATACTTTATACAATAAAATTTACCCTATATTTCTAATAATAAATACGCCGTATACTTTCTACATTAAAACATGCCGTATAATTCAAAATATTTTCGCTGTATTCTTTAAACATTAAAACTCGCTGTATATTTCAAATATTATAACTTGAGTTATACTTGAAAAATAAAAACTTGCCGTATACTTTCAAATCATGCCGTATACTCGAAATATTTTCGTTGTAAACTTAAACATTAAAACTCGCTGCTTACTTCAAATATTAAAACAAACCGTATACGTTCACATTGAACCTAGTCTTATAGACATAATTTCGCCGTATAGTTTAATTATTAAAACACGCCGTATACTTTCAATGCGATCGGTTACGGCTACACCTAATCACTTCATACAATGGTAAAACATTTGCAGAAATAAGGATACAATGCGAAGAGAGAATATTAACTCTATACCGGACGTTTTATTGTATTTAAGGGAAACTCACATTTCCCTGGAGGGATAATCCCCGCCACTCTCTCTCCAGGGAATAATTTTACTCTGTTACTGCTAATTAGTTTCTGTGCTGGACAAATGACTGTTTTGCATAACTATTGCTTGGCCAACCATTTAGTCTTTCATGCTGACACTTTGAGTGATTATTGGCCAACAATTTAGACGTTCACACAGATACACTGGAATGATATGATGCCTAAGAAGTAACTTTCAAATCTGCTCAATCTTTAAGATTACCCATTTATATTTTTTAAATTACTGAAACGTAGCTTTTCCCTCTAATTTCATTAAAATTCAACTAAAATTCCGGGTAGTAGAGCGAATGTTACCGATTCCATATTGAATAACTATAAATTTATACCTTTTTATATTTTTCATAAATTTTTCTTATTTTCATCGGAGAAAAAAACTCTGGATCATAGAATGCAAGTTTTGTAGACTTTATCACAAAGTAAGTTTATCGTCATTTAATCAAGCAATTTATTGTTAATGATAGAGAATGTTGGATTCAGCAGGATAGTGATACAGTCTACACTGCAAATCAAAAGATATCCATGTTGTATAAATGTGGTGATGATCGTTTGATTTTGAAAAATCTGTGGTTCTCGAGATCCCCGGATGTAATTTGGAGGTGTTTGAAAACAATTCACTTGTAAACTTGAAATCGAATATTACAAACGAATTTTTTTTTAATGTACAGACATTTCATGAATTCGTACAAGCTTGTAATAGGTTCAAGATTTACTTTCAGCATCTATTTTAAAGGGGGTAGCAACGGTTTTAACTGTTATAAATATTATATACATTAAGAATTACAAAATTACCAACCCGGTTTTGTCCTATATGAAACACCAGGTATATTTTTAGCCTAGAACGCGAATCTTTGGATTATCTTCTTTATATTTTATAGAATATACACATAGAACGGGTTAATTCTTAAAAAACGTTTAGAAGTACCTCCAAATATCAAGATCTGGAAGAGGTAAGTTAATGTAAAGAAGGAAGTGAAGTGGGAGGATCAGAGTTAGATATAATTGTTTTGTGAAGCTCTATGATGCTGCCTAGTTTCATAAGTGATTATGTTACTTTTTACTTGTTTTTCAAATGCAAAAAAAACCTCTTGGTTATTACCGCCTCATAAAAAAGGAAGAAAAGAACATAAAATAAAGACCACTATCATTCAAATACTATATTAGAGCAAGGGTATTTTTTTTTGTTATTTAAAGGATAACAATATTTCAATCATCATCTTTTTATAAAAAAAAAGAAAAGAGATTTTACGATAAAGTCCCCTATCTCTCGCTTACAATAGCGTTAGGCATGGAAGAGAACAAGAGTTGGTCAAGAGAGATCAGGCAAGAGGGATATAATCTCTATCCCAAACAGGCTTTGACCTCGGAATGATTGACCTAATTCAGAGAAACTTAACCCTCCAAGTGCTGATTATTTTAGTCCTCAGTGCTAAGCTAGTTCAACGCTCTGCTCAAGGCTTTTATTATTACAGGAAATAATACACTTTTATTGGCTGAAATATGACACATTATACATCAATATTTTCAGGAAAACCCAGAGAACAAAATGAAATAAAATTTAAACTTACCACTTTAAAACTGAGGTCTGCTTCAACTCATATCCGCAAAAAAAATTCTTTTGTGCATTTAGTGACAACGTAGGTAATAACTAAATTATGATAATCCAATTTCCAATATACAAAATGTAGCAAATTTTGTTACAAAACTAGAAATATAACATAAGTACCACTTTATTTTCTTCATAATGTCAACATCGTTGTAAACATTCATTCATACACAAACTTCAAATTCAGTAATTTCGCGCACTGTGTGACACTACATCCAACTTTTGCAAATTAGTGTGCTCTATTACTGTGTCTTTAGGAAGTAGTGGCATTTAACCTTTGAATATCATGTATTTACTAAAATTAGTTATTATAAAATATGTAATACACACAAAAAGAAACAAACATTTTGATTCCTACATCGGAGTTACCGCTTTCATCACTAGCGGTATCACTTTCACACAAACAGTTATTATATGTGTAATACAACACTAAAAACATTACTGATACACTAAATAATCATAAAATAAACTGTATTTACCAAAATAATATAGACAAAAAACACTAAACAACAATTCACTGCCGGGACACAGCAGTAAACATCAACAGTAAACATCAAATTGTCTTTTACAGGCTTGCTAACATTGATTTTTCTTATAACCATCAATAAAATTGTGCAAAAGGAATAGAGCCTCTTTTACTCAGAGTTACTATATAAAATACATGTAGTTTGGATAAAAATTACCGTTGCTATATCGATTTTAGCAAACCTTGTTTAATTACGTCGCGATCGCGACTTTAGCACTGTGGCCGCGGCAAAATAGATCGCGATCGCGACTTTAGCACTGTGGCCGCGGCAAAATAGATCGCGATCATTGCTTTAGCACTGTGGCCGCGGCAAAATAGATCGCGATCGCGACTTTAGCAATTGGAGGGTTAATAGCAATAGGTGCTTTATTTTTTGTATAAATTATTTGTGTTATATTTTGTATTGTAAATAATTAGTTATTATTAAGAATTTGATTAGAATATGTGCAGTAACAATCTGTAAATATAGTTGTATAACATGCAGAATAATATAATTTAACTGTAAAACTAGGTAGGCCTAATCACTTTTTTGAAGTTCAATTGCAAATTTATTGTAATTAATTCATTAATAAAATTTCTAACATTCTGTAACTTTTTCTAAAAGAAAATTATTCTTTATTTTCAACCAGGGGATGGTTGAGTGAGAAGGTTTGTGCAATATTTCCACACAATACATTACTTTCATTTATGGACAAAGTACGCCTATAATCGGAGCCCAATTCGAAGATACAAATGATGATTGTAATAATATAAGATCTTTCCTATTAAAGTAACCAAACACAAACTGTGGCTAAAAGGAAGCTCGCTAATCATACCATTATTTACATTTGCACGCATTGCTTATTGACTGCGCATTCGCTACTCTTTGAGAACAAAGATGAAGTAAACTCAATTAATCTGTGCTTCACAGAGTAGACAGGAAATTCAATCTGTGCTTTGTGGCTTTGTGGAGGATATCTCTGTAACCGTGACTGAAGTCAAAGTTGGAACTGAATTTATTTATTTAGATAGTTATAATTAAATTTATAAAGCATTGGAGGGGGGCATCGAACATATAGGATCGAGAAAAGCTTGATTCTAAATTAGCAGATTTAATACAATATCAGATGCTACAGCTTCTCAAATTGGAATTTTTGGTGGTGATATTTTGGAAAAGTTTTGAGGTAGAAAATTCAAATTTGATCTTCTTCCAATAGAATACAATATTAAACATAAAGATGAGTCAATACATTTCATTACAGTAATCCTCCAGAATTCGTACCTTCTAATTCACTTTAAGACAGCATAAATTCCTTCGGAGATTGAACGAGTGACCTCTCGTATAGTAGTAAGAGAGATCTATCTACAAGATCATTCTAGGGTATTCCGATAAAACTCTTAAAGGGC
Organism: Aphrophora alni; assembly: GCA_963513935.1. Classification (NCBI taxonomy): domain Eukaryota; kingdom Metazoa; phylum Arthropoda; class Insecta; order Hemiptera; family Aphrophoridae; genus Aphrophora; species Aphrophora alni. The sequence goes on along the minus strand of OY740771.1, from coordinate 117,241,081 downwards.
ATACTAGAAATTCCTAAAATGGCAGTATATTTTGTGAATGTTTAATGGTTTTTTGTTTAAATCATAAAAATAGTAATGTTATGAAAAACCCATCTTTTTTCTCAGAAAGGTTCATAAAATACATCTGTGTAATGAAAAAAATGTTACGTGTAAAAAATTTGTAGTTAGTATATTAGGAATAAAACAAAAATGTGCAATAGTTATTTGTGCAACTAGTGAGCAAAGTGGCACTTTTTTAAACGAGAGAAAAATGTTTAAACTCGGCAAGCCTAGTGCGTCAATTTTATCGAGTTTAAAAAAGACACTTTGCTCACGAATTGCACATTATACTTTGTCTACAGTTGTTATTTTGGCAATAAAAACAGTTCATACTGGCGGTCGTACTTTTTCCTTGATTTGACAGGAAGGAGATTTAGTACAACGTTGTTAGCTTTTTCCGCTAATTTAGGCGGGGTATTTGACAGGTTTTCATCCTCTGAACTATCCATATTTTAAAACTAACTACACAAAATATAGCAGTAGTGCTAAACAACACATCAACACTGAGTAGAAGTTCTCACGTCAAAACTGAGGTTATTTATGAATATTACAAATAACTTAGGTGTAGGCTATTGTTGAGTAAACGGGATTGCCAACTTCAAAACTTGGCAAACGAAAAATACTCTCCGTGTACATACACTGTCAATCATCTTCATGAATAATTACTTCCTTTTTCAACTTTAAAACCTTGTTTTGTTGTTTATTTATGTTATTTTACATGTAAGAATTAATCTAACCTACATACGGGACATTTCCTGTATATCATAAATCAATTCAAATAAACTTAACCTAAATTTCGTTTTGTTCGGTTGCCATTTGGAGTGAGCAAAGTAGTGGGCAAAGTGAAACTGTTGAGAAATCAGCTGTTTTGCAAACTAATTTAAATGAACAAAATGCCACTTTGTCAACAACTGTAGACAAAAATATATATTTACAACATTTTTTTTCTTTTCTTTCAAGATTTACAAAAGTTCTGTAATAAAGTTGTGAATAAACGTGGATAAAAAATAAACAATTACGAAATTACGTTTTGTTTCAGTCTTTAGTTGTTACATTTGAGCGAATATTTGATTATAAAATAGTAGAACTATGATTAAGTCATCATCTGCAGCTCCTCCTTGGGACTTGTGTGCATGTAACAACTAAACTTCTTTATACGAATATCAATGAACTCAGTTGTTGTAGTGTCAAAATTTGTTTTTACAGCGGTTTTAAAAACTTATTTTTAACATTGTTAATTGAAAAATAACCGAGATCATGTTATGACAACAAGACAGGGAATTTGTATTCGTTTAATTTATTTAACCAAGTTCTATATAAACAGTGAGTTGGCTTAGTATGGAGTTGTTTAAATTACAGTCTGCTTGTATGTCAATGTCATTTACATTTTACATGGACTCTTGTGAACATTGTATACGTTGGCTATTGGTGCGTTTAATGTTAAACATACTCTACATGGTGTCCCAGAGTTAATGAACCGAAGCGTTAATGATATTTTTATACTCTTCAAATGAAATTCTGTTCTCTTTCGATTTAAATGCTATTACATATTTGAGTGAAAGGGGTCTTTATTTTATTATCTTTTCCTCAAACAAGGGAAACAAATCATTCACGTTTAGTTTGTGACTTATTTCACCAAATGAAAGAGAACACAACGTTCCATAAAACAATTTATTAACAACAAGATGAAGTGACAAAATGACCAAGTCATTATATTTGGTTGCTAGATGAACGCAAACCTTCTTTTCTTGTACATATCTCAACTAAGATGATGACTTAGTCAGTGAAAATTTAATCTTGACAATTTAATATAAATATATATTCGATGATTGAAATATCCATAAGTAGTGCTCATTTCAAGTAAAATTTTTGTTGACCTCAGAAAATATCTAAACATCTATTTTGTTTCCAGTTAAAGTAAAAACTACAAATATAGAACCCATAGGAGTAATAGAGGAATAGAACAACTATGGTTTTATCCTAAGTACGTTCACAGTGATAAATCGATAGAAGTAGGATAGAGGGACTAAGTACATAAACACTGGGAACATACTTGGCTCTAACACCCCTTTATTTACTTAACTACCCTCAGAATGTTTAAGCTTTTAAACCCTTGCAATTGTCTGTTTGTACAAGACCAATGAAACAATGAAATGTTCAATTCTTGTTTTATAGCATTTAAGAATAAATATTTACACAAAACTTTAAACAAATTTGTTTATTTAGAATATTTGAAAAGAAATTCTGTAAAGTAATCATTGCTCTCTTTGAGAATTCGAAAAAGTCTTTATACAACTTTTGAAAGGAACGCACAAAGAGAGTCTTTGAATCATTAATTGTTTATTAATGTCAAGATTTGTCCAAAACTGTTGATCTCTTGTTGATATTGTCTTTTTGGAAGGTCAACACCAAGGCTAATATTATCAGTTTTATCAACATTGGTTACAAAATATTTTTGTGTTGGTTTATTTTAGATTTTAGAAGCAGATAGGTACAAAACTATAATTTAAAATTCGTTTATAACCTTCAAAATTCACCATAATTTATTCACAATCATTATAAACGTTGTTAAGAAAAATCATTATTTTCTTTTTCAAAATAAGTATTTTATTAATCAAATAAAAACCTTGTAGGTTTTGTATTGCCAAAAATTTTCCTAAGTACTAAAATCCGACCATCCATTCAGACTCTAGCGCACTGCCAGGTTGACAAATATATTAATAACAACTAGTGTACCAATACTCTTATGGATCCAATGTACTTTATAAAATGTATAATAAAATATTACACATAACTTTTAAAACACATAAATAGTTATAATGGCTTCGTTACTGACCACGGTATTACAGGAAATAAAACAAAGTGTCATAATTAACTGTGTTTTACATCCGTGTGCGTAATTAGGGTGTCTATACATCTTGAAGACCTGAAGATGTTGTTAAAGATGTCGAAACTGTGTGGAGTTGGTGATCAGTCAAACACTATTAAAAATAATTATTTAGACAAAACAAGCCAATTAATTTTTACCTTCACAATATTTTCATCGCAAAATATTTTGCGGTTTGTTTCAAAACATAATGATTACATGGGATATCCACCTCACGTCAAAGAACCTACATTCAAATAATGGATGAATACACAGACTGTACACACAATACTTTCCTTCCTGCACAATTAGAAAGAATGACTGGATATCTGTCATAATACAAATATGGAGTCTAATTCCTCTGTATTGTAGTGAAATATTCAAATTACCGTCAGTAGTCGTGCAGGGGGGGGATGTCTAGGGAAATCAGGATACGTGCATAGGCATTCTACACACCTGTTTCCTTATAATACAACAGGGAATACAGAATGCAGGAGTACCAACTGTCGGAATATATCTTGCTTAATATTCTCTTCGTACATTTATCATACTTTTAGACACTGTGGAGATTTCGTGATGTGGTTAATATTTGGTTAAAACTATAATGATATCTGATATTCCTTTGTAAACCCCTTAGATATCTGATATTCTATGTAAGGGGACGTTTTTATTAGAATTACAGCCTCTGTTGTTTTATTCTTTATTACAGTGCAAACAGTATTGTTTTTACTTATGTTTTAGGACACTGGTAATTATATCCTCCAAATTGTATTGTAATCGTTAGGGCAGTTTTCAATTATTCAATCTTCTTTAACAAAGTCCAAATTGTTGTGATATGACTGTGAATTACACTACGACTCTGAGAGATATGTGTGCCTTATTAATTCTACTCAAATGGGGAACTCTCGTGTATAGAACCCTCTTTAACCCGTAATTCCTTTAGGAAGTGCAAAACATGAAGGGGTTTACGGTGAGTATCCCCTCTACAGCTGGTACCACCCAAGAATTATAGCCAACAGCACCACATGTACGAATATATAGATGTTGTGAGATCCGGTTGGCATAGTTTAGTGATTCTATCATTCTTTAGTCCAAGATGTTCCCTGATAGTAATCCTATTAATATTATTAACTTATTATTACGAACCATGATGATAAGCCTGATCTTATCCTGTTATATTTCCCACAAGTTTTTTGGCCTGTCTTAGCCGAGGTATTCTTTCCTATTGGGTTACTCCCTCGGTCAATTCTTCTTTCCTAAGTACCTTCTTGAAATAACCACCACCAAGGTTGTAAAATGTTTCTGATCCGATAAGGGATGTTATCTTACATTCAGGCAAGATTATCTACACATTTCCCCCTGTATTCCTATGCAGCCAGGCACCTAGAGAAGGGTTAATATATTGTTTTCCCCTAATATGTTATCCTAGGTAAATCTACATCATCTTAGATTTCATGATTAAAGACCTCAGTTCTTTGATGGTTACTTGGCTATCCGAAAGAATAACTACATCCTAATTTTTATATCTTTTGTAGTTTAAGTGATAATCTGCGTGAATTTCTGATATTTGGGTACTTGCCTGTGGACTCTAACCCCAGTCCCCTTTAAGGAGTACTTGGATTCGCCACTTTATTATCTTTGACATTTGTTTCAGTACTTAGTACATCTCCAAAGATAAACATTTTAATGATTAACTTCCTTGGAAGATCGATAAGTTGTCAACTGTTCCCAATCTGAGGACTAATATCATAGCAGCCTACTGGACTACTATATGAGGAAGTGTCTACCTCCAGAATAACTTCCATAGCTGCAAACAAGTCCTCATTGCTGTTCATGTGTCATTGTTTGAAGTAGCGTCCTTGCACTGTTCCTTTATTGCAACGCATTGGTCCATGTATGATAATAATTCTCGCTATAATTGTAGACATCCTTTTCAGGGGTATTGGTTACATCCCCAGATGTTCCTACAAAATAACGACGAATTTGGTTTCTTTTAAATTATTGACAGATAATTCCACTACAGACAAATACATTTGATTTCAGAGGACTTTAAAACATCAATACGAACATTCTGTACAACGTGTTAGTGTAAAAGTAAAATACATTTAATTAGTAGTGGAATAGAGGGATTATGGTTATTTCCTAATTAAACACCGAGCAATCCATAGAATTAGTAGTGGAATAGAGGGATTATGTTTATTTCCTAAGTAAACACTGAGAAATCCATAGAATTAGTAGTGGAATAGAGGGATTATGGTTATTTCCTAATTAAACACTGAGCAATCCATAGAATTAGTAGTGGAATAGAGGGATTATGGTTATTTCCTAATTAAACACTGAGCAATCCATAGAATTAGTAGTGGAATAGAGGGATTATGGTTATTTCCTAATTAAACACTGAGCAATCCATAGAATTAGTAGTGGAATAGAGGGATTATGGTTATTTCCTAATTAAACACTGAGCAATCCATAGAATTAGTAGTGGAATAGAGGGATTATGGTTATTTCCTAATTAAACACTGAGCAATCTATAGAATTAGTAGTTGAATAGCGGGATTATGATTATTTCCTAATTAAACACTGAGCAATCCATAGAATTAGTAGTGGAATAGAGGGATTATGGTTATTTCCTAATTAAACACTGAGCAATCTATAGAATTAGTAGTGGAATAGAGGGATTATGTTTATTTCCTAAGTAAACACTGAGAAATCCATAGAAGTGGTAAAGGGGTGGAGATACACACAGAGAAAATACTTGTCTCTAACAACCTTTTATTTACTTAACTACCCTCAGAATGTTAAAACGTTTAAACCCTTACAATCGTATGCATTTGTACAAGACTAGTGGGGTGTTAAATTTTGAACTTTACAGTATTTTAGGATTAACCATTTACAGATTACTTTGAATTATGTAGCTATAAATGAATCTGTAGATTTATTCCGAGGGAGGAGAGGAATGGGTTTTATATATTTAATTTTTTGAGTTTTACGAAATAATTTTGAAAAAATTCTTAACTTGCATTTGTTAAAATTTGACTCATAGCCTTGGGAACTTGGGTAAATATTATCGAGTTTCATAAAAATCCGGTTTAAAATTATTTTGTGTGGGCTGCATTTATTTTGTTTTTTGCGAAATCTGGAGAGCAAGTAAGTATACAATATTTTGTAAAATTCAATTGTATAAATATCAATTTTCATAATTTTATTAAAAATATTAAAGCCCTAGTAGTTTGGTCTCGCTTCTAACAATGTCATATATATATATATATATATATATATATATATATATATATATATATATATATATATATAATATATATATACCATATGAGGTTGTTAAAGTACTGTGTTGACATCTTGAGATGGGGGACCATAGATTGGTAGTGAAATCTAGTGGCACATGCTAAAATCATTAAGAAGGATGATTAATCATCAATATGCTAACCTCACATTAATAGCTTGAAATCTATCCAGCAGTTCTAGACCTCTCAAGGGCTGTGACGACACAAGGTTATCAAAAAAACGACAAATATTCCACCCAGTAACCGACATTTGTTCACTTACAAATATCATGAAAATCGGACCACCTTTAGGGCTGTTTCCCATTGTACCAACAACATACAAAACATAAAGTAATAAATATCATTTAATATCTTGATTTTAGACTGAAACTTAAATTTGATTAAAAACGTAACCAATTTTTCTTTTTCATTACAAAACATTATCTATTAAATGTTTCAGCATACATGTAAACAATAACCAAATAATATATAACTAACAACATCCTCTTATATTTATTAAATCAAAATAAATTTTATATGTCAGTAATATAATCTATAGAAAGATTGCCCCCCCCCCTCTTAATAGTGTCTCTAAATCCCTTGAAATGTCTTTATCTGAAGAAAGCTTTCTTATTTCCGATCACGTTTTCCAAAGACATTTTATCAAACACGAGTTTAATTGGTTCTAAAGGAAACCAAAGTTAGCTTGTTTCAAAGTTTAAAAAATACATTTATTAATTTTTAAATTTGGAATACGTTTCATCGAAATTCGTAGAGCCAAGTTCGTGAGGTAAAAATAAGAAAAAACTGTACATAAATGTCCTTAGTTTTTTGTTTGTCGGTCATTTTGTGTTTTTTCAACTGAAAAACACAGTATATTTTTGTAAGTAGATTGAGTGAAGATTTGGTATACACATTATTTATGTAACCTTTTCCTAATATACCAGTAAACCAAGACTTAATTTTTTACATTTTGAAAATGGCTGAAGATTAAAATGTTGTCGAATATTTCTAAAACCATTAACATTACGAAATATTTACATTAAATCATCTCTAGAATTATGGCTGTGCAATTTTGAATCGCCCTGTATATTCAATTCATATCTTTGATAACTAACTCTTATTATGCACCCCCAATCTATAACCAATAAATTATAGTTTTGACAGCCATTTTGAAACGTCATTAAACTCTACAGAAAATTACTTTCAAGTTCTTTCATTTGATGTTTAATTTCATTTACGTTTTTATTTTAAAGTGTTTAAATGCAAATATTTGAATTTTTCAAAATTAGTATTGGTGGAATTAAAGTTTTTTTTTAATCTGCCAATGAACTTCATCATTTTAAGGATCAATTATTGTCGATGCTTGATTTGATGTGTCAACTTATGTCTGAACTAAAGAGGGATTTTTGATAGCAGCTACTGTCCAGGGGCTCACAGTGAGTAGTGAGTAGGGACAAGAGGATATCCACTCTTTTTTTTCATGAAGTCTTAGGGTTAGATCCCTCTTTTTCAGAATTCCTAATAGAGTACTTGCATGTAGGAGGACTTTATTTTACGCTCTTTTCTTATTTTTTTTATAAGATAATGATGACAGAGAAGTGTTTGCCCTTAAATAACAAGAAACAAACTTATCGTAGACACCCCTAATAATTTGGAGTTATGAATAAATGGAGAAAAAATCCCGAATTACAGCCAAAAATAGTCCGCATTACAAATTTAATTAAAATATTTGTCCTGAAGACTTTGTGTACATACAATAACATCATTTCAAAAACATTTAGAAAGCAAATGTTAAATGAGTAGTTGCTAAACTAAACTGAGAATCCATCAAAAATTAACTTTCTGAACATTTGCTTCTCAAAGATGAACTTGTTCAGCATCAACAGACAACGAAACATTTCAGAGATCTGAAACACGTGTCATTGTTTTATTATACTTGTTTGTAGTAACTTCTAACTTTGATACATTCGTATGTCTTGCACAGTAAATGTGAGGTTTATAAACCTGGGTTTGAGTCCAGGTTTATACACAATATAAAGTAGGCCTTGACATTGAATGATGCGTTTCCATCCATGCATCAACCGCAGGAAACACACTCTCGGAAGCTAAAATTTACTAGAAACGTAACTATTCTGAGCTGCGTATGTTTATTATTGTCAACCATATTACTAGAGAGACTCAACCGGTATGCAGAAGATGTAATAGGAAAAGCCCAGGACCGAGGGAAGCACAGTTGACCAGGCATCATGAGCTTGGTAAGATTACACCGAAAGACACGAGAAGGAAAGTAGTAGTGGGGAATAAGAAGAGTAGGATATACAGTACAACCTCGTTTATCCGGACTAATTGGGACCTGAAGTGATCCGGTTAATCGAAAATCCGGATAATCCAAAATTATAGAAAGATAAATAAAACAAAATATAAAATGATAACTTACCATTTATAAGTCATGAAAAAACACAATATGTACCAAGTTACTTCTGGTGGTTACTTCTGGGGGATCTTGTCCTTGCAACTTGGCATTGCACAATGAGATGATATGTATGACTATAAATAATGAAGAGGATATGCTGATGATGTGCTGATTGTGGCCAGGAATGTCAGAGTATTGGCAGAGATAGTTCAGGAGGAGGAGGACTTTCAGCGGATGCCCGAGGGTCATTGTGGGCTGTAGCGGAGTCGGAAGGAACTTTTAAACTTCACATTTAATGTTCAAGGCAGTTATTTTATTGTTTTTATGAAGAAATAATTTTTTTGCTATCACACGTGTATGTAGGCTAGAGAGTTAACTTATGTTGGGGGTCAAAAAAATCCATATCGAGTTTTTTGCGGATATTTACTTTTTGAGATTTCCTGGGTCTAGAAAAGTGTGTTTGAATAATGTTTGCCTGATATGGAATGATCTACATCCAAAACAAGGTATTTGGGTGTAGTTTCGTCATATCTAGGAACTTTGTATTTTTTTAATAACTTATAATTTGGGGGTAGCTACCTTAAGGAAAAAATAATATGAAATTACGAAGGTCTCAAAATCTAGTCAAACGATTTTGTTTAAATTTTCATCTAGTGTAGTCTCTAAGGACTCAAACAAAACGTATTGGTTGCCATCTTTAAAAAATGGGTTCGATATTTATTGGTAAAACATAAAACAATAATGGCCTAGTGTTTGTTCAAACTGTAATGAAGTGGGAAAATAAATAACACAAACCACTGTGCACTACTACAGGTAAATAATACCTATTTCAAACATATATATCCAGAACAATTTGACATATTGTTTTCACATGTATTTTTTTTTTTTACTTATATATATGAAAACGTAATACATTAGCTTAAATATAAATATTTAAGACTTATGTATTTGGGCCAGTCTTTGGTTTGTTGCATCATTTCCTGTATACAGTTTCTTATATAAACTAGTTTATATTATTTGCTGAGAGCTTTTCCTTGTCATAGTCTAATAACCGTAACTAAGTGTGGCTTTGATACCGGAAATCCGGTATTGCAATACGTGACAGCTTTTTCTTTTTTTTTTTACTTTACTTCAAATAAATTTCGCATTGAAATAAATTTATCATTTTAAATTAAGTTTTCTGAATTTCAATAGAGAAAACTAGTTCTCTATAGCAAATTTTTTGTTCCTATAAAAAAATATTTGTAGCTGTTTGTATACGTACAGTCGACAACGACGAAGAACGGAGGAAATGCCCTCTGGGGATCATATTAGTAAGTACGATCTTGACAAGCTCTTGGTGTAGTCTTGGGTTAGAATCCTCTCTTTAATCTTTCCTATCAAGTCTCTATTGGTCTGATTCGTTACATTCAAGGGTTATGTTCTTTTCTTCCTTACCTATAAGGGGATTATGAACGAAAGGTTTTTCACCTTTAAATATATATATATATATATATATATATATATATATATATATATATAGAGAGAGAGAGAGAGAGAGAGAGAGAGAGAGAGAGAGAGAGAGAGAGAGTTTTATGAAAATTATTTTATTTATTATTATTTATTTGTGTTAAGTGTTATGGAAAAACTCCGAAAATATACGTTTGTAGAAACATGAGAATTATATAAGTGCTGCTCAAATTTCATTATTTTTAAATTCTTTTAACAAGAACAGAAAGTGGAGCCAGGAAGGTTATACAAGTCAAGGTCAAAGTATCAACAGGAGCCAAGTAAATGAAGGCTATATTTAAATATAACAAGAGCGAAACTTATTAAGTAAACCAACACGTGCTTAGATAGTGGGTGGACAAATGAGGAGGAGTTACAAGTATTTATAGCACACTTCTACGTAACTGATTGTATAGACTAAATTAAATTTTATAAAGTTCTCTTTCTATATGTTGAAAAATAACGATTTTTGGATTTCAATGGAAATCAGTTTCGGGTTTATTCCATACGGTATATGAAGTTTGTAAACTACTTTCAGTAAATTAATCTATTTAAGACACTTCTTTACGGGAAACTTTTATTTACTTTTCTGTTATTTAGAAACATAATGAGGTCATCAATTCCTTAAGATAAAGCAACACATAACACAAACAACAAGAATGAGTTGGTCTGTTTACACATTTGTGTATATATTGAGTTTTAACTTAAATATTTTATGTTTTGTGCTTGTGTGTTGTTGTTTTTGTTGTGTTTTGTTTTATCTGAACTGATGACATCATTGGGCGATCTTCTGAGGATGGAATAATTAAAATTCCGAAACGCGTAATGAACAAGTAAATTAGATAATTTACACATTAAGCCACATAGAGGGACATAAAATATTTTCGTATTTCATATTGTAACTTGGATATATTTTACATTGAAATACAAAAATAATGTAAAAGTTGACCGACTTCGGGCATGGCAACCTAACTGGATCTAATGTGTTAAATTCCTCTCTTTCAGGTCTCTTTCAGGTCAGGGGGGTCTTTATTAGTTCTTTCTTCCTTCTTTTAAAAGGCGATGAGTGCCGAGTCTTACCTTTGTTGACCTTCTTTTTTAAATATCAGTAATTTTTATCCAATAAGCGATGACTGTTCCTTTACACCGATATAAACAGACGTATTGTCAAACCATGTCTTAACATTTTGCGGCATTACTGTGTTGCTGTGTTACTGTAGCTGAGTAAAAAAAAACAATAAAAATACAAATTGAGTTAAAAATAATATAGTTCCATAACTAAATAGTTAAACTTCATAATACAACTAATATTTATTGAAATACATCCTTTAATAATTTTTTATCGAATCAAATTTCATATTGTTATAAATCTATATAACATAAAACTTATATTGTAATAATATTATTTACTGCTAGGTTACTAAATGTTAGGTTAATAATACTGGCCTAAAATTTAACTGTTTCTATTTTGTCCTGCTCAACAGTATATATGTCCTATTTACATCAATGATAAATATTAAAAAAATTACCTATTTTTGGACACTCTGTACAAAACTGTCATGATATAGAGAAAGCTGACCAAAAGAATTGATTGAATCGTGTAATTTTATATTGTGTAAAATGTAAATGAAGTGATAACAATAGAAAGGAATGGTGTCCCCCAGGGATCTGTTCTTGGACATGTATTGTTCTCTTATATGATAATAATTTGTCGTATCAAACAAACGTACATTTTACCTTATTAATTAAAAGAGAGACTGAGTCTTGCATTAATAAATACGCCTTCGCCAAAACGGTTTGCTCGAATTTCATTTCATTGCGTTTGTCTCACTCCAATAACATATCAAATCTACAAATTTTGTTATTATAGAAATTCTAACTACCAGTTTGTAACAAAGTATGTGTAATATCTATTTGTTATTACAAAACTTCTTTTAATTAAAAGCACAAACAATCTTTTTAACTAAATCTAGAAAATAAAGAAGTGTACTTGAACGAAAATGAACATCTGCAATTTATTCCCTACCTCCGCTATTACTGCATGGTTTAAATACTTAGTCCCTGACAATGCATTTGTTCCCGTATAGTTGGCAATAAATGTCGTGTTCGTGGATTTATGTTGGTACCCCTGGGATAGTTAACCTGACTGTAATATCATATCTATTACTCATGCCTCCGATATAAAGTCACACTATTTATCAACACCTAATTTCACTTCGCCATTTTGAATTCCATTCCCAGGTATTTGCCCTTGAAATACCATTTAGGTCGTAAACTGTTGTATTTGTCGCAGTTTAGTTTCAACATGGCTGGAAATTGAAATGTATTTCTCTTAACTATATTGAAAAGTATTCATATTGATTCTACTGTTTGAATTTTAATAATGTTTAAAATTAATCAGCTGTTTTTAATTGTTGCTATGCTGATTTCTTTTAACCTATACAAATATTTTCATTTATACATTTTATGTTAAATTTTTTTTTAAAAGAGAAATATTTAGATATTCAGTTTAAGTGGTTCTTCCAGTAATGATGACATGAGAATAGCACCAACTACAATAAATGATAACCAAAATTAGCCGTGGAAAATAGTTACCCAATAAATCCAAACGCGCATACATGCAGTTCTAAAATATTGCAGAAAATTTCTCAAACATATTCAAAAGCAAATGAAAACCAACCAAAATTATTTGTCTTCCAAAATTTCATTTTGATAGTAGTCATTTTTGAAAACTTTTTTCTCATTATCCCGAGAGACCCAAACTGAATCTATCTATTTTTAAATGTAGTCTTGGATTGAATCCCCACGCTTTCATCTTTCCTATCAGGTAGGTCTTTCGGGCACTAACTTATTTGCAAAACAAAACAAGAACAGTAATCAACGAATAGTGTTGAAAGCTCCAAAACGAAGCTAATGATGGTTTTATTAAGGTTCAGACAAAACAAAACTGAGAACCATCTTCTCACCACAACTCTTCCACACAACCATAATAGTTTTAACCAGTATGATAAATGTACGAAGGGAATATTAAGCAAGTTATATTCCGACAGTTGGTACTCCTGCATTCTGTATTCCCTGTTGTATTATAAGGAAACAGGTGTGTAGAATGCCTATGCACGTATCCTGATTTCCCTAGACATCCCCCCTGCACCACTACTGACGGTAATTTGAATATTTCACTACAATACAGAGGAATTAGACGTCATATTTGTATTATGACAGATAATTCGGTCATTGTTTCGAATTGTTAAAGAAAAATACTGTGGTAAACTTTTGATTTGGAAACGTAATTTTAACTATTTTCCTGTCTATCTAAGATAATTTTTTCACCTTTTATTTAAGAGTGGTTCTACTGATTCAAATTTAGAGTTTGATGCGAAAAGGCTATCACATGGAATGTTTAATTGTTGTTCCAAATTGTATGGGTGGAAAGTGAAATAATTAATTATTATATTATGTTAAGAATTGTGAGTCAGAAACCGTATTGCAGTTTTGTGTGGGATAGGTGTCCTATGTAATTGTCAAATTATCAAATGTACAAGGCCGTCATTACAAAAACTTCAGTAGAACAAATAAGAAGGACGATGACATCCTAGCGCGTCATTACAAAGACTTCAGTAGAACAAATAAGGTTGATTACATCCTAGCGCGTCATTACAAAGACTTCAGTAGAACAAATAAAGTTGATTACATCCTAGCGCGTCATTACAAAGACTTCAGTAGAACAAATAAGGTTTATGACATCCTAGTGCGTCACTACAAAGACTTCTGTAGAACAAATAAAGTTGATTACATCCTAGCCCGTCATTACAAAGACTTCAGTAGAACAAATAAGGTTTATGACATCCTAGTGCGTCATTACAAACAAATCAGTGAAACAGATTGGTAACAGCATAAATAAACGGTACAACAACTTGAACAAACTTTCTCAAACATCCATTCCCAAGCGAAATAGTAATTTAAGAAAACTATTCGTCGTAAAAAGCAGCAATTGTATTAAAATTGAAAATAAATCATGGCTACTATATTTGTAAAATATACTTATTTAAAAAGGAACTAAAGTTGCTTCGCATGTTTAGCAAAGTTTAGCTTTTAATTACTGCTAAAAAAGTTGTGTGTTTTTCATGAATTATTCCTGAACATAATATTTTTTTACTTCCGATGTTGGATAATTTTTTTTCAAGTTTAAACAAAACAGACAGATCAGATTTTGGTAAATGTAGTCTTTTATCAACCCCAAGGATTATTTGTGTTGGTTTTTAAACTATAACTCACGCCCCGACATTTGTAGAGAGAAGACGATCAATGCATTTAGGTTGGCTACATATGAGCAAAATTTGATGAAACCGTTAGAGTTTAACCAAATTTGATAAAACACCGACATGCAGACATCGTTCCAAAACCAATATGGACTCAGGAAACTCCAAAATTCAACATCTATTTTTTTCTCCATCAAATGGCTTTTTTAAAATTACGTATATTTGAGATAATAAATTATTCTTCAGGTTTGTAAACATCGAAAACTTTTTTCACCGTCACAAAGCTTTCCTCACTCTAAAACAATAGGAGTTATTAAATTGTGTTTATCCCACGTGGCATGTGTTACTGCTTGAAGTTTGTGGAAGCAAATAAACTGAAGCATAACAAAACTAAGAACTGTCAAGTACACCTGAATAGATTAATTGTGGAACGAAGCGAAGTTAAGCAGTTTCAATTAAGTCGTAGATATTTCTGACATTTCTATACAAGTATCGTTTTGTTGTTTAAGTTTAGAATTACACGATTTAATTTTATTGTTGAAACACAAAGAATGGGTTAACATCTATTGGGTGCAGACAATCGTATTTTATGGGAAATATAAATATTGAAATTACAATCATTAGGGCTGTTTCAAGCTATTATAGTTTAATACTAAGTATAATGTGCTTTTTTCCTAGTGGAATAAATGCGTCCATGTCATGGAACTGCGCTGCAACTATTATTGTAAGTAGTCGCGATTTTATTATTTTTAAGGCGAAAAACCTTTCGGTCATCATCACTTAAAAAAAATAAATAAAATAAATAAAGACTCCTAGCCCTCGAATACTCTATTAGTATAGTGTCAGGGTCAAAAGAGAACAAGGGAGGCCTGATAGAAAAGATGAAAGAGAGGGATTTAACCCAAGATTACATGTAAACAGCTGTAGATCCTCGGGTACGCCACACCAGTACTCACTATGAGTGACCACCTGACGATATTTTATATAGTAAATAAACCATAAAAAAATGTATGTACATCGTTAGCCTTGTTGAAATAAATGTATTTATGAATTTAATGACGAACACATAAACAATTATGCGAACAAACAGCACAAACGCAAACACACAAACAATTAGATAAACAAACAAACAACTAAACACACAAATAAACTACTCAAACAAATACACAAATAAACAACAACTAAACACACAAATAAACCACTCAAAAACAACCACACAAATATTTACACAATCAAACAAATACACAAATAAACAACAACTAAACACACAAATAAACCACTCAAACAACCACACAAACATTTACACAATCAAACAAATACACAAATAAACAACAACTAAACACACAAATAAACCACTCAAACAACCACACAAAAATTTACACAAACAAACAAATACACAAATAAACAACAACTAAACACACAAAAAATAAACCACACAAACATTTACACAATCAAACAAATACACAAATAAACAACAATTAAACACACAAATAAACCACTCAAACAACCACACAAACATTTACACAATCAAATACACAAATAAACACACAAATAAACCACTCAAACAACCACACAAACATTTACACAATCAAACAAATACACAAATAAACAACAACTAAACACATAAAAAATAAACCACACAAAAATTTACACAATCAAACAAATACACAAATAAACAACAACTAAACACACAAATAAACCACTCAAACAACCACACAAACATTTACACAATCAAATACACAAATAAACAACAACTAAACACACAAATAAACAACAACTAAACACACAAATAAACCTCTCAAACAACCACACAAACATTTACACAATCAAACAAATACACAAATAAACAACAACTAATCACATAAATAAACCACTCAAACAACCACACAAACATTTACACAATCAAACAAATACACTAATAAACAACAACTAAACACACAAATAAACCGACGAAATACCATACGGTCGAAAGCAAGACCTAGCTTTTCCCGCTCAATTAAACACACTGTATTATCATTTCTTTAGGTAAACTTATAAATTGTTTTTATTTTAATTAATTCCTTAATTAAATTTGCCAGTAAATGTTTCAATCATAGTCATACATTTAACCCAGTTTACTCAAGAAGGATATTATTTTCTCTCGGTAACGTATTGTTTAATCTAATTAATACAATCCACTAGAATTACTTTCAATGTTCTCAGTTCAAATCTAATTAAAACGTTTCCAGCAAAATTAAATGAACGAATTCATTTAAATACGTTCAAATTAGTAATTTACATAAAATACTTTAGGAAAAACATTGAAGAAGTGTCTGAAATAATAATTAGAAATTTATTTCTTGAAATGTACTGCTTGTAGCTTTATTTATGAAAGTTATATAGAAATAAGCACCTATTGGTTCGTAGAAGCTAGTTTATTATACGTCTCTGGGCCGTAGTGTAATGAAGACACAGGGATGATTTGGTATTTCATGTTATAGAGTCTAGATTGTCAACTAAGATTTTACGACTTGCTAATTTACATTTTATTTAGAAACATCTATCTAATTGAAAACTCCGATTTCGACTCGAGAACATCAGAATATCATTAAGATTATTTTGTTTTTACAATTGTGTTTATATATAAAAGATAATGAGGTAATATTGACAATTATTTTGTTTTCTATGTTTATAAGTTGGCGCATGTTGCAACTGTTTATCTTTATATTTTGATGAGAAAGAGATAATATTTCAGACGACTGCTTGGATTAGTTTCATAAATTGTATCCCCCCCATTTAAGCCTTAAAATTTTGTCCAAATTAGAAATTTCATCCGTAGCGTAATAATCTTAGATTTTATATCAACATCTTATAAGAGCTACTCTTATTATTATTTATTATTAAACAACTTTTTAAGAATAAGTTATATGTAGAGGCATATGATTTCCAGTGAGTGGCAAGGTATTGTGGCAATGACTTGTAACCTCTGCCCAACACCACAAACACGATGGCTGCAACCTCTTCCACCACAAACATGATGGTTGCAACCTCTTCCCAATACCACAAACACGAAGGTTGCATCCTCTTCCCAACACCACAAACACGAAGGTTGCAACCTCTTCCAAACACCACAAACACGAAGGTTGCATCCTCTTCCAAACACCACAAACACGAAGGTTGCATCCTCTTCCCAACACCACACACTCGAAGGTTGCAACTTCTTCCCAACACCACAAACACGATGGTTGCAACCTCTTCCCAACACCACAAACACGAAGGTTGCATCCTCTTCCCAACACCACAAACACGAAGGTTGCATCCTCTTCCCAACACCACAAACACGAAGGTTGCATCCTCTTCCCAACACCACAAACACGAAGGTTGCAACCTCTTCCAAACACCACAAACACGAAGGTTGCATCTTCTTCCCAACACCACAAACACGAAGGTTGCAACCTCTTCCCAACACCACAAAGACGAAGGTTGCATCCTCTTCCCAACACCACAAACACGAAGGTTGCATCCTCTTCCCAACACCACAAACACGAAGGTTGCATCCTCTTCCCAACACCACAAACACGAAGGTTGCAACCTCTTCCAAACACCACAAACACGAAGGTTGCATCTTCTTCCCAACACCACAAACACGAAGGTTGCAACCTCTTCCAAACACCACAAAGACGAAGGTTGCATCCTCTTCTGAACACCACAAACACGAAGGTTGCAACCTCTTCCAAACACCACAAACACGAAGGTTGCATCCTCTTCCCAACACCACAAACACGAAGGTTGCAATCTCTTCCCAACACCACAAACACGAAGGTTGCATCCTCTTCCCAACACCACAAACACGAAGGTTGCAACCTCTTCCCAACACCACAAACACGAAGGTTGCATCCTCTTCCCAACACCACAAACACGAAGGTTGCATCCTCTTCCCAACACCACAAACACGAAGGTTGCAACCTCTTCCAAACACCACAAACACGAAGGTTGCATCCTCTTCCCAACACCACAAACACGAAGGTTGCAACCTCTTCCAAACACCACAAACACGAAGGTTGCAACCTCTTCCTAACACCACACACTCGAAGGTTGCATCCTCTTCCCAACACCACAAACACGAAGGTGGCAACCTCTTCCAAACACCACAAACACGAAGGTTGCATCCTCTTCCTAACACCACACACTCGAAGGTTGCAACCTCTTCCCAACACCACAAACACGAAGGTTGCATCCTCTTCCCAACACCAAAAACACCAACGTTGCATCCTCTTCCCAACACCACAAACACGAAGGTTGCATCCTCTTCCCAACACCACAAACACGAAGGTTGCAACCTCTTCCCAACACCACAAACACGAAGGCTCTATTGTGGAGAGAAATCTCATTTTGTAGCATCATTCGTAGTTAGAGCCAGGATAGTCCACACATTTAGTTGCGCCACAGCATATTGAAGTTTATGCTTATTTACACAGATTAAATTTATCAGACAACCATGTCGTGTAAACGGGTGAGACAATGGCGGACACATTTCTTCAATAACAGTGCCTGCAAATGAAACACTGAAAACTAGACATAAAGGAAAGGATCTACTGACAATATCATTAAAAACAGTTGACTTATTCCTGAAGTTTGTACAAAGGGGTAAACTTCATTTTAAACTTTCACTTCTGTATACAATTTGTCACTATAATTCCTTTATATTTATTATAGGGAGTTTCATTGACAACCAGAGTTAACATTTACATTTTAGTTATTAGTTGTACAGAAGGACGGACACAAAGTTAACATAAAATCTAAATGGTTACACTTACTTTACAATAACGTTTCTTTTATAATATTTAGAACTACATTATACGTATGATTAAAATCAGTGAATTAATGATTTCACTCAGCTGCTGATGAAACAATTCATTTATGTGTAAACTAATTAACACAAATAGCAATTACCTAATGATGCATTGTATTGTGCCTCTGGAAGATAATTTAATTAATACCATAATTATATTTGTATGACTGTTGTGTTGGTATCATTGATTTGGTCGAATTTGTTTTTAACGAATTTATTATTATTTTTTTTTGTTAAAGTTTAAAAACATGTCTTATACACGAGAGAAAAAATTGTTACAAAACTAAAAAGTGAAAAATAATATTAAATAAATATCAGCAATAATAACAATACTGAAACTAGTTCATAACAGTAAACGTTGATTGAATTCAATAAAAAATCAAATGACTTATTACAGGGGTGTAAAGGGATTTTGCATTCCCAGTATTCATTAGAAATTAATGGGTAGTGTGCACCTTATTATGTGATTGAGATTTACCTTGTAACAAGATTACAATGGTAGTAAATATTTTACTTTACCCATTGATGTATATTAAACCTGGAATTCCGACTGGTGGTAAAATTTCTAATCTTTATCCATAACTTGTTTGGTTCCTTGGCGGGTGATCCAAGCGTTAGCAATCCCTACTGCTGTTTTATTTTACCTTAATTATTTTCATTGATGTAAATACAAGTTATTTTAGTATAGAAAGTCTAAAGGAATAAAAAAATATAATTGTTATGTAAATAATAATTTATTTGATATTATGTAACTTCAAAAAGTTGGAACAGAAAAAAGTGGGGAATGATGAAGGCTTTATTTTTTGGCAGATAAAACATTTTGTATGGATGCTCAATATATTTAATATTTGGAGCCATCATGGAATCTTCAAGCTTGGAACTTTCTGCGAGTGACAGCTATTTTAAAATATAAAATAATACCTTCTGTAAACATTGTTTGGTCTAGGAAACAAATGGTTCACGCGTTAACATGCGAACATACGAACGAAATGTCAAATGTCCGAGTTAAAACAAGACTTTGACCCACAACCTAAAGTTCAGCAAATTTATCACTACACAACCGTTTTCATAATAAATACAAACATTGCTAACACGTCATCACTTGCGTAGAGTTAGGGATGGAATTCCAAAGCTACCCCATGTAGGTGACTTTACATTGGTGGTAACAGATATGGAATGTGAGCCGAGTTAACAACCCATTCACTTACCATTGAACTTTTATTGGTAATGTGTATTCATACCCCTTTAGACGGGTTGGGAATGTAACATAACACAACCTGAATTTTGGACGTTTTAGTCGCATTTGTAGGCATTTTTACTTTCACATTTGAATACAGAAAGTGTTGCATTGGGAAAGACAATGGGCATGTACACTAATGTGAATATGTTTTAAGGTCACGTGACTTTTAAATAAAAATAAGTTAGTTATTACTTATCATACTAATTTATAACAATGAGTTATTTTGTAACAGCTTAACCTTAAAATATTAAAAAATACAACAAATAATTAGATTCACTGTTTGAAGTTATTTGTTAATGATGGAAGTTCAATTTTATTATTATACATTTAGTTTAATACCCCTACAACTAAAAAACAAGCTGAAATTTTACCTGTTAAATCGCCACAAGGGGTTGTAACCCGTTTTCGTGCTAGGAAGCTGAATACAACTAACAATAGGCCACTCCCCTAATAGTTTGTCACGCCTTCTGGACCATGTCACTTGTTGCTGTATCTTTGATACAACACGTATTTGACGTTAGTTGTGTGTTAC
Source organism: Aphrophora alni (assembly GCA_963513935.1). NCBI lineage: Eukaryota > Metazoa > Arthropoda > Insecta > Hemiptera > Aphrophoridae > Aphrophora > Aphrophora alni. Next base: position 117,220,129 of record OY740771.1, on the reverse strand, counting down.
CGTGATTGTGTTTTTTGACTTCTCAGTTTTAGCTCTGAGATGCGTGCTTAGATATTAAGGTTGGTGGTATTCTTATTTAATTTTACTTCTTACATAGGCTTAGTTTCTAGTTTCATGTTTCTTTAGTTTTTAGTCACTTGATAACGGAAATTGATTCTTATTCCCGAAACGTCGTGTTTTGATTTTTAACACACAAATGATGGCAAATGTCCGAAAAATGTATAATAATAAAATAATTAGACTTACAAATTAACAGTTTTACAGACAAAATATTATTTAGATTTCGGAATAAGATCCAATTTGTTTTCAAATCAATCTTTTCGTAAATGTTGGTAAAAATAGAGGGCTGAGTGTACAAAGTAGAGTAGATAATGGAGGGTAAATTAACTAAAATGAGAAGGGGAAATATTGAAAATGGTTAAGATTTTATAAATTATGATGTAATGAAAAATTCAAAGTAACAAACAAGTTTAAAGGTGCCATCATATTACCTACCAAGTCCCATCATACAACGGAATACAAGCAAATCCTTTAAATGTATCTCCAAAAGTTGGAATTCTTGAATTGGTAGATCATGGGGTCTTATCCAGTGGGGTCAGTTTGTTTAACACAGTTGTTACACACAATATCTGAACCTTGTAATCGTGTTTATATTATAAAATCTTAACTCGTTTCAGTGTCTCTGTTACCAGTCTCCTCTCGATAAGCTAATCTCATTAACTAAGCTTTCGTAACTTTACAAATATCACATTTTATTCTTATGACAGAGTACGTAATTTCTTCACAAATTTTTATAGTAGAGATGTAGTGGTTGGTACTGTTACATATAGATTGAAATCTGCAAATTTTTATCCATTTTAGTGTTGTAAGTTTAAGAACACACAATATATGAACACAAAACTGTTTAAAACGACTGGCATTTTGATATTTTTTATTACATAATTATGAATATCATTAGGGTTTTATATATGTCCCTTATACCAAATTTAGTTTTCCTGTCTTGTTTCTGGACGCTTCATGCTTCCTTACATACGACAACGGCGACGGACGGACGGGATGTCGTAAATCTTTGTTTGATTTCTTGAGACTATGAAACGTAAAGATCGTCAAAATATACGGATAGACATTTTGACGATTACCGTATTTACCCAATACTTCGAATACTGGAGACGTAACTATTGACAAATAAAATTAAAATAGTTTTAATTGGCAATAAACCTTTCCGTCACAAATGTTTACTTTTCAAATTGTAGGAAACTCACGTCTGGTATTTCACCTGTTATTGTTAAGTGTAGGCACATGTATTAGCAATAATTATTCACAGTTTATTACATTTGCAGTTTGTACACAGAACTGTATAATTCAGTGACACGCAAATAATGATTGTGATTACGCCTATAGGGGTTGAGAGAGAGAGGCAAGCATGTGTGTTGACACATATGTAGGTAAGTTGATTTCCCTAGGCATAGTGCCAACATGCTAATAAATAAAACACAATGTGTTGCCAATGATACACAGGGCGAGAAATGATGGGAAATATTTGAGTTCGTTCAGCTTGAAATAGTTAAATCATTGTTTGAAGTCACATAGGAAGAAACTAATCTCCTACTCTTTTGTTTTTGTTTAAGGGGGGAAAACCTCTCGGTCATCCATAGTCTTATAAACAAGTTGATGGACTCTATCAAGTCCAATCGTTCAATATAATACAAGACGATCTTCGCAATGTAATGCCAGTTAAATAACGAAGATAGAAATATTTGACTATTTCCAAACTTTCACTGGAAGATTAATGTTAAAACAAAGACTTCCAGTCCTTGAACACTCTAAAAGCGTCAGAGTAGGAAGAGAACAAGAGTTGGTCAAGGGAGGAAGTAGTAGAGTCCCTCAGGAATACCACGCCCGTACTGAGTTCATATTATATAAACTTGAATTACAATAACATTAAAAATAGCGGTAACAAAAACTACAATAGGAACATAGTATTTGGTATAGGGAACTATAGTGTTGCAATAAACTAAATTTAATTAAAAATTTCCAGTTTACAAATCGGCTTTAATTGTAGCAACCCCACCTCTATACGATGAAAAAGAACGAAGTTTTGGTAATTATCACCTTGTAAAAATTAATTTTATCAAGGAAATTGTACAGGTTATTGTAAAAAATATATCTCCTCCAATTTTGAAGAACAGCACACACAAATAACGAACACAGAGCGGGGATACAAATCTATATTTGTAACTCCCTAAATGTAGTAAAAGAGGATCTAAGAAAAAGACAAATTAATATCTTGTTTATATTGTTTACTTTGGTCGTTTTTCTGAATATTTTCAAACCAATTTGGATAAAACTTAATAAACAAAATATTGTTAGGGTGAAGACTATCCAACAGCCTTTGATCGAAATATACAAATTTGTTATATATATTTTCAATAAATTAACACACACAAAATTTTATTATTATACATTTTTCGGACATTTGCTTATTATATATATTATACAAATGGGTGTTTTGATTTTTAACACACAAATGATGACAAATGTCCGAAAAATGTATAATAATAAAATTGAACTTCCATCATTAACAAATAACTTCAAACAGAGAACACACAAAATATTTAGTAAAATTCTATAATGTATTGAGTCTTGCCGGCCTTGGTTTCGCCAGTTACGAGGCACTCTAACACACATTAAATATGATGGGTGCTCATTATGGTTCACAATTTAAAATAGTACCGTAAGAGAGAGAGAGAGAGAGAGAGAGAGAGAGAGAGAGAGAGAGAGAGAGAGAGAGAGAGAGAGAGAGAGAGAGAGAGAGAGAGAGAGAGAGAGAGAGAGAGAGAGAGAGAGAGAGCCTAAAGTTGTATGTTACTTTATTAAATATATTAATAAGTTTAAAAAACCAAATGTGACCACAAGGAATATTTTTGCACATTTTTCCAAATTTATTTATTAAACTTTTCACAATCCAAAGCTTAGTAAAAAAAAGAATTAAATTAAAATATGTCATATTTAATATTTGTCGACAAAACAACTTGATTCCATGAATGTATAATATGAATTCTTTTACGGAACTTTAAGAATTCCAAAGTTTTAGTAACAATACAGGAATTTTAATTAAATGGTGCTGGAAGTGAATAAAATAAACATTTTGATTTAAACAAGAAAACAACCTTTTTCAGAATATAAATTCTCGTAGTTTTGTCGTTGTACATGTTTCTGAATGATACCATCTTCAGAAGTAACCGATCAATCAATTGCCCGAGGTATTCATAGTGTCTTGCCCTCTATTTCTAACTTGTTTACCAACTTTGGTTCTATTCTTTGTACAGAGCTTATGCTTCTATGCCTTCTAGATTACTTTATTTTATAAAGTTTATGTATACTAGAATAAACAGATATAAACTATAATAAATAAACTAGTTTTTCACTTGAAATGAGCAATGGCCTACTTGTGGTCACCTTAATCATTAAATATAATAAAACACAAATTACCTTCATACGTGATTAGAAGTCTTGTGTGTATATCACAGTAAAAGGTGATTTTGTAATTAAAACGTTTTCTAGTACATATTAAGTTTTTATCTTGGAATATTTGATGTCATTCCTTTAGCAAATTTAGCTCTTGGTAATTGATAAGTTATCCCGTTGTCTTCAATTTCCATATCTTTACAATTTGGCAGTAACTGGAATAATAGTTTATTAGGATATTTACAAAATTAATAAACAACGTTTTAAGAGTACGGTTCAATAAATTGATAAACATAAAACATAAAAAAAGAGTCGGGGAGAAATGAAAACTGTATTGGAAACAAACACCAGTATTCTATGAAAGAAACCTGTACCTAAAACTAGGCCTGAGTGGCTTTGATCGTTAAAATCTAGTTTTAGTTCTCAGTTTTTTCTTAAGGTACCAACATAGTCCTACACTAGACTTTGTTGGTACTTTCTTGTTTCCATGTTTTCGGTTGATGACGAGAGTTGATTAATACTTTCAAAATGTGTAAAACACAAATGATGACGATCGTCAGTATAATCTATATCAATAATGTCAACAATCCATCTTTGTCCAATAAATTAAAAATCAGATTACATTTTAAGTGATGGAAAAACTAACTAAAAAAAAAAGCTCAAAAAACTTTGTTCTTTTTTCATTAATTAGAGAAATAATTCATATTTGTTAAATTGTAGGTAGTGTTGGATAGTTAATTTTTTTTAGCTTTATTGTTGTGTTCAATACTTTAGAAGTTTGGAAAACAATTTACACGTTCTATCAATTAAAACAAAAATACTCTTTACATATACATATTTGTTCTTTACTTATTTGGTTTTTTTTTGTTTTTTTTTCTTTCCAGAGTTGGTGGAGTTTTCTTTAAACTATAATATTCTTTATTCAAGTAAATATTCTTTTATAGTCTAGTTTAGATAAGCAAATGTTATAGTTATAAGCTATGTATATTGGTTTTATGTATAGTAAGTATGATTGGGCGTAAGTGTATATATTTAAGAATATGGTGCAGGTCAATTTACACTTCATGTCTATTGTAGATTTTTGTTTTACTCTTTTCTCTCTCGCTGATTACTATTGAATAAAATAGCTGTAATAGGTGTTAATATTTTGTATCTGTATCGTTTATGCAAAGGAATAAAATAATATATATTATAACATACCGAAATAGAAAGCTCCAAAGGTCAGTACCCGGCAGGCCATAAATCGTCAAGACATGAAAGGATTGACGGACATAAAAAAAATGTTTCAACAGGGAAACAACGCACCCAAACCGTCACACAAGATCCATCAAAATTAAGCTTTTAATACCGAAACAAATTGTAACAAGCCAATCAGAGCAAGTGAATCAGTTCTGAAATAACGTCCAAGAATTGAAACTAGCCAATGGAAGAAGAGTATCATGACGCTGTTTTAAAAAGAGGAGAACTTATAAATAAGGGTAAAAGGGAGGACACGTGGTTCTTTTTAGGTATTTTGGTTCCGACGTCGTATTAGAAGGTTGTTCCGGGGAAGTGTTTCTCCTGATCGAAAGAGTTAAGTGTTTGTGAAGGACTTTGCCTATCCTATTCGTCGTTTTTCTTTTTTAATAGAACTGTTAAGTTTATAAAAGTCAATAAAAAGTTATCCGTCGTTTTAAAAACTAAAAGAATCATCGTATTAAAGTATAAGAAGTCTTCGTGGTCGTTAAGTGAGATAAGTGTGAAGTTTAAGGAGTCATCGTCGTATTAAAGTTAATCAGTGAGAAGAAGTATCGTCGTAAGAATTAAAAGCATCATCGTCGCAAGAGTGAGTGAAGAAAGGTGTAACCCGCGATTGGGATCATCTACGGGAGAGGCAAACCATCCAACCATCACGCAATCTTCGAGAGAACCACGGAACGAGAACAACCAAAAAACTGGAAAGGAACACGTCAATTGATAAGTAGAACTTAAAGGACAATACATTTTATAAATTACCACCAAATTTTGTTTTTTGTAATAATAAAATAAATTATAGCCACCTAAGAACCAACGAACCCCAATAGAGATTTAAATTAAATTCAAGTAAATAACCTTCAGTTAGCCGGAGCAAATATTTTATAAAGCTAATTAAAATTAGAGTCAAAATTAAATACAAATTAAATTGATGCATTCTTAAATTCCTTGTTTTAGACTAAGTTGTTTAGGATAAGAATTTATAGTGAAGATGTACCTAGTTTAAGCCGTAGTATAAAATTGTAGAATAAGATATTAATCAGTAATATTTTGAGCATCAAGGTAAAAATTATGTTTTAAATGATTAAAAAATTAATATTTAAAAGAGTTAATTATTCAATATGTTTAATTAAAATTGAGTTATAATCCCACATGTTTTGAGTGTTATTATTTTAATCAATTGTCAAATAACTAACGAACTAATAACCAAATGAATAATAATAATATTAATAAATAGTAAAAAGAAATATAGGAGAGTTTTCCTATATTTAAGCGACCAACGTGTAGCAAATAACTAATAAAAAAAAAAAGAGAACGTCTTAAACGTTATAATATATACTCTTTATAATATAGGCCTACGTGTAATTCTTTGGCTTTGATTAAAGTCATACAATATTATCAGATTAACCTTAAAAAAGGACACGATTTTACCTTTTGAATATAATTAGTAAAACTAAGCTCAATGTTTTCAAAGAAATAGATTTGATTAATTTTGTTATGCCCATGTTTACAATGTGTAAACTAGATACCAAAAGTCTGTGAAAATTATATTTTTAAGAAATTCTTAAATAGACAAACATCAAGCAAAGTGTGTTTGCGGTTAATATATTCTGTACAACGTTTTGTTTATTTGGACTAACTTAAAATATCTTCTGACATATCTCTCTGAATGATTCTGTATACAATGTGTGTATAAAATACAATATTTGTAAATATATTCGTTGTATAGAAACTTAATTTCTACAGTAAACAATTGATATACGATACAAGTAAGACAATAAAGTTTTACTTTACACTTTCCATTAGCACAAAACTTATGACGCCAGTATCAAATATCATGTTATCCTTCTCACGTCACTTAGAGTACATTGAATTATGAAACTTGTCTTCTTAATAATAACAACAAGTTTCTTGACAAAATGTCTGTTTTTGTCACTTTATGAGTTGTGGTATTATGTTTAATTGAAGTATAAATTATTGGGGCTGACGTCATAACAACATTAAAAAAGCGTGATTAAAACATCTTGTAGCCATTTTGAAATGTTAATTTCGGTTCAAACTCCACCAAGGTCATAGTCTAAGTTTTCCAATGAATAAATGTTAACATGCAAACAGAAGATAGCTTAAAATACTTCCTTGTTCATTTTTTACGATTATGGTCCAAAGAAATAATATTTTAGCTCATAGAGAGGATATTAGGATATATACAATAAAAGAGAAGATAGAAGTAGACGCTATATTTACAATAAAATATAAACATACTCAAATTATGTCTTTAGATGGATTGTAGGGATAAACATTATATATACGGTAAAATAAAACCACAGTCAAATTACTTCTAATTTGACTTGAAAAGAAATTAAAAAGCTCTTTGAAAGCTTTAATACTGAAATGTAAATAGTAGCTCTTGCATATTTGAGCTGTCAAAGCTTCCAGTGAGGTATCTTTGTGGAAATACATTCATTGCATTACAATACGACTGTTCGTCCCGTCTCGTCTCATTTCTCATATACCTAACCTTATATTATAAGCTTAGATATTAATTTGTTCTGATTTATATTAATTAATTGGATATTTAGCTATTGTAATAGACATGGAATCATTGTAGCTACTACATGATTTGAAAGTACGGTCAATTTGTTGTAATATATCTTATTTCTATAGAAAATCCGAAAATTAAATTAGAAATAGAAAAATATAAATAAACAAAAAAGAATATATATAACGTATTTATTTGTATACAAAATAAAGTAGAAAATAATTTGTCAAATGGTGAACTTAATACACAAAATGGTGTAAATTTAGTCAGCTGTTTTTGCACTAATCACTGACATTATAAGTTGACTGTTTTTATAGAATATTTTGGCTATTTGTATTTGGTGTGTGCAATATTAATTTTTATTGTTAGTTGTACATGTCACAATTTCAATTAAATTGTGTCAAAAGGAAGTTGTATAAGTTATAAAGATGTTCAATACTTTGATGATTTCACTTCATGCAATAAAACAAGATAACTCGGTGCACAAGATCAAAACAATGCCAATATTTAAGAAGAAATAAGGAAAGGTTTATTACTTTTAAATTATTGATATGAATATAATTTTAGTCATTGTGTTGTACGAGTCGTTTGGTCGAAAAAAACATCTGAAAATTGTAAACTTAGTTTTGTTTTTTTGCGAACGCTTTTATTAGGTGTTAGTAAATAACTGAAAAACTGGGAATAGAGTCGTCGTTGAAAGTTGAATTAACAAAAACTTGTCTTTCGATTTGAAAAAAAGAGAAGTCGAAAACCTGTGTTTTGAATCGCGAGAGAAAATGTGTTTACACTTAAAGAAGATAATGTCTGTCCTTGCGTCTACAAAAAGACAATTTATTGGTTAAAAAAAGGAGAGGCTTCTCTATAAATTGAAGCATGGTGTTTTTTGAGAAAGTTTCGTTTGTACTCCATTGTCCCTTTGAACGAAATGTTCAGTAAATCAACGCTTTTCATTGAAAGCCTACCGTTATCACATTCAAAAACTTGGGATCGATTTTTTTGTTTAATGTTTGGCAATAAATAATGCACTTGCTGATGTAGTTCCTATTGTTTTGCAATGTTTTACGACAAGGGCTAGATTTACGACATACACCGCCCAGGCTGTGTGTGACATATTCACAATAATTGGTAAAGTATGGGACAACTTGTGTTTTAGATATTCTAATGTAACAGTATGCATATATTGTGCAGCTTGTGTTATATTCCACCACTCTAGAGAAACAACGATTGTAAAATAAATAATTATAAATTAGTCACTCACGTAAAGTGACATTTAGAACGTAAATTATTGTTTTTCTACAGGTGAGTCACAGATTTATTACCTCAAAAACTACTCAAGATAGATTGTTCTGGGTGATTGCGATTTTAAATTCTAGCCGTTTTACATATTTACTGACATTTTTACATCAAAAGATTGATAACTTCAAATTTTGAAATCTAAAATATTGAGGTTGTAGTATAGAATTCACCTCCGCTTTAATTAAATTATTAAAAATAGTCATAAAAGAGAAACCGTATGATAAAATGTAATAAAATATTCACGGAATATTTATATAAATACCAAAATCTGTCTATATATTATCAAATAAATGAGGGGGCTTTTCCCAAGTTATTAAATATCCAAACAAAAAACCTCTCTATGGTCCTTCAAAAAATTTCCTTTTTGCACTCAACATCTATTATCTTGGGAAAGGTTAAAGATATCACTTTCAACCCATTACTTTAGTTATAAAAAAGTTAGGATCTAAACAAACTTTTAATTAGTTTTACCAATCGGCGTTTGGCGTAATAGAAGACCTTCAGATAAACTTTATAAAATTGATGTGGTATTGCAACATGTGTTGTGTGATCTGACTGTCAAACTTCCCTCAAGTAATAAAACCGTTCCATTCACAGCAGTTATTCATTTTCAACCATTACTTTAGCTTTATACAAGTAATTAGTTATAACAAAAGTTAGGATGTAAACAAACTTTTAATTAGTTTTGCCAATCACTGTTTGGTGTAATAGAAGATCTTCAGATAAACTTTGTATTGTCTTTGCAACATGTATCTTGTGATATGACTGTCAAACTTTCTTTAAGTAATAAAACCACCCTTTTCACACCTATTATTTTCTCTGTGTTATTGAATTTAACCAATACATTTGGTTCTTACAACTAAATCATAATGTTAATAAACCTCCCTTTTAACAACTTTTATTTTCTCTGTGTTATTCACTTTAATCAATACATTTGGTTCTTACAACTAAATCATAATGTTAATAAACCTCCATTTTAACACCTTTTATTTTCCTTGTGTTATTCACTTTAATCAATACATTTGGTTCTTACAACTAAATCATAATGTTAATAAATCTTCCTTTTAACACCTTTTATTTTCCTTGTGTTATTCACTTTAATCAATACATTTGGTTCTTACAACTAAATCATAATGTTAATAAATCTTCCTTTTAACACCTTTTATTTTCCTTGTGTTATTCACTTTAATCAATACATTTGGTTCTTACAACTAAATGATAATGTTAATAAACCTCCATTTTAACACCTTTTATTTTCCTTGTGTTATTCACTTTAATCAATACATTTGGTTCTTACAACTAAATCATAATGTTAATAAACCTCCATTTTAACACCTTTTATTTTCCTTGTGTTATTCACTTTAATCAATACATTTGGTTCTTACAACTAAATCATAATGTTAATAAACCTCCATTTTAACACCTTTTATTTTCCTTGTGTTATTCACTTTAATCAATACATTTGGTTCTTACAACTAAATGATAATGTTAATAAACCTCCATTTTAACACCTTTTATTTTTTATACGATTTACACTATTGACCGATGGTACTTGGTACTTGGTAGAACTCCATTTTTAATGAAAAACAAACACAATATTTAGTAAATTCTACAATTTATTTGAGTCTTGCCGACCATGGTTTCGCCAACAACGGCATTTACAAGGCAGCTTAACAAAGACTAAGGAAAAATATAGAAACTAACATATTATTACTACAAAAGGAAGAACTGTTACTTAGCTAGGGTAGGGGGGGGGGGGGGGTAAGAGCAAGGGAAACATGTGGTCATACGGAAGACAATGGTTTTAACAACGGTGAATTTGACAAAAATTCCACCTGATCATTAAGTACTAGTTTGGAGTCTTTACAAATTATTCTCTTAATCTCTAACATTTCTAATAAATTTAATTTCTTACTTTTAACATTAACATGGAGAATTTCAAACTTAACATTATTCAAAAAATCAGACACTACATGAGTTTTTAAATGATTAGAAAAACTAGATTCATTATGACCCAACCGCCAATTTCTTTCGTGTTCCATTAACCTGCATTTAAAACTACGGCCTGTTTGGCCTACATAAACTGCATTACAGATATTACAAGTTAATTTATAAACACCACTTTTTTGCATGTTATCTATTTTATCTTTACAATTTAGTAACATTTTTCCTAAATTGTTTTTGCAATAAAAAGCTGGTTTACAATGATTTTCGTTTTCCAATACATTCCCAACCGCATAGCTAACCTTACCAATATAGTTAATTCTACGCCATTTTTGTAATTTATTAGACTCTACGGTTGGAAAAATAAGTGATTTAGCTTTATTTTTTAATTTAGTTTTTAAAATTTTTTCTGAGGTTAACATCATAATCATTATTAAAAGCAATTTGTTTTATGCAATTTAATTCCGTACAATAATCGTTATTAGACATAGGAATGTTAATGAGACGATGCAACATACTACCTTTTATTTTCCTTGTGTTATTCACTTTAATCAATACATTTGGTTCTTACAACTAAATCATAATGTTAATAAACCTCCATTTTAACACCTTTTATTTTCCTTGTGTTATTCACTTTAATCAATACATTTGGTTCTTACAACTAAATCATAATGTTAATAAACCTCCATTTTAACACCTTTTATTTTCCTTGTGTTATTCACTTTAATCAATACATTTGGTTCTTACAACTAAATCATAATGTTAATAAACCTCCATTTTAACACCTTTTATTTTCCTTGTGTTATTCACTTTAATCAATACATTTGGTTCTTACAACTAAATCATAATGTTAATAAACCTCCATTTTAACACCTTTTATTTTCCTTGTGTTATTCACTTTAATCAATACATTTGGTTCTTACAACTAAATGATAATGTTAATAAACCTCCATTTTAACACCTTTTATTTTCCTTGTGTTATTCACTTTAATCAATACATTTGGTTCTTACAACTAAATCATAATGTTAATAAACCTCCATTTTAACACCTTTTATTTTCCTTGTGTTATTCACTTTAATCAATACATTTGGTTCTTACAACTAAATGATAATGTTAATAAACCTCCATTTTAACACCTTTTATTTTCCTTGTGTTATTCACTTTAATCAATACATTTGGTTCTTACAACTAAATCATAATGTTAATAAACCTCCATTTTAACACCTTTTATTTTCCTTGTGTTATTCACTTTAATCAATACATTTGGTTCTTACAACTAAATCATAATGTTAATAAACCTCCATTTTAACACCTTTTATTTTCCTTGTGTTATTCACTTTAATCAATACATTTGGTTCTTACAAATAAATAGTAATGATAAAGGTTATGACGTAAATAAAGTGTATTTAGTTTTAACAAACAGTGTTTGGTCTAATTATAGATTGTCAGATAAACTTTATAAACTTTCTATTGTCTTTGCACCATTTATCTTGTGATATGATTGTCAAACTTTCCGCAAGTACTTTTTACACGTTTAGCTTTCCTGTGTTATTCACTTTAATCATTACATTTATTTTATAAAAGAAATTAGTTATATTAAAAGTTAGTATGATAACAAAGTTTTATTTAGTTTTACCAAACAGTGTTTGATGTGTTACGAGGTCATGTGGTAAGTTTATATTTTTCACATTCCTTAACACATTTTGTTAAATTGATTAATTGATTTAAAGTTCATTGTAGAAGAGGTGTAAACAAGTTGCACAAACTTTATCATACAGCTATTCACAAAATCAAAATTAAGATTCTTAAAATCTTCTATGTTCATAGACGTAAGAAGATAAACAACAACTTTATTTTGATGTTTTGAGCTACAAGCTCTTCTTTATGAGAATTAAATTAGTACATAAGAATCCGATAACTTTATATTTTTATATCGTATAATTTGAATATTTTATAACATATTTAATGAGACTCTAAACTTGCTTCCTTTGAAACATAAACTCGTCTTATTCGTAAATCCTATTTGAACTTTTAATGACGATTATTTTCCTATTTTGTTTTTCATGTATTCCTCCCCCCAAAAATGTCTATTATTTGGACTTAGGTAAAAATCTGAAACATTAATATTTATTAATTGCTAAAATTCAAACAAAAACTGTGGGTCAATTAGGATTTTTATAACAATCTGGGTATTGGAATTGCTTGTATGCCGGAGAGACTTCCTCGTCTGACTAACTAATTTATAAAGAGGTAAAAATTAGCTCCATTGTTCTGCAATAAATGAATTGAAATTAAATTATTATTATTTCCATATTGCCTTCCGAACTACTGATATAATTAATTAGTTAACATACCTTAATGTCAAAAGTAGTTCATTATTCTTAATAGTAGCTACAAAACAAGTTTTGTGTTGTGAACGTATTTTTAGTTTGTTTACGTGTGCTAAGCCTGATGATGCCTTATGTTGAGGCGAAACAGCTGTAGCTACTATTAAGAATAATGAGCTACTTTTGACATTAAGGTATGTTAACTAATTAATGAAATTAAATATTTAAATTTTATTAATGCATTAGTATTTAGACTTTTAAGGCTATGCCTAATTACATGTTTATTTTGATACAACAATGGAAAGTACAAGCAATCTCTTTCCAAAATGAATCAAATTTCAAATATTTTGAAGGTAAAGCGCTTTTAACTCCTAAACTGTTTATCAAAAAATAAACAATAGTATAAAAGTTTTAAGACTATAGTTTTACTATTTAAAAAAATTAAGTTGGCTGCCATATTGAAAATTTGATAACACATTTTTAAATTGCATAAAAATGTAGGGAAAGTTCCCCATTAATTTTTTTTTATCTCTTGTAGTTTTAGAGATCCTAGTGGTGCTCATCTAGATTTGATGACTCTTTACATAAATATCATTAGATTACATTGACAATGTGGTTGTGTTAATCTACAAATGATAGTTTGAATCTATAAAGAAATTAACACCTATTAAATTAGATTATTTTTATTGAGATAGATTAATAGTAAGATTGCAGACGGCAATAAGTATTACACATACTTAAACTCAAGTTTAAATTAAATCATTTTAAAACACAAGTTCTATTTACTAATGCGTTCGGTGAATCATAAAGTAGGCTACTCTTCCTGTTTGAAACATAAACTTTATTATAATGATCATATAATAGCCTACATGAGAAATACGTGTTTTATTAAATAAATAAATTTATACAATAATAATAATAAAAACAATTACTGATAAAACGAAGTAAAATATATTAATTTATTACAAAAAAACTTTATCAAATATCTCGACAATAAAACAAAATTTTTAAATATCATTACCTGAAATGTTTTCTAAAGTTTTTATAAAATTGAAAAATGTAATTAAGGTCTTCGTTTGATGTGCAGCCGTGCGATAGCTCATGCCTGAATGAGTTAATTAAACATGATGATCAATACGCAAACAACATAATTAAAAAATCCGGGTATTTCCAGCAAGAGGAAATTAAAACTAGGAATGCCAATAAACTCGTCAAAAGTGAGCGGTGTTTTTGGCTTCATATCTTATTGAATTTTAATTATGTTTTGATGACTAATGTCAGCCATTTTAATTTGTTGATTATCATTCTATTTTATAACCCTCCATGCGAAATTGATTGATTGAATTAGTCACCGTTCATTGACAGAATTAGTCACTGATTGATTGATTGACTGACTGAATTATTTACTGATTGTCTCACAAAGTTGAATAGGACCTATAAAGAGATGTATGGTTGATAAATAAACATCAATTGAAGTCTATGAAACAGAAATGAATCCATAGAAAAGCAATATGTGAGAGGGGAACAATGTGCTAGGATACAATCTAGATGTATCAATACATAATATGTACTGAGAAACAAAACAAACTCGCACAAAAATGTTTATATTAAACTATCTCCTCTTAAATGTCAATTTGTTGTGAGAAGGTTTTGGGAATTTTGAATGGACTGTTTATTATATTTGGTAGCAAATTATTTATAAATCATTATTTATTTTAAAACTCCGATTGGTTGAATGGTTATCGCTCTTGTTTCACACATGAGAGGAGATGATTTCAAATCTTGAAGTACCAAATAATTTTAGAATTCTATCTTTTCAAATTTTAAAGTTCCACACTATTGTTTAGTGTGGAACCTAAAACAACAAACAATAAAAATTGCTTAATGAACCTATGTCCATTTTGTCTAGTAGTGGAGAAAAGGCTGCCTTTACCTAAATATAGAAATTCATATATTTTCTTACATTATAAGTTTTAAAGTTAAGATAATAACAGTAGTATTTTTTTTTGTTGTAGTTCAACCATTGATAGACATTTTTGAAAAAAAATATATCATTTAAGAAAAATCAATAGTTTAATGGTAACATTTTCCTTTTGTGTTCAAAACAGTTCGAATTTTTAATTTTGATAAAACTACTTTTTTTTTTTAGGAAGAAATAATCACGTAGAGATCGCCTTTAAGACTTGTATGACTTGTAGTAAGATTCAGGTAGTTTATTGTCTACCGAAATTTTTGTTTTCATTTAAAGTTTACCGTTCATCATTGGTCATTCGTTCTACATGTTTTGTCTATAGAACTCCATCCGTTCATTTTAAATTGTCTTTTCTCTTCTTTTTTGTCATTTCTAAGCCTTTTGCTCATCCTGTATCGCCTAATACTGACATAAGAAACCTCATTTATGCTGATTGCAACATACAGATCCCATCATCTCACTACTAATAAGGTTACTTCAACGGACACGGTCTTATAAAACTAAACTTTGCAGTTGATATCACACACACTTGATATTCTTAAGCAGTGACAAACAATATCCATTTAAATATTGTTCAACATGTACAGTCAGTTTACTAAATATGTAATTATATATTATTTAAACCTTTTATGTTGTGTAATATTCTGTAAGTGGATTTTGATTAGCTGGCCTGATGATGCTGCCTGTGGCAGTAAAACATGTAGCTACTTAATATGAAATATCGTTTAATGAAGTATACAATTGAATGAAAAAGGTATTTATTACAAAATTAATGTTGTTCTAAGACTAAACAACAATTATTAATATCAATAAAAACTGGTTCTTAATGTTCTCTAGTGTATTATATGTTTTTGGAAATGTTTTAATCTCCACTCCAACATCCACATTTATATATGATATGGTAAAACCTATTAAGTAAACATATCTATTTGCTCTATAGCCTTATAAATACAATAACTGAGATCCATGGACTTTGTTTTATTTAAAAAAACGTCGAAATTTTATTTAAGTATTACGAGATTAAATAATGCCCTCAACACTGTATCTAATTATAATTTCATTATGTGGAATGTTGATTTACAGTAAATAAAGCACCAGACAAGTTCACATGCGATCTAAGCCAGTGCTGTGTAAAACTAACTGGATTATCGGTCAAGAGTAAAACTAGGGTTGGATTCAGGTCCCTAGAGGAATTACTGTCGTCATAACGTCCCTTGAAGCTTGGCTCCTAATTAATTGTAATAATGTATATACTCGGAGTGAGGCAAGGTTTTAGTAAGATATTTTATAAATTATATTGTTACTTACTGAGTAATGTATTTACAAATATATTATGTCGATGTTGAAATTTATCGATTCTATTTCAAGTTACATAATCTGAAGAAACGGAAAAAGGTTATAACAAAGTTATTTTAAAAATTGTGATTTCGAATCACTTTAAAACACCAACACTACCAGGTTAGGTTAAGTTAAGTTAGGTTAGGTTAGGTTAGGTGTATCGAATTTAGATAGATCAGAGGATAATTAAGTTTAGAACCAGGAGAGGCTGGAGATCAAATGGTCCTGTGTGATATTAAATACTAACGGGCCTAAAAACCTATCTGGATCCTCAGCTTTGTTGTACAACTCTTTGGTTCCTAATCCTTATAAATCACAAGGATTTGACTGTCAAAGAAGCTTATACGGGAAACAGTTAAAGGTTAGGTTAGGTTAGGTTAGGTTAGGTTAGGTTAGGTTAGGTTAGGTTAGGTTAAGTTAGGTTAGGTTAGGTTAGGTTAGGTTAGGTTGGGTTAGGTTAGGTTAGGTTAGGTTAAGTTAAGTTAGGTTAGGTTAGGTTTGGTGTCTCGAATTTAGATAGATAAGAGGATAATTAAGTTTAGAACCAGGAGAGGCTGAAGATCAACTGGTCCTGTGTGATATTAAATACTAACGGGCCTAAAAACCTATCTGGATCCTTAGCTTTCTTGATCAACTCTTTGGTTCCTAATACTTATAAATCACAAGGATTTGACTGACAAAGAAGCTCATACGGGAAACAGTTAAAGGTTATATTAGGTTAGGTTAGATTAGGTTAGGTGAGGTTAGGTTAGGTTAGGTTAGGTTAGGTTAGGTTAGGTTAGGTAAGGTAGAATTATAAATTTATTGTTTGAAAATCTAGTTAGATCTAACTATGGTTAGGTTAGGTTAGGTTAGGTTAGGTTAGGTTAGGTTAGGTTAGGTTAGGTTAGGTTAGGTTAGGTTAGGTTAGGTTAGGTTAGGTTAGGTTAGGTAAGGTAGAATTATAAATTTATTGTTTGAAAATCTAGTTAGATCTAACTATGGTTAGGTTAGGTTAGGTTAGGTTAGGTTAGGTTAGGTTAGGTTAGGTTAGGTTAGGTTAGGTTAGGTTAGGTAAGGTAGAATTATAAATTTATTGTTTGAAAATCTGTCAGATCTAACTATAAGTGGGTAATTAACTATTTATTTTGAAATTGTAATACAGATACTGTAATTACAACTGAAAATCATTAACTTTAGTGAAACAATTATATCGAAATAATAATTGAAAGAGATATTTCAATATCAACATTGTCAGTTAAAAGAAAAGCAAATATATAACCTATTACGTTTTTACTACGTTTGTGATTAAACAAAATATACGTTATTTGTTTTTGTTGAATTGTGTCAGACTCCATCAAAATTACATAAAAATTATATTTTTAGTCATGCTGATACGGTATAGGATCGAATATTTGTTTTACACAAAATATTAATTTGGCGAGAAATCTGTGATATTTTAACAATGTCTGGATTCTCTTCGTGGTCTTAAAGAACGTAAGGGATTTTAGGACATTGGTTTTTCATGAGACACTTTCATATATAGCAACAAAAGTTAAATTGTTCGGCAGCACCAACTTTTCATATTTTATTAGTTTAACATTTGTTGTTTGTGTTTCTTTTTTATGTGTGAATTTATTATTTATGGGGTTTTTCGTCCTGTAGGTTTAAACAACACGGTGGGGGTGAAGGATATTTCCACCAATGTGTTGATTATGATTTACCTCTCAGAGAACGGTTTGGCAATCCTAAGTTATGTAAATGGACCTTACACTTTCCTTCATTTAGTCTTAGGTTAGATTTCTCAGGTCCCTATTGACCAAATTTGACACTTAGATTAGTATTCAAGGATTGGAAGTGTTTATTTTGTACTATTGCCTTTTTTTTTTAAGGCAATGATAACCGAAAGGTGTTATAAATGCATTTGTGTTTTTCATTTAAGTTTTGTTTGATTTCTTTTTTATTTTAAAGTTTTATTATTTGTGTTTTTATTGATATATGTTTCTGTTTCTTTGTATGCTTTGGATCGTTGGTTCAGATCCGTTTCTACTTTTCATAAGTCATTAAATAAATAGTTTTCAACATATTATTGTTAAGCATTCAATGTATTGTATAATATTAATCTTAAATTTTACATCACAGACTATAATATTGCAATTAGACTTGTAGACGTGGTCATATTACTTGTCTGTATGCATCTGTGTAAAGTATTGTCCTTGCCAGTTTTAGTTCAGTGTACATGTACAAATGTTGTTATTAAACAAATCTCATTTTGTGGTTGGCATCATTAAAGATGTCAACATTGACGTTGAAACGCGTTTGTTAGCTTTTGATTGTGTTTAATTTTTATTTTTATTTTTTATTGATACTTTATTTTACTCGTATACCTGATATTTATGAAACCCTAAGAATCTCCAAATCTAAAATAATAAATGAGCAAAAACAGTGTTCGTTCTTTTCTCAGGAAAGTTTTGGTGAGAAATTTGTAGAAAACCGTTCATATTTTATTGTAATTATATATGTACAACTGATAATCATGCCTCTTTTACACCAATTTATTTAATACTTCGACGAGCTATTTTGAAGAGTGCAGAAACTGGGTTGCCACTTTTAAAACGTAAAATAAAACTTAAAGACGCTAATCACACATATTTTTTTCTTTCGACAAAGTTTGTAAATTTTTTTGTAAAACACGTACGATATTGCAAAATTAAAACTTGATAAATACGTTTGGCAGCTGCTTAACAAACACACCAACAACAAAACATACAAACGAAATGTCAACTAGTCGAGTTAAAACAGTACTTTAACAAATAAATCTAGAATCAATTATATCTCTAAGTTTTATAACGATCATATAAAAGGAAATAAATAAGGACATTTATTGATTTATATAAATTTAAATTCAGTCTGAGAGCTAGAAGATATCGAATAAACCTTACGATAAAATGACAAATCCTACTGCAATATAAGGACTATCACAAACCTTACGGCCTACTGTAATAGGAAAGGAAATAACAAAAGCTTAGATGACAAATCTGATATTGAAATGTCAAGTACTTGTGAAGAAATAGGAATGAGATATTTGCAGGTTTTGTTTAGATGTAAGTTCCAAGTTGTTTTCGAGAAAATGTAATTATACAGAGTGAGGAAAAAGATTGTATATAGATTTGATTGTAATAAGACTATTCCTTCTTAAATTATTTAGTTAATTTTTATTTTATGAAAAAATACTTTGGGGCTTTCATTTTGGTTGGAATAGTGGGAACTATATATTGTTATCTTCCTTTCTCGTCTCACTAAGATCTTAAACTAGACGTCCTATTTAAAAAATTTGAGTCAACCCCAAGCCCTTGAGGGGCCACTACCCCCAAATTAGTTTTAAGTTAATTATTACTACCCTACCTGAAAAGATTATCAAATAACAATAATGTTAAGTTGGGTAAATACAATTTCCATTGTAGTTAATACAAACACTCCCTCAGGAGTTCGCTTTAGGCTTAGCATTCCCTAGGGGTGTTTTGCGTTTAAACAACAGCAAAAAATAAAATCCCGTTAACTGTCGCCATTTTATTTAATGTGCCCAAACGAAATCGTTTTCACTTCGGGTTTTCGTCCACTCTAACATGAAAGGATTTTTATTTTCATTTCAATTTTCCATTGATTAACAATGTCTATTTTTAGTGTAAACAAAAATGATATGAACATTTTTCAAAGTCCTTTTTTGCATTTTTTGTTAAAGTTTGATTTCCGAGATGTTTTAAAATTAAAATTAAACAAACATAATTTCTTACGCTTATGTTTATTAACTCAAACGCGTTTCTACAACAATGTAGTCATCTTCAGTGGTAGACGAGCTACAATAATCAAACTATACCACTTTCTAACTGTTAAACTATATAATTTAAAGACATTTCAACTTCCAACTAACTGAATCTAACTAACTAATCTAGGTAATTTTACAATAAAAGCGCCTATTTTTGAAACTGTTTCTCCCCTTACAGTTATTATCGATGTAAAGCGAACACCTGTAGACAGTGTAACACATGACAGACAAATAAGGAAATGTCCCTGCATCCTACGAGCAACATTGTCCAAACATCCTTACCTACGGAGGTCATTATATCTTGTAAATAGCTTATTATATTTACAGTTTATAGCCCAACTATTAAATTAATGATAAATATCAATTCAATAATTTATTATGTATTCAGTCTATAAGGGATATGTTTTAAGCATATTTTGATAACCCAGTGGTAATGTTCCAAAAAAAAATTAATATAATTTTCTTTAATATTTTATATATCATGAATATATTTGTGTACTCTTTGAAGTGCATACTTTCATCATTTAGCACTCACTCTGTGCGCGCGCGCGCGCACACACACCACACCCCCCCACACACACACACACAACCAATATAAATAAAACTTGACAATAGGATCAGTAAAGATTTGAATGTTTGAGGAATAAACATGAGTTAAAGTCTATGAAACAGAAGAGAATCCATCGAAAATAGTCTTGGGGACCTCTGAGTGTTGAGAAGGTAATACAAAATGGCGGAGTTAATAATGTGACGAAATATAAATTATACAAGACAAATTATCTCTTCTAACATAATACAGTTTATTATTTAAGATGCGTGATGGAGTTTCTCAAAAATTAATAAGAACTTACACAATGATCTATGAGAGGAATATTTACCATTACAAAAATTCTTGTTTAACTACAGTTTTGTAACTTATAATCGTTGAATTATCTTTATACAAAAAATATTCAGCTGTTCGAATATCCTCCTTTGTTTTGGTGGAGGAAAGTTTAAAACAAAAGAGGATATATTGTTTTCAAAACTTTGCCCATGGTTATGTAATAATTACAAGTCAAAAGTAAATGTAGATACAGCAATTAAATTGAAGGGTAAAGAGAAATAAAATGTTTGAGGAATTGAAATAATTAGGAATAATATATAAAGTAACAAAGTATGGTAGACATGAAAAAGCAATAATGGAAATAATAGGTGATTTATTATATCTGAAATTTCTAACCTCCATTTATTGTTCCTTTTTGTGTTTCAATACATTGTCATCGACAAGAATTTTCATTTATGAAAATAATATTACTACAAATAATTTGAATATATTGAAAGATTTTGATATTCAAATAAAGAGGATAGTTGGGAATGATTTTGTAATTTGGTATTAGTGTGCGTTGCCTTGACGGCTGTTTGCGTCTACCCAGTAAGACGTGGTTACAGATTACACTGAATGTCCGTATTCCATGGTAGAGGTGGTCCTATTTCCTGGATTCCTAGTAGCACAAATCCCACTCCAATAGACTCTAAGGATGTATCAGGATATTGTTTATGGTGAGAAAATCCATGACAATGTATTTCCGAGAGACGATCATTGCTGTCATCACAACTGTACCTCTGGACATGCTTTAGGGTGCGAGGCAAGAAATCGATAATCGATTTGAGTCTGACAAGCCAATATTTGGGTATTTAAAAAAAATGTCCTCTTTATTTTACAACCAAAATCGCCTCAATATGTTCACTCTTGAAGTTTTTCTAAAACCCAGTTTTTAGTCTGAAAATTATGAACAACTTTACTACGTAGGTGCCGATAAAAAGTAATAAATTATTACAGGTTTTGTATCACATTTCAGTAATAAAACTGTCACTATATTTTGATCACAATCTATTACAAAAGTTTGTATATAAACATAAAAATATATAAATAACATTAAAGTCTCACATCCTCATCAATAAATAAGATAATTATCCAATGCAAATGAATCAACTAATTGAAGGTTTTGTATTACATTTCAGTAATAACACTGTCACTATATTTTGATCACAATGTATTACAGAAGTTTGTATATAAATATACAAATATAAATAACATTAAAGTCTCACATCCTCATCAATAAATAAGATAATTATCCAATGCAAATGAATCAACTAATTGAAGGTTTTGTATCACATTTCAGTAATAAAACTGTCACTATATTTTGATCACAATGTATTACTGAAGTTTGTATATAAATATACAAATATAAATAACATTAAAGTCTCACATCCTCATCAATAAATAAGATAATTATCCAATGCAAATGAATCAACTAATTGAAGGTTTTGTATCACATTTCAGTAATAAAACTGTCACTATATTTTGAGCACAATGTATTACTGAAGTTTGTATATAAACATACAAATATATAAATAACATTAAAGTCTCACATCCTCATCAATAAATAAGATAATTATCCAATGCAAATGAATCAACTAATTGAAGGTTTTGTATTACATTTCAGTAATAACACTGTCACTATATTTTGATCACAATGTATTACAGAAGTTTGTATATAAATATACAAATATAAATAACATTAAAGTCTCGCATTATCATCAATAAATAAGATAATTATCCAATGCACATGAATCAATTAATTGAAGGTTTTGTATTACATTTCAGTAATAAGACTGTCACTATATTTTGATCACAATGTATTACAGAAGTTTGTATATAAATATACAAATATATAAATAACATTAAAGTCTCACATCCTCATCAATAAATAAGATAGTTATCCAATGCAAATGAATCAACTAATTGAAGGTTTTGTATCACATTTCAGTAATAAAACCGTCACTATATTTTGATCACAATGTATTACAGAAGTTTGTATATAAACATATAAATAACATTAAAGTCTCGCATTATCATCAATAAATAAGATAATTATCCAATGCACATGAATCAATTAATTGAAGGTTTTGTATTACATTTCAGTAATAAGACTGTCACTATATTTTGATCACAATGTATTACAGAAGTTTGTATATAAATATACAAATATATAAATAACATTAAAGTCTCACATCCTCATTAATAAATAAGATAATTATCCAATGCAAATGAATCAACTAATTGAAGGTTTTGTATTACATTTCAGTACTAAAACTGTCACTATATTTTTGATCAATGTATTACAGAAGTTTGTATATAAACATACAAATATAAAATAACATTAAAATCACACATCCACATAAATAAATAAGATAATTATCGAATATAAAGGAATCAAATAATTGAAGGTTTTGTAGTATATTTCATTAATAACACTGTCACTATATTTTGATCACAATGTATTACAGAAGTTTGTATATAAACATACAAATATATAAATAACATTAAAGTCTCACATCCTCATCAAAAAATAAGATATCCAATGCAAATGAATCAACTAATTGAAGGTTTTGTATTACATTTCAGTAATAACATTGTCACTATATTTTGATCACAATGTATTACAAAAGTTTGTATATAAACATACAAATATATAAATAACATTAAAGTCTCACATCCTCATCAATAAATAAGATAATTATCCAATGCAAATGAATCAACTAATTGAAGGTTTTGTATCACATTTCAGTAATAAGACTGTCACTATATTTTGATCACAATGTATTACAAAAGTTTGTATATAAATATAAAAAATATATAAATAACATTAAAGTCGCACATCCGCATCAATAAATAAGATATCCAATGCAAATGAATCAACTAATTGAAGGTTTTGTATTACATTTCAGTAATAAAACTGTCACTATATTTTGATCACAATGTATTACAAAAGTTTGTGTATAAACATACAAATATATAAATAACATTAAAGTCTCACATCCTCATCAAAAAATAAGATATCCAATGCAAGTGAATCAACTAATTGAAATGCAGTGAATATATTGAATAGGCACCTCATGTCATGAAAATGTCGCAATAACAAGGACTCTTTCCTCAAGTTGCAATTCTGTGTTGATATGTATTCAACATGTTGAGGCTCCATGTTATTATGGAATATGATAATTTGTAAAACTAAATCCAGGATTTATTCTAAAGCGATATTGAATAAAATACAAAAGTGTATTTTTTAATATTATTTTCCTATAAGTATCATTCATATTGGAAATATTTTTCATTCACACAATATAAATACTCGAATGGGAATTCACTGAACTGTATTATTACAAATTTTTATTTTATATCATCTACTAAAGAAACCTGTATTACGTTATCACATCTGTTTTTTGTTATTTGAAACTGTCTTATAGTTATGATGTACTATTCTTAATACTAAATTTTATCTGATATCACATTTTACAAGTACTGTATGGTGCAAGTCCTATTTAAATTTGCGTTAAACATTTTTATTTTTAATCGTTAATTAACCGTCAAGAACGGTATCTTTTGTAACTGAAATGGTAAACAATGTACCTGCAATGCATTTCAGCCCTTTTGTTAGGAACATCACTTCGTAATTTCTTGTATAAAGTATGTTAAAATATTATTATATATTAACAAAATTTATTTCCAGTTAATTAAAAAAAATAATTAATTAAAAGTTCAACTGAAAACAAAATCTCTTTATCACGAAAACTAAAAATATATCACACTAATACATAACAGTGTTTTATACAAAAAATTATAATTTAACAGAAAACAAATAATAAAAATCATTTTTGGAACAGTAACAGGCGTATGTTGAGACAAATAGAACTATTCTATTCTTAATTATTGTTTAGGTAAATTGATGGAAAGTCTAAACATACAATGCCTAAGGGATATTTACGACGAGTAAATTGAGACACGCCTGTTTGAGCCATTCATTTACGTAAACAAATATGAAGAATAGAATAATTACGTTAGACTTTCACTTAGCCTTGTTGTAGTTACAAAAAATAAGCAAAATGATATTTCACAATGTATGACTGTTACACAATACACATTTATACCTTCACACTCACAGATTTACATTCTAAGTTTAAGTATCAATACATACAATATCAATCCATATTGTATCACTATATAATTTTAATAAAAAAAAAATTCAATCATTTTGATTGACTCAAGCTAAATTTTCACACTTAAAAAAAAATTCGACAGTTGTTCTTTTCCGATATATTTAAACAAATTAAGTTGTAAACTATTTGAGCGCTACAAGTATAAAACTGAAAATTAATTTTATGGTGCGGTACAGGTACAATAATACATCTTATAAATTTTTTTTATTCTTTAGCTTCTATTTTTGTGGAATACTCGACCTCCTTGTAGTAAGCTTTCAAGACATTCAGACCTAAACTGAACGACCAACAAATTGAAGTAATCCCATCTAAAATAACTTTGTATAACTAAGAATTAAGTCAATTTTACTTATAGTTATTATATTTACAACATAAATACTGTCACAGAGACACAATATTGTTTATTCTTACTGTTTGATACTGTTGAAAGGTTTTGATTGTATGCAGTTTATGTCTGCTTCTGACACGTTGAATAAAGCTTTCACAATTTATTATCTGGTTTTATTCAGTAAACTTGCAACACATTACTGCATTCTGAAATGCTTTTATACTTGGTGAGGGCAACACATGGCTTTATACTTGCTGACGACAGCACATAGGTTTACAATTATTTACGTAAACACCCAGTATCAACTTATAAACTGTAAACAAGATAAAACTTAATTAAAAACAAGATAACACATATTGCTTTATATTCTTCTGGACTCAATGACTGTCTTTATGGTTATGCAGTTGTATACAATAATACAACTTCATACTAAACTGACAAAGTAATAATAAATAAGTAATAAAAAACCAAATGTAATCGATAAAGTCTAACAATACAAATATAACAATGAGCTTAATATCCAATGGATAGTGACAAATATAAAAATGAAAGTAGTAATAAAAATATAGAAAATAATAAATACGATAAAAAATAAATAATAATAAATCAATAAATAATAAAGATGAGTCAGAAAATAGTACATGAAATTAAAAGCTATTAAATTAAAAATAATTCATAAATTTACCTAAAATCTAACTAATATTTTATTATTGTAATAAACTTTACTGCTACTGTTTTTTAAGAATTTTGCCAGCCCAATCAAATCCCTGCCACTCATATAGTCTATAAAATTCTCCATTTTCAGATTATTTTTAAATCATTTTTATTTTATTGTAATTTCTGTTAACTCTAAGGATATGGCAAGGAAATGGTAAATATCTTCAATCTCAATTACATTGTACAAAAAGCATTTATAATTGACAACTCTTAGCCATGATTTAAAATTCAAATTAATTGATTCTATCCTACATTTGAAACCTATCTCATACCCATAAGTAGTGTTTATCGTTTTTTCAGCCCCCCTTGTCTATTTCTAATTATATTGATTTATATATATCGTGAAATTGACATGATATAGCCTGTACTATGTGTATGGTTCAAGTAAACACATAGTCTGACCTTGCGTTGTTAAATAATGCTTTATCTAAGTCCACCGAACTATCAAATTTGTCAAACACTAATTACCACTTTTCTTTTATTGTTAGTTTTGTAAAAATAATTGGCAGACGTTCCGTTAGCAAATTCGCAATTTTTAAATATATTTAAAGTGTATTTTTATTTGGAAGCAAAAAGGATTTATGGTAAGAAACAAAAACGAAAATCCTCAATAGTTTAATTCACTAGTATTAGCAAATGTTTATGTAATTTGTGTGTTTGAGTAGAAAGTTGGGGGGGGGGGGAATTACAAATCATATTGTGATAAACAAAGTAAGGTCGTGGTGATCGATATCTGTAACTATGATCTTGGATTAAAATAAACTGTTGTTACACTATACAAATAACATGGTCTTGATAATTTGTGGGTAGTGGGTGATTGAAGATACCTCCGACTAAAATATTTGCAGTAAAGTTCAGGGAGGACTTCTAAGAGAGCCACCTTCTTTGGATTTTGTTTTTGGTTTTGATTTTTCAAGGTGAAAACTTCTCAGTCATCACTGCCATGTGAAAAAGGAAGAGGAGAAAATAAAATAAATAACAATAGCCTTTCAATACTCAAATAGTATCAGGTTCTGAATAGAAAAACTAATGATGAAGAGTGAGAGACCTGATAGGGAAGATGAAGGAGAGGGCTTTACGCGTGTGTCTGTGTGTGTGTGAGAGAGAGAGACAGAGAGAGAGAGAGAGAGAGAGAGAGAGAGAGAGAGAGAGAGAGAGAGAGAGAGAGAGAGAGAGAGAGAGAGAGAGAGAGAGAGAGAGAGAGAGAGAGAGTGTGTTTGTGTTGGTTTTCATGCTCAAATTACTTTGTGTTTATAATTTTAGTTTGTCAAATTCAGTCTTGTAAAATCTCATTCCAATAAACAATTGATGTCTTCACTTTTTAATATACTATGTCAAAATACATGTAGTTTGAGGGAAAACTTTGACACATTTTTAACATTATTGGAGAGTTCACATATTAAACCAGATATAATTGTTTTCTGTGAAACGTGGATCTATGATGATGAGGTTAATTTAAAAAATAATAAATTGTTACAATATGTTTAGTAATTGCAATAATAATTATCGTGCTGGTGGGGTGGTAGTGTATGTTACTGTAGACACGAGTTGTCTTCTGAGGCCTTGCTTTATCAACTGTTTACTCTGCAAACTGTGTGTTGTTATCTCTCTCTATATACTTCAGACTGAGATAACAATATTCACCATTTATAGATTACATCATCTGCCTGTTGATGCTTTCCTTTTATTAGGGGCTGTTGCTATAAATGAGAAGGAAAAGTTTAAAATAACATAAAGAGTAATTTTTTTTTAATAATTAGGGTATTGATTTTAAAAACATAGAAATCATTAAGTTGTTTTATGTGTAAGGTTGATTAGTTGAATCCCTCATTATTAATGTTTTAAAAAAATTAAATTTGTTATATTGGTAAGAGTGGTACGGTGTTTATGTTTCTGAATGTAGAACATTCATAATGTTTCATGAACAGTGTGTAAATAATGATTCGTGTAAAAAAGAGAGATCTGACCCAAGTCTATATCAATAAAAATGTACATTCAAATTGCAAAAATAACCTAAATTTTGTTTTACTATTTTGCGTTATAATATCATCTGTATACTCCAATAAAAATTAACAATTTGTATTAACAAAAGTTTATTTTTGATTTGAGAAATTTGGGAATGGCATCAGACTGTCTTTTTAAAAGGCCTACGACTGCTTCAGGTTTTCCTCCTAACAGCAGAGTTACCTTTGCTTCTCCAATGTAGCAGAAGTCGAGACAATAGAAATGTAAGTATTAATAACTTTTTTAAATTGTTAGAGATAGTTTGCATGAATTTTACTGAGACAAACTTTAAAATTGGGGTGGCTACATTTTTGGGAATGGTGTTGTGTGGAAAATTATTGTATACGTGAAATAATGTTCCACGACTAATACATGTATTTTTAATCCCGGTTGATAAAGTTAATTTGGCTAGTACACACAAGATCTAACTTCAATACAAAAATCTTTAAAATATTCCTTCATAGTTAATGTCTACATCTCAGATCCTAAATAAAAAATTGCGCAAACATTTTAAAACTTCTCAAATCTCTGCCAAATCTTCAATTTTTCTACTCTGAATGAGAAGGAATTAATGACCCTTATTTATGTCAAAAATTATGATGAAATAATTATAGTTTTACATAACAAATTCATATGAGCTATTATTTTTATTTAATTTAACAAACAATTTTAGAAATCACCATCTTTCATAGGCTTACTTATAAGTGTCTTTTCTTTAACCACAGTTATGTACAGTTTATAAAGTCAAGATGTTTTTGTTTAGTATTGAAGGTTTTCAAAGTTAGAATCTTCTAACTACAATTTCTAACTTTGAAAACCTTCAATACAACATCGTGACTTTATAAACTGTGCATAACTGTGGTTACAGAAAATCGAGTTACATATATGTAAGATGACGATTTCTAAATTTAAAAAAATTATATATAATTTCAAAATTAGATGTAGAATTGAATGAGTTTGATATTTTAATGCAATTGAGAGATATAATAGTTTGAAATGTATAAAAATTCCTGTTTCAAATGCAATACTTTTTTATTAAATGCTCGTAACTCTGTAACTATTTATCCAAATATCTCGGAACGGTTTAAGATACCTTGCCACATCCTTCGCCTATAATCCTTTACTGTTACAAGGAAGTAAAACTTTGGGTCTGTACCTCCCATTCTGGCACGTTAGCGAAAAACTTATGAAAATTATTTGTTTGTTTATTTATTTTAATGTAAGAGAGTGTGAGTTAATGTAGTTTAAAATTTTTAACTTGATTATTTTAAAGTAATTGCAGATTATCTTATAGTTCTCTATTTTTTTGTTTCAGAAGATACGATGAGTTACACATATGTAAACAAGAGTTCAGTGTTGTGTTTGGTTTTATGATCGAGGCGAAACAAAAAATATATAGTTTTATGTCAATTGTTTAATGTAACTACAAGTGGTTATGTAGTGAGATCTATTATATAAACAATTATATATACTAATCATTGCATGTACTAGGAAGAAAAATATTTGCAAAATTGTAATCATAAAAATTGTTTAATGAATAAAAGTAAATAATAAAAAAATGTCTTTTTAAATTTATTGAGTTATTCCTAACACATTTCCAGTTTCTTACAGAAAAAAATTGTCTTGCAGGTAGCAATATTTTGCAGGACATGTATGGTAGACGGCTGTACTTCCCAGCCATATAAACTGAGAAAACATTTGCTTGGTTTGCTGTCTGGTAAAAGGCAGCACTTTCCACAACATAAACACTGTGAAAGCTATTGCTTCGATTATTTTAAGGTAGAATGCAGCAACTCCCATAAGAACAAAAATTACATCCAGACCTCTTAAAAACTTATATTCGCCTGATACTTTGAAAAGTTACAAAATACCAGTTATCCAGTGAATAGAAGTTGTTAGGAGGTCTATTGGGATTGAAATATTCATGTTAACTCTAATAATGGAATTACAGCAGCATAGACCTCTTTTAACATTATATTCTTCTGATACTTTTAAATACAAAAAACTTAATACCTAGTGAATAGAAGGTTTTAGGAGGTCTATCGGTTTTGAAATACTCATGGCAACCTTAATGTTTGAATCACAGTTGCATTGGGCTACCTCCTTTAAAAAAATTGTTCTCCTGATACTGCGGTAAACTGACAAAAAATCCTGTTATCAGGTGAATATGATTTGATAGGAGGTATATCTGAATTGAAAACGGAATTGCAGTTGAAATCAACCTCCTTTATCATTATATTTTCCTGATATTGCGGTAAAACGACAAAATCCTGTTTTCAGGTGAATATGATTTGATAGGAGGTCTATTTGAGTTAACAAGTGAATCACAGTTAACATCCACCTCCTTTAAGATTATATTCTCCGTATACTTACGTAAAACGACAAAATCCTGATACCAGGTAAATATGATTTGATAGGAGGTCAGTAGAGCCGGGATATTTGAGGACAAGAGTGGTGGAGGTGACCACGTGACTTAAGCCCCGCCGCTTGCCTCTCTTCCTCCACTCTTGCCCCGCCCCTTGCCCCTCCCCATCAACTATTTCCCCGCCCTTGCCCCTCCCCCTCAGCCCTTACCCCTTCCCTTCCACTTTTGCCCGCCCCTTTTCTATCCCGTCCATTCATGCCCCGCCTTTTGCCCTGAATTGAATCAAAGTTGCATTGACTTCTTTTGACATAATATTCTCCTGATACTTTGAAATCTTACAAAAAACCTGTTATCCAGTGACTAGAAGTTGTTAAGAGGTCTATTGGGGTTTGAAAACTGAAACGCAGTTGACATCCACCTCCCTTAATATTATATTCTCCTGATACTGCGGTAAAACGACAAAATCCTGTTATCAAGTGAATATGATATGATAAGAGGTCTATCTGAATTGAAAACGGATTCGCAGTTGACATCTACCTCCTTTAGCATTATATTTTCCTGATATTGCGTTAAAACGACAAAATCTTGTTATCAGGTGAATATGATTTGATAGGAGGTCAGTAGAAACGGGGATATTGGAGGACAAGAGTGGAAGAGATAACCACGTGACTTAAGCCCAGCCCCTTGCCTCTCTACCTTTTACTCTTTCCCCGCCCCTTGCCCCTCGCCTTCAACTTTGAATCCTCCCCTTCCACTTTTGCCCCGCCCCTTGCCCCCTCAACTCTTACCCCTCCCCTTCCACTTTTGCCCCGCCCCTTGTCCCTCCCCCTCAACTCTTGTCCATTCCCTTCCACTTTTGCCCCGCCCATTTTCTATCCCCCCAATCATGACCCGCCTTTTGCCCTTAATTGAATCAATGCAATTGAATCAAAGTTGCATTGACCTATTTTAACATTATATTCTCCTGATACCTTGAAAACTACACAAAAACGTGTTATCCAGTGAATAGAAGTTGTTAGGAGGTCTATTGGGATTGGAAAACTGAAACGCAGTTGACATCCACCTCCTTTAACATTATATCCTCCTGATCCTGCGGTAAAACGACAAAATCCTGTTATCAAGTGAATATGATTTGATAGGAGGTCTATTTGAATTGAAAACAGAATCTCAGTTAACATCCATCTCCTGATTATATTCTCTGAATACTGGGGTAAAACGAAAAATCCTGTTATCATGTGAATATGATTTTATAGGAGGTCTATGTGTCTTGAAAACTGAATCGCAGTTGACATCTACCTCCTTCAACATTATATTCGTCCGATATCTTGAAAAGTTACAAAAACCTGTTATCCAGTGAATAGAAGTTGTTAGGAAGTCTATTGGTATTGAAATATTCATGGCAACTCTGATGACTGAGTCACAGCTGCATTGACTTCTTTTAACATTATTTTCTCCTGACATTTCCTGTTTAAATGTAGAAAAGCGCTGTACTCTACCAGTTATCAAACTAAGCAATAACTTTCTAAATACATATACTTTTTACAGTGGAGAAAATATTGGTATCTACTAAAATCAAAACGCAAGCCAATTATTTCAATAAAAATATTTATTGATCTAACAAATTTGTAAATACATATAAAAAATATTGTTTTAAAATAACATGAAAAATAAAATATATACAATTACATTATTTTTAAAATTCACTTTTTTATCACTGTTTTAGTCTTTTTTAATACAACACGCAAAAAACACTTGGATTTTTTTTCAATTAATGTTGTCGATGTTGAATAATGTGCTGCCATAATGAATCTGCAACAAAATTAAAATAACAATTAAAACTATATAATTAATTTTCACACTTTTTGAAATGTAAACTTCTTTAGGCGCGCCAGGTACAGAATACTATTAGCATGGGGAATCAGGTGTCACAAACATTCTAATACATAAATACTAAAACTAAAAATCGGTCAAATATATTGCACAAATTTTCTCATACATATTATATTTTTAAGCTAATAATCGGTCAAAATATTGCAAAAACTTTCTCTCACATCATTACTAAAACTAATAATATGTCAAAATAATGCGCAAATTTTCTCATACATAAATACTGAAACTAATAATCTGTCAAAAATATTCCACAAACCATAATATCATACATATTACTAAAACTAATAAACTTTCAAAAATAGTGCAGAATCCTTCTCACACATAAATGGTAAAACTAATAATCGGTCAAAAATATTGCACATACTTTCTCATACACAAATACTAAAACTAATAATCAGTCAAAATATTTAACAAACCATATCATACATAATTACTAAAACAAATAATCTGTCAAAAATATTGCACAAATGTTCTCACACATAAATATAATTCAAATAATATTCATACATTTCATGTTTTACAAAAAATTATGGTTCATTGGGGCAACAAAACAGTTCATGTAAAACTAATCATCGGCCAAAAATATTGCAGAAAGTTTCTCACACATAAATAAATACTAAAACTAATAATCTGTCAAAATATTGTACAAACTTTCTCATACATAAATACTAGAACTAATAATCGGTCAATAATATTGCAGAAAGTTTCTCAAACATAAATACTAAAACTAGTAATCGGTCAAAAATATTGATCAAGCTTTCTTACACATAAATACTAAAACTTATAATCTGTCAAAATATTGTACAAATCTTCTCATACATAAAAACTAAAACCAATAATCTGTCAAAATATTTTCAAACTGTCTCGTAATTAAATACTGAAACTAATAATCGATCAAAAATATTGCACAAACGTACTCATACATAAAAACTAAAACTAATATTCTTTCAAAATATTGCAAAAACTTTCTCTACTTAAATAATTTATTATTCAAATAATATTAATGAATTTATTTTGTTTTACAAATTATAGTTCATTGGAACAACAAAAAGTTCATGTAAAAAGTTCAAATGTCTATAACAAATTATTTACAAGCTCCAGAGTGTGAACAAAACAAAATAATAATAATAGAAATACATATATCATACAGCGTAATAGCTATGAACATCAAGCAATAAATATTCTAATGGGACTGGCCCATGGACTTAAAACTATTATAAAATAAAAAGAAACAATAAACAACAACAAAGAAGAAATTATATGGAGAGGAAAAAAGTAAAAGTAACAACAAAACTATAAATTAACAAATAAAAATTAACAATATAACATAAATATAAACAACCCACCCTTTATTAAAATAGTCTCTCCATATAATATAGCATAAGGCAATTCATTACACATGAAATAAAAAGTCAAAAATCACCCAGGGTCGAAGGCAATCACCACTGTGTGTGGGGGGGTGTGTTTGTGGTTGTGTTTGTATGTGTGTAATAAACTTGCATTTATTGTACCATAAGGTATTTCGCTGTTTAAATCGCATTTAATTTAAATGGAGGTTATAGAGGGAGAAATACCTCACAAACGTCACCTGTTGTAAATGTTGATTTTTCGTAAGTCAGTTTTGCTTGTGTAGTGCGTAGCGTAAAATATTTAATTTGAAGGAGTATTTAAAAAACTGTGCGTTTTGTTATTGTAATAAAAATATGTTATTAACTATGGAGATTAATTAGTTGACTTGTCATTAGCAGGTTTAATTGGTAACATGTTGTGACTGTATAAAGCTAGACAAGCTCTCTAGACAAGAATGGAATTGGAAACTTTAACTAACTTCAAGTAAAGATTGGATTTCTTAAGTTTATATTCTCTTCACGTTTAAATAGCCACGGTATCGATTAATAAGTATGGGGGGTGCAGTTCTTACTGTAAATAGTAATGAATGTTTCTAATATTTTATTTGTTACAATTGGAAATCTAGATCACCGGATATGCTTATAAATAACTTGTAATATGTTACTCACCGCCAGCAATCCTTTTTTGAAGTTTTTCCTTCAGTACATATATATTAACACTACACGTGTTTCGGACTTTTTTAAATGTTTAAATTGTTTTAAATGTTTTTAATTGTGTTTTGACCACCCGACGATGGACGTAAAAAGTCCGAAACACGTGTAGTGGTAATATATATGTACTGAAGGAAAAACTTCAAAAAAGGATTGCTGGCGGTGAGTAACATATTACAAGTTATTTTATTTGAATTCATTTCTTCTTTGTTAGTTAGTAAATTTGGTTTCAAATTGAATTAATATCTTTAAATAAATGATGTACCAAATGTTTTCTTTATTCATCTGGACAACAGTAAAGTTTAATACAATCGTAAGATTGTAGAAATACTTTGTTCATAGATTTTTCGATGTTTTCAGATAGGGTATTTTTTTATATTTATTTAATTGATTTTTTATTTTAATATTTTTAGTTTAATGCACTTTGAATTGGGTTATCATATTGGGATATTTCATATTTTAACAGAGTGCTGATTTTGAAGACTTAGATCAAACAGTCTCATAGACGTTGTTCAATGTAATGAGCTACAGTTGTGGAAACTTCAAAAAAACAAATGAATGAAAACATAATTTTACTCAAAAACCACTCTACTTATGTAATGAAATATAAGATGACATTTCGATGTCTAACACATCATTCTCTGTGTTTTGTGGTTCATTATAGAAATACTTAAACATTTATGAATTAATTTTAAGTTTTGAATTCTAGTATAGCGAAAAAACCATATGTTGGTCACATTTCTTAATGTTTACTGGAATAAACTTAGCAACACTATTGTTTTAAAAATAAAAACTTTCCAATCATTAGGGGTTTAATTTCAACATGTACAGAATGGTAGCAATTAAAACCATGAATCATATACCTTGGGGAAATCTTGGCTTAGTTTGAATAGGTGTTAAGGTTGTAGTTTTATACTTGTACAACCATTCTATGGTAAGAACTTTGCAGTTAGTTAAGTTTACTTATATATCTGTGTCTACATCTAACTTGTGTTTGACACATCTGTGACGGTTTGTCTTCATCTGTGACAAGAATATTACCTCCCTAGTGGAATTTATCTTGTCTGGAGTCAGAAAAGAAACAAGGATGTATTAGTAAGGATGTGTTTTGAGAGTTACAATGTATTAACTTGTGGTTTTGTAGACATTGCTCCTTGGAAGTTTTAATACATTCCATAAATCGTCTTTTAAACTGAACGTGGCTTCTGCAATGACACATAACAAATTGTATAAGTAACAGTAAATAATATAGCAACTATTGTACACTTGAACAAAATTCCTTACACATGGAATACATATTGAAAATTAAATGTTTTAAAGGCTGCTTGCTTCTTGTATAGTGATTGTGATTTACGATTTATTGGGATCACAGTGGTAGTAAATAGAGGAGGCTCCACTAGCCGCCCATAGGACTAATGCAATAGAATAATACCCATTAATTCCTTGTTTTTAAAGATATAAATATAAATGAGGTATCAATAGAAAGGTATTGTACAGCTGAATGTGTTTTGTTGAACCAAATTTAATATATCTTTTTCTGTTTTACATGAAAACCAAAACAACATTTTTTTACTTTAGCAATTTTTTAAGAAAGTACCTTTAAAGATACGAAGGAATTTTCTTGCAGTTAACATAAAACAGTTTGTTCTCTTCAATCAAAAAAAATCAACGAAATCGGATAATCCGTTGAGGTAGGACTGGATTTGAAAGTTAACATTGGGCTTATGGGAGGAGCTGGTAAGACCGAGGGACAGAGACCCTCCCGGCCTTCAAGGACAACTAACTTTACCCCCGTCTTTGGAAGGCCTCAGTGGCTGATAACCAAATTATTTGAAGAGTAAATGACTCGACTTCTGTTTCACTTATGATTTATACAAGTTACGCGATTGTTATGACAACTTTCGGGGGAAATCTTCAGGAACCAAACAGTGAACCTGTTATGTAATAGTAATGCATTAAACTTAGGAAACTAGAAAAGGTATCAATTTATGACAAATCGAAAAAATAGCTAATAAAGACATTTTAATTATTTTGGACAGGTAACATTCAGTGCGATTGTTTTATAAAATAGTTCAAAATGTCATTCTTTATTAGAAGTTTTGGTTTTGAGGACTGCTCGTTATGATTCGTATAACATTAAAGGCGTAGGGAGCGTTTAGCTGACCCTCAGCCTAAGCAAGGCACTTCATAAGTTTTGGTCTGTACCAACCGTCAGACATTTAATTGTGTTTTTCGCTTCCTTTCCTATCTTTCATGTGTTTTACTTGACAACCGCTTACAACGGTAATATTTGTTCTTGTTTGTTGTAAAATATTATCGGTTTTTACTTGTAAAACGGAAAACTTACAACGTCAATCTTGTTTTATAAATAAAGTGTTTAAAGAAACACTTACTTCCATGACGTCATTTATATAAAACTAAAGTTTTCTATGATTTATAATGTACCCATGAAGAATAGAATAATAAAGCTTCACCCCTACACACATGCAGTTGCACAAGTTCTTGCATTTTATCAAACAAATATTTCCATTGCAAGAAAACAAAATTAAAATGCAACATCACGTAGGGATGGATTCGTTTCATTTACACTGGAATTTACATTTCTAGGCTTAGCATTTAAATACAGTAAAGAAACCGTCGGAATTTAAGATGCACGAGTTAAAGCCGTTTTACATATTTATCTATACAGATCTTATATATGCAACGGTACATGTGTAAAGAAAATGCAATGTATATTTCGTAGATATCAGAAAATTATTCAGCTTAAAGTAGTGTTCATGTATAAATATTAGTAGGTAATACTGACAATTTAAAATGTATATTATCTACAAATAATTCATTATTTGTTGTTTATGAAAAAAATGTCGTTTCTAATAACAGTTTAACTTGACATTTCAATAAAACACGGACAGTACCCTCAATGTTGTTTAGGCTACATCCCTTTCTAATTATTTTTTTCAGCTGCACAAATTCAAGTCGGACACTTAAAAACACCATGTACTAAATATTTTTGAACAAACATATGCAAAGAAGTTTCTTCTATGAAATCACTCTTTCAATGGAAATGTCAACATTTACCTCTTTACTATATTTTGTTCCAACTGTAAACAGAAATGTATGTTGTATCAGACAAGCTTTTAGGCAAAATTATAAATACATTATCAGGCATTGTATCTACCACAGCTTTTACAAAGTATAAAATTGAATTTCCTGTTGCCTTTACGAAAGGAAATAACTGCATTATATAAGAACGTAGTTGCTATTAATGTTAATAGAATATGTACTGTTCTCCGACAAGCTTTTATATAAAAACTTTGGGCAGATAGTTACGTTTTATGTTTTGGTTTTGTTAGAATGTTAGTACAGTTGTGTCTGTGAATGGGAGAGTCATCCAATCAATATTTTGTTTACAAAGATAGATTTTATTTAATATAATGTAGTTACAAGAAGATTCCATGTTTTATGACGTGTTTGTTTCAATATTTGTACAGACTGTATTTTATAACTAGGTCAGTATTTGTTGAAGAGGAAAGTAATAGATATATTTTATAACATGAATATCTTTTTTCAATTATGTTTTTTTACAACAAAATTTACAAATAATAATTTGAGAGACTCGAAAACCACCTGTACAAAATAACGGAGGGGTAGAAAATGGACCTGCAGTCGCTACTCTCTTTTGATATTTAGGCTTTAAACGGATTTGTAATTGTGACCAAACGAAGCGAGTTTCAGT
This sequence comes from Aphrophora alni, assembly GCA_963513935.1. Classification (NCBI taxonomy): domain Eukaryota; kingdom Metazoa; phylum Arthropoda; class Insecta; order Hemiptera; family Aphrophoridae; genus Aphrophora; species Aphrophora alni. The sequence goes on along the minus strand of OY740771.1, from coordinate 117,182,066 downwards.
TTTAACTTTGAACGGTTTTATTTCCTCTCAAAGGTGACGCTACTTATATTTATATACATGAATGTTAATTAGAAACAATAGTCCTATCATTACACTTCCATAATATTAGGTCAATGCCACTAAAACCAAGTAATGGTGGGCTAATTAAGTGTACGGTAGCTACGTTATTATTTACTGTTACTTGTTGTGACTAATGTTGCGTTAGGTCACGTGATTGGAAGTAACCACATCTGGCTTACAAGCACGATTTGAATACTCTATATTGAAACTTGTTCACTGTTCACAGAATCAATTGTCTATCTGTAAAGAAATGTTAGTACACTGTTAATTTATATTTGAGTCTGGTTTAAGGAGTTGGGTCCACTGTTCGTAGAATAACCAGTATATCTGTGACGTAATTTTCGTACACTGTTAATTTACATTTTTTTTAGGTTATGCAAGAATTGTCTATCTGTGGATATATTAAGGAGAAGAGATAGGGAAGAGGAAAAGATAGCGAGAGAGAGAGAGAGAGAGAGAGAGAGAGATGGAGAGTGAAATAGAAATGGAAGGGGGAGCGAGAGAAAGGAAGAGGTAATAGAGATAAAAGGAAAGATATGTAAGAGAAAGTGTGGTTAGAGAAAGAAAGAGGTTGCAGTGAGAGTAAGGTAAGTGAAATAAAGCCGGAGGGATTCGAGAGAGAGAGAGAGAGAGAGAGAAAAGAGAGTGTACAGAGAGAGAGAGTTGAGAGAAGAGAGAAAGATGATGGAGAGAGAAAGTGAAAGAGAAGAGGGAGAGTGAAGAGAAAGATAAAGAGGAGAGAGAAGACAGGTATAACGTGGACAGGGAAGTGAGAGACAGAGAGAGCAAAAGAAGGAGAGAAGAGAGAGAGAGGGAGAGAGAGAGAAAGAGAGAGAAAGAGAGAGAGAGAGAGAGAGAGAGAGAGAGAGAGAGAGAGAGAGAGAGAGAGAGAGAGAGAGAGAGAGAGAGAGAGAGAGAGAGAGAGAAAGAGAGGGAGAGAGAGAGAGAGAGACATAGGTAGGGGATAGAGAGATAGAAGGAAGACGGATAGAGAATGTGTAAAAAGTTAATACGTAGGAATTGACAATAGTTTTATCCTTGACTTAGCGGCAAGGAAGCCTCCCTAGGGACTTAATTAACTGATTTTTGTTACCACGCTGCAAATCCTATTAAAGATCAGGATTCTCTGTGAAATATCTACTTCTATATATCAAAGCTTTTGTGTGTTTACATATAAAAGAGTTGGGAATCTAACAATTGAGTTATTTTGAGAAAATAGTTATTTGTGCAACTAGTGAGCAAAGTGGCACTTTTTTAAAGCCGAGTCCGTCAATTTTATCGAGTTTAAAAAAGACACTTTGCTCACGAATTGCACATTATACTTTGTCTACAGTTGTTATTTTGTGACAAATAAAAAATGTACTTCAGCAGTAACACAATTTATTAAAATATTAATGTAATACAATAGTGTTCAACCTCACGTCAAAACTGAGGTTATTTATGAATATTACAAATAACTTAGGTGTATTGTTGAGGAAACGGGACTGCCAACTTCAAAACTCGGCAAACGAAAAATACTCTAAGTGTACATACACTGTGAACCATCTAACAATTACTTCCCTTTTTCAACTTTAAAACGTTGTTTTGTTGTTTATATATGTTATTTTACATGTAAGAATTAATCTAACCTACATACGGGACATTTCCTGTGTATTGTAAATCAATTCAAATAAACTTCAAAGTGAAACTGTTGAGTAATCAGCTGTTTTGCAAACTAATTTAAATGAACAAAATGCCACTTTGTCAACAACTGTAGACAAACAATATTATGCCTTAGCTGGTGATGTCAACAGCTTATAAAGCAATGAGGACGTGTCAGCACTGTGAGACCAACAATACAGTAGCTCAGAATTGTCATCTTTATTTACAATTACTAAACTTTAATTTCTTAACATTAATAGATTGATTCTGCCATGGTTTTTAATTTCTCACTTCTACGTAGAGAAAGTTATGTGATGGGTGTAAAAAAATAAGTCAAGTTTTGTTTGTCGTCTCGAGTCTAAACAAACTGGTTTTATGAAGGATGTCAGTCGCGTGTGCAGTATTGTACAAATGAAACTCATTGACTGATTGTAATTAAATTTTATATGAGTCATATTTTGGCTAAATTTCATTATATTTTTTATTTTTGATAACTTCCATAACAAACTAACGCAAAATTTAGGGATAACTGTCTACACACTGACGCAAAATTATTATTTTGTTAACATTTTGCACAATTAAAACCTCTAAGAGTTCAACAAAACTTATTCGTTGTTATCTCAAAGTAGTATCGGCAAAAAGAAAGTTATAATTACCGATTACGTTCACAGTTTATTGTAATGTGAAGAACAAGGATCCAATCCTGAGAGAAAAATCCAAGTAAAGAATTAATTTTCCAGACAACGACCCTGTTTTAATTTCACCTTTTGATTAACAACTACTGAAATGGTATTTTTGGTGATGGATTAGTTATGTTCTTTTCGGGATGTGTGAGAAAGTTTGTGCAATGTTTTTATGCATTTTGTTAGACTAAAATCGTACAATGATAACGTGTCTGTATCTAAAATACAAAGGTACCTAAACATGAAACCAATCCTCATTTGTTATTTAACGACCCGTCGGCAATTTTTGTTTTTCTCGGATACGCGTTTCGGTAAATCACATCTTTAGTCGATTTTAAAATACATTCATTGTATAGATCTGACTTTCAACAAGCACCAACAATATAGTACATCTTTTACTCACGACAATGTCCGTGGGACAAATATAAGTCTCAAAAAAGATACAAACTTGTATTTGTTGATTCAACGAAACCCCCTACTGCAAGCCACACAACGTTTTCAAGCTGTTGTTGTTGTTGTCCAATGACTTGCTCTGGATCACGCCATCTTTGATCTTGCTTCCCAGTAGAGACCAGGGAGGTCTTTTTCCCTCTGCTTCTCTTTATCCAGCTTTCTGCAGACCAAGAGATGGTCCTTGTTCATGACGGTGTCCAGGCTTTCTCACAATGTGCAGTTGTCCTAATCCAAAATCTTCATCCTCTTCAGGTGTTCATTCAGGCAGTCGCGTCTAGTTGTAAGTCGGAAAATTGCGACAGATGTCTTCCTCTGCAAGTCCTTGACTTTCTCATACAAGTCGAATACATCTTCATAGGACTTGTTCCTTATGTCCTCTTTGACTTTATTGGTGAATTCAAGATGAGATGCTCGTTTCAGTTCGCCAATTCTTGCTTCCAAGGTGTGTTACTCTTCTGGCTTTGGGAAGCATTAGCCATCGTTGTTGATCATTTAGAACTACTCGGGGAACACGTACAGCTTAAAGTATGCTGCGGACGCGATCAACTTTGTTCCCCAATTTACAAAGTTTTTAAACAACGTTTTCAAACTAAAATTTGCTATTAATAAATTTGTTTAAAAGATAAAATCTTAAAACATTATTGTATTCAAAACAAAACAAATCTCTAAATTTCAACTGCAATGAATGTACTTGCCAATGATATTTGACTTTGCAACATATACTGTGTCGCTTGAGTGTCAAACTACCCTCAAGTAATAAAACCTCCCCTTTTGACGCCTTTTACTTTCCCTCGGTTAATTAGGATGAAGAATTACATTTGATTTATACAAATAATTAGTTATAGTAAAAGTTAGGTTGTGAACAAAGTTTTAATTAGTTTTATCTTGATGTAACAGAAGATCGTCAGATAAACTTTGTAATCTTGATACTGTAATTGTTACCACATTTGTTTGTTTAGTAACACTTGAGGTTCAATTTCGTCCTAAAAGTAAAATCAAATACTCACACACGCGCACACGCACGCGCGCACACACACACACACACACACACACACACACACACCAAATAATTAAGCTCCAGTGTAATTACACGATTTTTAACACTAGTTTCATTTCTAATGCGTTTGGTAAATCCTAAAGTTCGATTCCTGCAAATAATAGCCTACATAAGAAATCTTTGTTAAAATATATTATAATAAATAAAAAATACATAAAATAATAATAACAATTACAGATAAAGTAGAAGTAAAATATTTAAGTTTATTACAAAACCTTTATCAAATACTTGGACAAGATAAGATAAATATTTTATTTGTTAATATTATTACCATTTAAATTGGAAATTATATGAAACGTTTTCTAAAGTTTTTATAAAATTGAAAAATGTAATTAAGACCTCCGTTTGAATGTGCAGCCGTGCGATAGCTCATGCCTGAATGAGTTAATTAAACATGATGATCAATACGCAAACAACATAATTAAAAGATCCGAGCATTTCCAGGAAGAGGAAATTAAAACTAGGAATGCCAATAAACTCGTCAGACGTGAGCGGTGTTTTTGGCTTCATATCTTATTGAATTTTAATTATGTTTTGATGACTAATGTCAGCCATTTTAATTTGTTGATTATCGAGTTAATCCAGTCAGTCAGTCTCGCATGAAGGGTTTTAATGACATGAATTAATCACTAATAAGGCTGAATGTTTCATTAAAGTATTCAATTATTAACCGAATTCAATAGACTGACATAATTAGTGACTGAATTGGTCACTGTTTACCTAACCGACTGAACTAGTAACTGACTAAGTCACCCAATGAAGCACTGATTGTTTCTTCGAATAACTGAGTGACTCTTAGTACTTATTAACATAGTGACTTTGTGATTCACTGGATAAGTTGATTTGTCACTGAATAACTAAGTAAATTCAACGAGCTACTGTTTGAGCTTGTTTGAGCTGTTTGAGCTACTGTTCGAATGAGTTACTTATTTACGAGTGACTCAGTGAGTATCTGGATAAGTGAATTTGTCACCGAAAACTAAATAACCAAATGAGCTACTGATTTTTTTTTCGAGTGGGTTGCATATTAACTAAGTGACTCAGTGAGTCACTAGATAAGTGAATTCGTCACTAAATAACATTGTGACTCAATGAGTCAAATTTAGTTTTATCGAATGGGTTAATTATTACCTGAGTGACTCATTGAGTCGTCAACTAACTGAACTTTATTCCCTGAATTATCAATCATAGTTCAGATTTTAAATGATCACTTGTTCTATGTTAAAATATTACCCTACAGACACACATTTGTAGTAAATCTGGACAGTAGAAAGTCTTATCAAACTGTTTGACATAGAGTTTTGTATAAACAGCTTACATGCATTGAAAGATGTTGTCATAAAAACACTACTTCAAACATACATTCATAAATATGAATTTTACAATATACAAGGTATAATTAACAATATACAAGGTATAATTAACAATATGCAAGGTATAATTTACAATATGTAAGGTATAATTTACAGTATGCAAGGTATAATTAATAATATACTATGTATAATTTACAGTATGCAAGGTATAATTAACAATATACAAGGTATAATTTACAATATACAAGGTATAATTTACAATATGCAAGGTATAATTTACAGTATGCAAGGTATAATTAATAATATACTATGTATAATTTACAGTATGCAAGGTATAATTAACAATATACAAGGTATAATTTACAATATGTAAGGTATAATTTACAGTATGCAAGGTATAATTAATAATATACTATGTATAATTTACAGTATGCAAGGTATAATTAACAATATACAAGGTATAATTTACAATATGTAAGGTATAATTTACAGTATGCAAGGTATAATTTACAGTATGCAAGGTATAATTAATAATATACTATGTATAATTTACAGTATGCAAGGTATAATTAACAATATACAAGGTATAATTTACAATATGTAAGGTATAATTTACAGTATGCAAGGTATAATTAATAATATACTATGTATAATTTACAGTATGCAAGGTATAATTAACAATATACAAGGTATAATTTACAATATACAAGGTATAATTAACAATATACAAGGTATAATTAACAATATTCAAGGTATAATTTACAATATGCAAGGTATAATTTACAGTATGCAAGGTATAATTAATAATATACTATGTATAATTTACAGTATGCAAGGTATAATTAACAATATACAAGGTATAATTTACAATATGTAAGGTATAATTTACAGTATGCAAGGTATAATTAATAATATACTATGTATAATTTACAGTATGCAAGGTATAATTAACAATATACAAGGTATAATTTACAATATACAAGGTATAATTTACAATATGCAAGGTATAATTTACAGTATGCAAGGTATAATTAATAATATACTATGTATAATTTACAGTATGCAAGGTATAATTAACAATATACAAGGTATAATTTACAATATGTAAGGTATAATTTACAGTATGCAAGGTATAATTAATAATATACTATGTATAATTTACAGTATGCAAGGTATAATTAACAATATACAAGGTATAATTTACAATATACAAGGTATAATTTACAATATGCAAGGTATAATTTACAGTATGCAAGGTATAATTAATAATATACTATGTATAATTTACAGTATGCAAGGTATAATTAACAATATACAAGGTATAATTTACAATATGTAAGGTATAATTTACAGTATGCAAGGTATAATTTACAGTATGCAAGGTATAATTAATAATATACTATGTATAATTTACAGTATGCAAGGTATAATTAACAATATACAAGGTATAATTTACAATATGTAAGGTATAATTTACAGTATGCAAGGTATAATTAATAATATACTATGTATAATTTACAGTATGCAAGGTATAATTAACAATATACAAGGTATAATTTACAATATACAAGGTATAATTAACAATATACAAGGTATAATTAACAATATTCAAGGTATAATTTACAATATGCAAGGTATAATTTACAGTATGCAAGGTATAATTAATAATATACTATGTATAATTTACAGTATGCAAGGTATAATTTACAATATACAAGGTATAATTTACAATATGTAAGGTATAATTTACAGTATGCAAGGTATAATTAATAATATACTATGTATAATTTAGAGTATGCAAGGTATAATTAACAATATACAAGGTATAATTTACAATATACAAGGTATAATTTACAATATGCAAGGTATAATTTACAGTATACAAGGTATAATTTACAGTATGCAAGGTATAATTTAATTGAATGTTGTGTATCAAAATTTCTCTCTTGGTATTCTGATAGCAGAAATAACATATTTTAACAACTAATTTTATTTTTGGTGCTAAAAATATGCAACATAATTTGACCCATTCTGCGTACAACAAAATTTTTATGTGATGAAATTGACGTTAAATTACTATTAAAACAAATTTTAAGTTGTTTTGATATCCGTGGTAAATTTTAAAAAAAGTGTCTATTGTAATTTTTTGAACTAGAATTTATGTATTATGTGCACCGTTTTAAGTATGTGTATTTGGACGTTTAGGTAAAACCGTGAAGACACACACACACACACACACACACACCAATGTAAATAAAACTTGATACAATTTTTATACATGTTATTGTGCAGTCGAAATTATAAATCTCTCCACTTGTTCAAAATGTAATTTGGATATGTCTAAATTGCATTTACAATTATTTCGTAAATATTAAATTCCCTCTGCAGTGTATCTAATTGAAATTTAATAATTTGGAATGTTGATTTAAATTTACTGTTTTCAGAATAGTTTTCTCTTTTACAGTTATTTAATAATGACAGATCGTTCATATTATTAATGTGTATTAATCTGGCATTTGCCAATATTTATGTGTACAATATAAAAAGTAATACACAACGCTTCGAAAGTATAAATCAACTCTCTTCATCAAGTGGTAAAAACTTAGAACATAAAACACTAACATAGCCTACTAGCATAGAGGTCCATGATGGCTCATGTTCAGATAAAACCACCATACACAGGCCTGCATAACTAAAGTACAGCAAGCAACTGAGGTGGAGTGAAGAGGAAGTTGTCCTAACTGTTTGCAGAGGTAAACAACCTTTTTGCCCCCTCTATCAAAAGTTTAGTTCACGATCGTGTCATTATATTGTTGATAATACTGAGATGAAAGCAGGACTAAAACAAAGTCGATTGATCAAGAGTAAAAACTCGGTCCCTAGTGGTATTACTGTCGTCATATCGTTTCTAGGTTTCTTAGTTGCTAATTATTTGTAATAATGTATACAATTAATTAGAGTTAGAGAAGATTTTAGTCAAATATTTCTTAGAATATTATAAAATAATACAAATTTTATTATTACTTACCCAATAAAAGTGCTATGAGGAAAGTATGGAATCTTCTTCAGAAAAAGTAAAAAGTAATTTAAAAAATATAATTTCGAATCACTTTATACGAGAAACTCTACTAAAAAATACAATGACCAAACGAAAAAAACACGAAACCTTTTACAAAAAACACGTTTGACTTTAAACTAATTGATCTAATTGATTACAAGTGCATATTTTTAATTCAACTGAACAATCAAAGAGAAACCAAAAGCAATTATATGTACTAACCGTGACTGGGCCATATTGTTCATTTACACAACTGAGAATGTCGACTTCGTCACCGAAACGTCGTCTTGTTTTTATTTTGCTCTTTTTAAAAAAATATTTATTTCATTTGTGGACTGTTTTTAAAATTTATATTCTCTAAATCCACTTACCACGGAAAGTAATGATAATTATTAATTATTGATTTATATTATTTCTTCTACATTCAAGAACCTATCGACCTGGGGCTCGTTCCGGGCTCACGAAATCAAGGATAAAATGTGAGGTTTGAGATCCAGAAAGTTCTAGGTCCTGGGACTTGGAGAGTTTGAGAGCCAACATAACCTAGAATCTAATATTTAAAAACTATTTGATCCTGTAGACAATTTGGAAGCCTACTTCCCGGAACCTAGAGAGCCTAAGGTGGCATGAATCCAGTGACGTCATAACCTCCATGTTTCTTGGTCCGACCTAGTTGTCTTGTGAGATTTCTTGGTCCTTAGCTTTCTTAACATCACTGAATTCTAAGTAACTCACCAAGGGTTAAATATAAAACTAGACTTCTAGTCTATTTGGTTCATAATAAACGTGTATTATTAGAAAAGGACGATGTATAAGGAACAGTATGCAGATCAGAGGAAACTTGAGGCGTGGGAAGTATACAATCCGGCTATAGAAATTGTACTCACTCATGTCTGAAGTGATAAAAGTATATCGGAAAACGCGCAAATTCGGTAACTTCAAGATGTACAAATATGTTTTAAAGTTACAAATTAGAAAAACATAAATCAGATCGAACCACAAGTTGACCACACTAATGATATGTTTATTTTGGAAGCGTAAGCAAATACACAATAATTCTATATTTGTAGAGGAATATTAACATCCAATAATAATTACAAAAGTTGATTGATATTCATTTAACTTTAGTGAAACAAATATATCATAATAAATACTTGAAAGAGATATTTAATATGAAAACTGGCAATTAACAGAACCGCCAATATTCAAATATTAGTTGCGAAATCATTAAAATATGTGTACAACATAAAGCTATGTTGTGATTAAACTAAATTTACTTTATTTGTTTTTGTTTGATTATTTCAGACTTCATCAAAATTACATATTAGAGATGCTGTAGTATAATAGGAGACGAATATTTGTTTTAAGCAGATTGGAGAGAACCGTGTGTGGAGTTCCATTCACGGTTTTAAACCGGATGAAATTGTGGTCTTGAAGAATGTCAGGGATTTTAGAGTGTTGCTTGTTTAGAAGACGTTTGTATAAAATAAAAATAAAAACGTATTATTAATAAAGTTTAATCAGACATTTGCCATCATTTGTGTATAAAATAACTAATACAGGACGTTTCGAGTGTATAAATCAACTTTAGTCTTAGCTTTGACTGTTCAAACTTGAGTTTCTTTTTCTTATATTATAGATTTAGTTTTATAAATTCCATATTGCCTTATGAATGCTTTAAAATAAGTTTATTACTAAATTACTTACGTCTTAGCAATCTTGTGTTTAGTGTTTATTAATATTTCATAACAGCTGTTTCGGTATAACATATACCATCATCAGATGAAACAACACGTTTACACAACACACTGATACACATTTCTCAAAAATAAATAAACATAAAATGTTTGTTACAGCAGTGAACAGTTGACCACCACGTTAGAAAGATGTGGCTATATTATCTCAACTTTATTTTATATTATTTTCGACTTGTACTGCAGTAACAAACATTTTATGTTTATTTATTTTTGTGAAATGTGTATCAGTGTGTTGTGTAAACGTGTTGTTTCATCTGATGATGGTATATGTTATACCGAAACAGCTGTTATGAAATAGTAATAAATACTAAACACAAGATTGCTAAGACGTAAGTAATTTAGTAATAAACTTATTTAGTTTTAGTTTTCAACATATCCTTGACTACTTAGGTTAAGTTGATGATTTCTCTTTATCTTTTAGTTTAACACTTGAAAACGAGAGTTGATTTGTACTCTCGAAACGTCGTGTATTAATTTACAAAAGTTTTAGCAAATTACCGATTAAACCATATTTATCATCTTTCCTGGAAAGTCTCTCTTGACCAACTCATTTCTTTTCCTATACCTAAGTTATTAATTTATTCGAAGGTTATGGGTCTTTAATTTATGCACTATCCTTCTTTTTCTTATGGTGATATTGACTGAGAGGTTTTTCCACTTTTAACAAAACAATATAATGATTTATTTCATACATTTGTGTTTTTAATTGACATTGTATTTCTTAAGCCCCTGAGAGTTTAAATATATACTTAATTAAAAATTTATTTTTCAAATTATGAAACAAAAATTCCTAATAATATAACATCATGTATCTCTTCACAACATTGCCTGCATGTTACTGTAAATATTCAACACTATGCAACCACTACATAGGCTCAAAGTTAGCCAACACATTCCTAGACTTTTATATTTGTAAGCTGGGAATTTCATTTCATACATGTTGCTATTGTAGCTGCAAATTGCTATTTTAAAACACGGCTTTTATTGCATAACAGTGCAAAGGTATTTTGTTGTACAGAGTGTTCTGAAATTTCCTAAACCAATTGATCAAATAAAATAAATACAAGTTGAAAACCTGGGCTAATCGAGTGAAAACTGTCCGTCTCTCTATGTTTGTTATTCACATTGCTGTAAAGACAATATGGATGAAAGATAATTCAAGTTTCAGAAAAAAATTATAAAACAAAACAGTTCAACTACTACTAAATTGTTGTAACCCTGTGAAACTTGAAAAGATTTTATAACATAAATAAAATAAAATTAATGAGGAATGTTGGTCTGGAAACTTTTGAAAAGCAAATTGTCAAAAACAGTACAGGTTTCATTAGAAAACTGATCATTATGAACTGTTTACATCATTATATATATTACATACTTGCACTAGTCGCTTCCATCCAAATCGGATTACTTGTATTCATACTTTGGAATCGTTCAGCATCTGTTTTGAGGGGTTGCCATTATATAATGGAAAATAAATACGATTTTAGGTTTACATAATATTTAAATTCAATCTGATATTGAATGAACTTTATGATAAAATGACAAATCCTACTGCAATATGTCCTTACTATTACAAACCTTACGGTTTACTGTAATAGGAAAGGAAATAATAAAATCTTAGATGACAAATCTGATATTGAAACGTCAAGCAATTGTGAACAAATACCTGAAAAGGAATATTTGCATGTTTTGTTATGAACCACTCCCCAAGGAAACGTATCATGGTATCTGAAAAGAAAGGGCGTGATTGAATTAAAAATTATTCCTTCTTAAATTATCAAGTTAATTTTTATTTTCATAACTTTCATTTAAAAAAAAACTGTTTTGGTTGTTATTTTGGTTTTGATGATGCAATTTGGATAAAAGGCAAAAAATGACTAAATTAAATAAGTTATAGTGACCATACATCCTATTTAAAAATATTGTTACTCCCCCAACTCACCTCCTGAAGGATAAAATCCCAAAATTAGTACTTATTGAGGAAGATACTCAAACAACAAAATTAGGCGGGGAAATGAAATTTCCTTTTTCAAATATGCCAATCTAACTACCAAATTTCTATTGAAATATTTCAAGTTTTACTAATTTTGAAATTAACAGACAACGTATAAACAACTTGACATTCTCAACAATAAATAAGAAATGCAATGCAATTGAGTCAACTAATTGAAGTGCAATGGAAATATTGAATAAGCACCTCATGAAATGGAAAATGTAACCATATCAAGGGCTCTTTTCAAGAGTTGCATTTCTCTATTGAATGTATTCAACATGTTGAGGCTCCGTGTTATTATGGAATATGATAATTTGTAAAACTAAATCCAGGATTTGTTTTGAAGCGTTATTGAATAAAATGCAAAAATATATTTTATTAAATATTACATATCTCTAAGTGTCATTCATATTGGAAATATTTTTCATTCAAACAATTCACTGGGATGTGTTAATACAAAATTTATTTTATCTCATATTATTGAAACACTTCAATTAGCTTATGTCGTATCACATCTGTTTTGATTATATGAAACTATTGTTAGGAATAAGTTAATATTAGGATAATATTAAGGCTATATTAGGAAGAAATCATATTCACAAAGCTCAGAATGACCCAACTATTGTGAAACAAGTAAAAAAATGTTGAAATGCTTGACTTGCAAACTCAACTAGGTTACCAAGACAACAAAAAGTATATAAGCAATCAACAGGATTTGGAGGTCTCTTGTCTTTTTGGAGCTGGGAAGATACACGGCTGTGTGGCTAGCCGTGGTGGAAGATGGCCCAAGAAATCTACGCAACAAACCGTAAGCAAGCATTTCTATACATTAAGTCACCTGGTAGAAGACTTGTAATTTCTTTTATTTAAAATATAATGATAGTTGGAATACTTCTGGGCTTTGAATAAATAATATGGTTTTGTTTTATTGTTTTAATTAAATTCCTATTAGTGTATTAAAGTTTTGTAGTTAAATTATTGTATTAAAGTTTTGTATTTAAATTATTGTATTAAAGTTTTCTAGTTAAATTATTGTATTAAAGTTTTGTAGTTAAATTATTGTATTAAAGTTTTGTAGTTAAATTATTGTATTAAAGTTTTGTATTTAAATTATTGTATTAAAGTTTTGTATTTAAATTATTGTATTAAAGTCTTGTAATAAAGTATAGTAGTAAAGTATCAGGCAAATAGACATAAGTTTCATACCAAAGATAAGATTTAAATAAAATACTGAACCACTGATCTTGATATTTAATTAATAAATAAGAACCCAGGCATATTTTAGAGGGCCAATCCTAACACTATCATTAAGTTTTCTTAAAACTTGGTCTGGGTAAGTGAATTGTCCTCTTCTCAGCTTTATTTTTCTTTCCGTTTATCCTGGAAGTTGGAATACAGAAAAACAATTGTGGCTATCTATCGTGTATGTAGAATTTGTATGAGTGTCTTTTGTGTAGTGTAAAAAACCCTGTCTGTTTTAATTTCAGGGAAATATATTTTAAAAACTAAATATTTATAATTTACTAAATTTAGTGTCGTTGGAAATTAAGCTGTTAACAGGTATACATGTCACTGTATACACCTCTCTTGAGTGGAAAGACAACAATGGAATTTCAAACTTTAACAACTAACTTGAAGTAAAGATTGGATTTCTTAAGTTTATATTCACTGCACTATTCTTACATAACCAAGGTATCCATTACTTTAGATTTTAGGGTGAGGGTGTGAGGGAGAATGCAGCATTTATTGTAAATAGAAATGAGCATTTCTAATATTTTCATTGCATAATTTGTTCTTCGTTCGTTAATTTTGTTTTAAATAGTAATATCTTTAGGTAAATAATAAATCAAATGTCTGCACATGAACGATTCAGTATAATGTAATAGAAAAGTTTTATTGTAAAATAATCTTATTTTTATATGTGTAAAGTTTTCAATAACTGCAGGTAGGCTAGTTTTTGCTTAAACTATTGAGTTTTAATTTAGGTTTACTTGCAGTTTGGTGCACTTTGTTTGAAATAATTCGCCGGTTTTTGAAATTTTCCCATTGGCAGTGGCATTGACGTTTTTGGTTTTTGTTTTTTGCTTAAAACCAAAACCTTTTGTGGTCATCTCTAGCTTTAAAATAAAAAGAAGAAATCGTAAAATATAGACCTGTAGACCTCGAATACTCCAATAGTGTCAAAGTTGGAAAAGAACAAAAGTTGATCTGATAAACATATAAAAGAAAGGGATCTAACCCAAGAGTACAAGAAAGAAGGTGTAGATCCAGCTAGATTACCAAAACCAAACTCACTATATGTGAGCCAATGAGAGACGTTCTTTTGGAAATAATTTATTTAATTATCATTTCAAAAACTTTTCAATAACGGCTGCTCCAAATCTATTTTTCTTAGTTTGATGTGAGATAGATTGATTGTTTTGGACTAAATATAATAAGGTTTGAGATTATATATTGACGTGGGTATCTCAAGAACGGGAAGGCTGAATAAGTATAAATTTTGGAATTTCTTATGAGACAAATGTCCTACTGACCTTTTAGACAGCTCGAAGTATGGCGGATAATTTTGTTTAACTATTAGAAACTGCTGCATACTTTGCACTCAAATATCCACTTCAAACCTCAAAATTATTTTTATTCTAGTGACTATATTTATTGGATCTTTAATTTTGCCAAATTTTTGAATATTTGTGATAAAATTGCGGCCATCAGTAATGGTTTAGATTGGATGAATTTGTTAATTAGTTATTCTCATCTACTTTTCCTGGATACAAACTAAAAACAGGAAGTTAATTCCATGTGAAACTTTATTGTTTTGCGATACTATGGGAATAATTGGTTTCTGTAAAAATGTATCATCCATATCGTATACCAGTATATATCACTCAATCTCTTACACCGACTACTTATTTCCTACAAAACCAAAAGAAATCTAAAAGTTTGTAAACAAAACTGAATTCATTACAATGTTAAGGGTTGGAATGAACTAAGTACAGCATTGCTTTAAGAATAAATACTTTCCAATCATTCTCATGTTTGCAGAGAATTAACACCATCTAAAATTGTGTGTTCTAATAAAATAACAAGAAGTAGTTTTTATTAGGTTATATGTTTTCCAATTTTATACATGAAAAATGAAAATATCATTTTGTTCAACAATAAAAGAAGTAAATATTTTATAAATAGTTTGTAAAATTTACTCATTTGCATCAAAAATACGCCATTTTGAAACTAAAATTTTAGATCTAGACCTTAATTCATTCTTATATAACTTTCTATTAATTAAAAAAATAATTAATAAAGTTTTTGATCTAAATTTTGGTGTTTATGGTGAGAATATAATTTTCCATGTATTGAAGCTTTCTGTTTCTGAAACTTTTTTTGACCACTTTGCACTCAATGTATAAAAGAAATTTCATTATTATAGGTAGTTAAGTTTCATTATTAAAATCAATAAAAACGCAATCTTCAGATAAATTTTAATAAGCTTAATTATTGTGTTTTTTGTAGGTTTATTTAAATTGGTAATGATTGATGTAAACGTGTACTTTAAGCTCAACGCTGGTGTGACAATTGTCAGAATGTTATGTTGTAAAGATAACCTCAAAAAAAAAAACAATAAATGATCAGAAGATTCTCCTGGTAATTCAAATTGTTATTTATTATAAATCTTTTAAGAACTTTTCAAAGATAATATTTACATTTCATAAATAATCTATAATTTAATTTGTTCATATTTATTTCACCACAATAATCTAGGATTCTAAAACTCAAGATATGTTTGTCCAATATAATACTTTAGGTAACACTGATCAAAGCAATTATTAACCATTTCTTATCTGATTATTACATCTCGTGGGGTAAACCGTTTCACAGGCCGCAGTATAAATTTAATGTGCAATGAATGATACATTCACACATTTCACAATTGCTCTGTGGCCTGGGGACTTTGGTCAGTATTTTAATTAAAGGATAATATTAGAGAAGGAATATTTACGGTAATAGTCTGAAATATTAGTAGATGTGCACAGTTTCCATTGCAACTAGGTTTCAATTAGGAATATATCGAAATTATGTTAAACTAAACCTTCGTCGGAGAACTAACTTAACAACCAAGCTGCACTGAAATGATGATAGTCGTCGTCAAACTATGTGGTTGTTAGAAAGAGAGAGAGAGAGAGAGAGAGAGAGAGAGAGAGAGAGAGAGAGAGAGAGAGAGAGAGAGAGAGAGAGAGAGAGAGAGAGAGAGAGAGAGAGAGAGAGAGAGAGAGAGAGAGAGAGAGAGAGAGAGAGAGAGAGAGAGAGAGAGAGAGAGAGAGAGAGAGAGAGAGAGAGAGAGAGAGAGAGAGAGAGAGAGAGAGAGAGAGAGAGAATGTCAAATATTAATAAAGAGATATGATCCCTGGGAGAGAACATTACGCCGCATTTCACACTTCTGTCAGATTGTTGGACCCTAACAGTACTTTTTCTTTGTTTGCTTTGCTCAGTTTATTTTCACAGAAATATTTCTTATGTTTTCTCTTCATGATGACAAATTTTATTTACTTGTGTTTTTTGTAGGAATGTTAGGTTGTCATGATACAAATAAACTGCTCGCAACAATACAGTAAAACTGGGTGGCTCATGTTAAGAGAGGAAATGAAACATTAGCTTTTTGCACTCTACTCTTTATAAGTACAAGTATAAAAAACAAGTGTTTAAATACAATTGATAATCTACAGTTATGAATCATGGGTACTACAGTAGTAGACAGTTAAAGAAAGCTTTTTCTCCTCAGAACTGGTCAAACCTGTATCGTTTGATGAGGAAACCTTAAAGTTAAAAGTCTATTAGTTAGAAATACAGAATAAAATAGAAGGGATCGAGTTAGAAACCTGCCTTTAATGACTGACATTGAATAAATAATAGAGAGAGAATACAACTACAATGTCCAACATTTGACTGCTAGATGGGAGAAGAATTTCAAATAAAAAACCTATGTTGGCCAAATTGGAAAGGAAAAGGCCTTGAGAAAGATACTTGTTAGGTTGGTACCAGTTCAGTAATAAGGTAATTGGGGTGGAAGAGAGTAACGACATCGTAAAACAGAAAAGGACGAAGTCATCTTGCGTATAAGAAAGTTCCGAGTGCAAGTAGCTCAGTTGGTAAGCGCCTTTAGTCAGATTGGTAGTTTCGGATTTTCCTTTCTACATTACTACTTAATCTTACATGCCAATTAGTAGTAATTGCTTTGAAATTGTTTAACTCAAATATTTGACTCCTAATTTGATTCGGGATCATCAGTTTAAATAAAACAGTGAAACATTAAAAACATGAAATTAGAATCAACATGACGCTTCGGTACAATTCTATCGTGCAAAATTGCATATGTAAAGGAAAGACATCGCCTGGAGTGACTCTAAGCGCATTAACACACAGTAATTCACTTCTCACATTTATTATTCATTCTACAGGTTGTACCATAATGGTTTTATGGTTGAAAAACTATTTTATTTAAAATTTCGATGATATATCCTGACATAGAACAAAACATTATTTGTTTAATTATTTGAATTTGGATGCCAGAATCTGCCAGACAATTAAATCTTAGATATATATATATATATATATATATATATATATATACTATATATATACTAAATAAATATAGTATATATATATATATATATATATATATATATATATATATATATACTAAATATATGATGGTTTGACATTTTTATAGTTGATACTTGATATTTTGAACACGGGCTTGAGTTATTAATCCTTAAATTTTACTAAAATTTGAACGTAATCTAATAAATTATCTATTCTATAACAGCTCCATTTTGTTTTGTTCTACGGATAACTCAATAACTGGATTTCTTCGAGAAATGGCAACCAATACGTCTTATTTTGGTTATTAAAGGTACATTTTAACAAAATTGGATCAAAATTGTTAGAGCCGATTTTAAGATCGTTAATTTGTGTTATTTTCTCATCCAGCTACTCTCAAATTGAGGATTATTAAAAATATATAAAAAATGTACAAAGATAACTCCAAAATGTGATAAATTTGATCAAAATAGTCCCAGATTCACATGCAATACACTACATCATTTAAGAACCACTTTTTTGATTTAAAAGGAGCACAAAATTGATATTGTATTAGTACAAAATCGACTGATTTCTTAACCCACCAAAATAACGTATAAATTGGTAAAAAGTAAACAATACAATAATACTTTTATATAGTTCCACCTGAGAATACATAGAACTTGCTTGGCTTTATTGTAATGTTACATTATGCATGTAAGTCTTACACAGTTTATAAACTTTGCTAAACCCTGGGGGAATATTAATTTATTCTCTAGTCACCAGATGCAGTATTTAAAACAAATCCTACATGTTACATTATAAACTAAATGCACAATTGTTGTTGACACGTCACTTTAAAAACTAGTCACGTAAAAACACAAGAGGTTAAATATCAATTCAACAGCTTAGACATCAAATAGAAACAGAAAACAAGATGTACAGCAAATCAAATCATCCCAATATCAAATGTAGATCAAATAAAATATATAAACTAATTAAAACATTGAAATCTGTCGCTAAATCGATTTCAGAGTGGGGATGGGTGTTGTGTAACAATTTGTGTAGAAAATTTATAAGGGACTAACTTTGTGCAAAAATAGTGAACAAAATTTGTACCTTACTCATACCAAAAAGGAAATAAAAACTAAACAAAACTATTTATTCATCATCGAAAATACCGGCTCAATTGTCAGTCAAGAAATAAAAATGAACGATGGGCGATGTTGAAGAGGGTGTCCAACGTCTTCTCTTGTGTCCACAACGTAACTGTATTTGATTTAATTCTAGTTTTTAATGACAGCTGTTTATTATTTCAATTATTCCCGAATCAAACTTTTTTCATTTGCGAATTTTCACACAGGTTTAGGTTATTAATTTTCACATTTCACAAAAGTTTAAAAAAAATCAGCTCAGATAATTTTGAGAAGTTAAGTATTTTATAACAGCCCAAAGGTTTTGTCTTTCTTGATACTCACGAATAGTAAAATCGTATTTTATTTGAGATTGTTTACAGTAATCTGAGTTAAAATTAGAACAAAAATGCTTGAGTTAATTTTGAGAAATTAAGTTGTTTATAACACCACCAAAATGGATCGAGATATCTCGAATGGTTTAGGACAAATTGTAGTTTAAAAGTGTTAAAATTTATTGTTTTTAACATTACTAGTTTCACCACTTGCAAATCTAAAACAGTCACAATTCGAAAATTAATGACTAGAATCAAGGCATTTTTATAAAATATAGAAGAACTTCCATAGTTTTCTGAGTTTTTATTATATACTATTAAAAATATCTCTTAGACCATCTGAGAAATAATCTGACAAAACTGTTTTGATTTATTATGTTTATTTAAGCAGAGCAGAATTAAATTTGGAATTTCAATATTGTCTTTACAATAATATTTCAAGTGAAAAATATACGACATATATAAATACCTATAAATACATGCGTAAGGGCTGAAAAATGAGTAAAAATTTATTTCAATGTCGCATATGCGAGGTAATTAATTGGAAACTCAAAATTGCAGCAATTAAATAATTAAAAAATGAATATTGTCGTTAGTTTCCAATTTTCTTTTTTAATCTATAGTGGAACAGGCCTAAGAAGGCACTTCGTAGATCGGGTGAAAACGTTGTACTGTTCTCGAAGTAAACGTTAGGTTCTCTCGAGGAGGGCAAGTCTCATTACAAAGGATTTAAGTAAATTTAGTCTTTAAAAACGTAAAAAAAAATTTCTTTGTTAACGACCTTCAACGAGGTAATTTTTATAATGAGATAACTGTTCCGAAAAGTTAAATAAAAATACAAAAGAAGTCACACGACTGCCAACAAATTGACGTTTATTTTACAATAACCAATTGACGTTTATGTTACAATAACCAATTGACGTTTATGTTACAATAACCAATTGACGTTTATGTTACAATAAGCAACTGACGTTTATATTATAATAACCCTATAATTGCAAAGTGAAGACAACAATGTTTGCAAAACAAGGTCAGGTTTTCTCTAAGAAAGACAAATCCTTTCAATAGTAAAGTTCTAAACAGACATCAGCGCCGAAGTATGTCAAGCGGAAAGAAATGAAGCAATTCCAAGTTTTGTTCCAAGACGAATGCAGTCATAACCATAACCACACA
This sequence comes from Aphrophora alni, assembly GCA_963513935.1. Lineage (NCBI taxonomy): Eukaryota > Metazoa > Arthropoda > Insecta > Hemiptera > Aphrophoridae > Aphrophora > Aphrophora alni. The sequence continues at coordinate 117,161,836 of OY740771.1, read as the reverse complement.
CTGCACCAGATTCTAAAAGTTTATATTCTTTTAGTTTTTATTTGTGTTTTTTGAAATCGTGAGTTAAATTACGGCGTCACTTTGATGTAATAAATTTATAAGTTTAGTTTGTACAAATCAAAGTAATAAATATATCTATTAGAGAACATTCTACATTACAAGAGTTACAACAGATAATTATACTTTCTTAGGAACATTTGTGCTGATGAAGGCATTAATAATTCAAAATGTATGTTGACAACTAAATTTATAGGTTAGTAGGTGGCATTGCTTGTTTATTCAAAAATACCTGAATGAAATATACAATGGTTAATGGTGTATTAAAAACAAGCTGGAGGTAAATATTAATATATGCCACTGCCCAGTCGATCACAGTTAGACTTATTTAATTATACAATTATTTGCAAAAAATTAGAATGGTAGAAATCTTGGTATTCATATTGATTACAGATTAACATACAAGATCGTATAAAGTATGTATCAAATCTGCCAACAAATAAATCGCTAGGAGTTGATAATAATATATTTCAAAGTTTTTCACATTAAATTGATGTTATTAAGACATCATATTTTTGCCTTAGAACTTCCAAAAATAGAATATGAAATTATAATTTGGTACCTATATCAATAAATTTGTATTAAAGTCATTGAAATTATACAAAATACTTTTTTCAACAATTTACTACTTCTTGTTTTCTTGGCTTTTCTACAAATTTCCTACGACCCATGATTAAAATACAGCTTCGTCAAAAACAAGGTTAAAGTTGTCTTTATTGATATTTTTATTGAAAATGTAATCGATATTTGAAATGTCCTAATAAATATCTTGTAACGTTACAGAGATGGAGACGCTTTTCCTTATTTTCTATACTAAGAGCAGAAACAGTTCATCATTCCAATTCCTATTTAATAAAACTTTGCATCAAACCAGACAATTAGTCTATTTTGTTTTCAAGAATTGTATCTAATATCTTATTACAGATAAAAATATTTTATCTGTATATTTCTTACAAAAAAGTCCTCCGCGTTCATTTCCCTCTCTATAATCACACAAACATTTTGTTCTTCATACATCTTTTCGTTTTTATAATCATGAGAATGTTTTTATAAAAGAAATGAAAATATTTTCAAACTGTAGTTTGCATCAAGGCTTTGCATTAAATTCTTAAGAGATTATGTTCTTATAGAACTGTTTGACCCAAAACGAGACACCTAACAAGCGTGTCTTGTAGGCCTAATACCTGACCTTCGTGTCTTGTAGGCCTAATATCGGACCATCGTGACAGTAATTAGGTAAAGATATTTTAAACAATTTTACAGACAATATCTTGGAGTGTTTTAAACCAAGACTTATAGATATCTTTTTACATGTGTTTTAAATATGTATATATTTATATATTTTAAAATGTTGTTCGGAGAGTACTTAAGTAAATTTTGAAAAACATAGTTAGATAAGTCGTATGTTTATATCTTTCCCCCCATGAAAGCAGTCACGCTACAATTTTAAATACATTGATTACATTTTCCATTTATTATAATAAACTAAATAAGTTGATCGGCGCCATTTTGATACAAGCAGATACTCTCAATGTAATAACCATAAGTTGACTTATTGTGCCTTGTGGGAATTTTAAACTGTATTGATATATCCAGTAGGATAAACAGTTAAACAGATTTTTAAACTTCATAATTGCGTATTACTTTATTAATGTTGGTAAAGCTCTAACGAGCATAATAGATATGTATAGTAGATCGTCTTCACTCACTCCGCTCGTGTCAGTGTCTCGCCTCTAACGGGCTACACATGTGTGAAGTAGCCTCCATTCGCTACGCTCGTGTAAGTAACTCGGATCCATCGCATCTCTTAATTATACAAATATCATGTTTTCTTGGGGAGGAAGGTCATGATTCTATGTTACATATTTTGACAATAACTTCTCTATTTGTTATCGTAGAGTGTTGCCGTTGCATGGAGAATTGAAATCTACAACTTTTAAAAATGTAATTTTGTATGTTATCTAGTATCTAGTATCTAGTATCTAGTAGTATGTAGTATCTAGATACGAAAATAATACTGTTTGAAATCGCTGACATTTTTAATTTTTGGTTTTTTTTTTTAATGTTCAATAGGGTTCTATATAAGCATTCAACAATACCAAATTTCATGTTCTTATATTTACTTTGTAGCTGCTATCGTGCTTACGTTCAAATAACGGACAGATGACTAGTCAAAAATTATTTTTTTGGTGACTTAATTAAGGCTATAAACCAACCTTGAAGATCATTCAAATATCGAAGGTCGAAAATTTTGTCGATTATCACAATTACTCCATTTTTCGTTTATTAAGTAATTACAATATTATTATTTGAGCAAAATTAGTTAAACTATATTAATAGAGACATAAACACGAACACAGACATTTTGTAAAAAAAACAAACGTTAAACAGCATATTTTAAACCTTAGAGAAAACTATCTGATTTGTCACTGAATATTTTATCACTGATTTAAACTACTTTCTCTCTAAATAGTAGGTTTGAGAGTCACACAGTGTTTCTGTACTTGTAGAGTGAACGAATTTGTATCATTTAATCTTATAGAAACCTGATCAAATCCCAGTTCTAAACCTCGCAGGTTTCCAAACATCATAATTTAGCATTTCATCTCATAAAATTATATTAAACTGTTTACGGTGGTTAATGGTATAACAGCGTTGTGTTATGAGTCTCTTGTAACATATTAACCTTCAGTAATATTCACATTGGGGCCATATCTTATGGCAGAGTGTACATTACGTTGCACACTGTGTTTGTATGTAATTAGGTTGAATTCCATTATTTGCTTTTATTAAACATTTTAACATTAATGTGCGGTGAAGTCATTCAATATCAGATGTAGGTTTTAGCCTAATAAGTTTAGCATCTTAGAGTTTTTATATGAGTGGGTGATATGAATGCTATTTTGTAAATAAGAAGTCTGTGTTGTGTTCTTTCTAAGGTACAGTATACCCACTAAACCCCACCTACAGTTTTTAATATACGCATTTTGTTTGATTTTAATACTAAATGTAACACATTCATTCTTGAAATGTGTGATTTGGAGTGCTTAACGTTTGTAGATACTTTGGATTGCGTTACTTACAAGGGCTTCGACGTTTGACAAGAGAATTTGTGTCTATCTTTTTTTCTTTTTTTTAATATTTAAACCGAAAACCATGGATATGAATACAAAAACTTTAAAAGTGTGGCACCAGTTCAATACACTTGTGACAGTTAAGTTGGTATGGGATAAAAAAATGCTCTGTAGTTAGCTGTTTTTAATGTGTGGTTTAAAACTGTAACCACAAAAAAACGAGCCGATATTTTAAATCTAAAAATGACACAATTGTCAAGACTGGTAGTATAAATTTAAATCGAATACGAAAGAAACAGTGTTAACGTAACTGATAAGGGAAGAATTTGTCTTAACTTATAGAAACTTGTCTTAATAACGAGACAATTATTGGTAACACTGTAATCCTTAATGTAATACAATATTATCTCGGCTTACAACTCTTGCTTTGGTTTCGTCAGAAGTAAACGAGACTTTATTGAATGATTTTATAAATATAAACAAAAATCCAAAATATAATTTTTTGACGATCACAGTACTCTCTCTCTATGTGTGTATATATGACAAAATAAATATCCAATGTGACTGTAGTTCAGAAGTTGTAAACGCCATTGTCAAAGTATATGACAGACTGTTGATGTCTTGGAAACAAATAAATAGCTTTTCTGAGATGAGCTTTGTGCCACTGGGTCTATATGTCAGTATGCATGACTCTATATTATACACGAGAGGTCATTTATTTATATTATTTGGTTGATATAAAGTAGTAAATAAAATGAAGGCTGGTCTAACTGTAAAATTATTAAATAAATGTTTGTGTTTTTAAATAATGAAAGTTTAATTTGCATATCATTTACATGTTTATTCGGATATTTTTCACCATTTGTGTATACAAAAATAAATACACGTGTATCCGGAAATGATGAAATTTAGTTTTTAGGTGGCTTAGTTAAATACTTTGGGAAATGGAAATATCTTCTTTTTTTTAATAATTGAAGCTTCTAATTTGTAAATATACTAAGAGACAACTAGATCAGCCCAAACATAACCGTTTTGACTTCCGTTCACAAAATAAAAATGGAAACTCTTACACTGTATGACAAAATTTTTCGGTTAATTCGCCCGAAAGGGTTACTACAAGGTCATGCGCTAACAAGAATAAATCTTTACATCTTACAATAAGTGTAGGAAAAATAAGTCATCAAGTTGATTGAAGGAAAATTTAGGATATGATTGTATCCGTTGGGCGTTAAGAAAATATATAAAATCTAGTAAAGTTTGTGAAAACCACAGGTAAGTCGGATAAATTGATAAATGCTCTTTAATTATGCAAGCAGGAAAGCCTTATTGTGATCTATCTGCTTCACATGCCTCAAAGTAAACACAATCAAATTAAATATTACTACTATGCGATAATTACAATAATTTGTCATCAATTTTGTATTACAGAGAAATCTGACATTTCAATGTAAACTATATTTATTTTTAAATGTTTACTTAGACCTATTTTATATTAGAACAACTTTCGAGAGAATATTTTAACAAAAATCTACATAACCATGTTTAATGGACATTAACAGACCGTACAAAAAGCTTTCAGGATAGAACACCAGATGGAGTGACTGAGCCGTGTTACACAAGTGTGTCTTTAAATGGACTGGAAGAGATGCGACGATTGTTAAGCAAATAGTAGAGGACTGTTTGTGTGAAGCCACACTTATATCTTACACTTTCTTGATGTTTCTCTCTTTAATATTTAATAATTTTAAAAAAAATCACTTGTTCATTTATTTATAAACTATTTAAATAATTTGTCTGTCGGAACTCTGCCGTGTTTCTTAACATAAATAACTAACTACCACTGGTTTTGCAAATAATCACTAAATAAGTGTTTTTTGCAACTTTATAGGGTTTTAAAATTCAATACTTTAGTGGCTTACAAGAGAATCACAAAATTTTTAATTGTAGCAAATATAATTTTCGTGACTAATTCATAACCAGAAAATTTTTCTAACGTATATATATGTTTGTTACTGATATATTTTGGCAATCCACTCTTCGGGCTTTGACTTAGAGGTGCATTTTCTGTTATTTCCTTCACTGCGTCTTTCTTACCAACTCTCTACGTTTCTATCTCTTTCTGCGTCTACCTTTCTCTCCTTGTCCCTCCACTCTCTCCAACTCTCTCCACTCTTTTCTTATCTCTTTGCCTCTCTTTCCCTCTCTATTCATCTCTCTCAGACTCTCTCCATACCTCCTCTTTATCCCGTCACTCCTCGCATTTGTTCGTCTCTCCTTGTCTCTATCCCTCTTTCTTCATCTCTCTCTGTAACTCACTCATAGTCTCCCCCCGTCTATGGAGAAGAGAATGGTAATACAAATTTGTGAGATATATATTAAAAGATTTTTTTTAAATAGCAGGCAAGATGTAGAAGTTGTGCGTATTCGTTGTTAGCAATTTTAATCTTTTATAACCACAAAATTGTTTAGCAAAATCATATGGTAATTAACATTGCGCTAAGTTATTTCAATTAATTGTTAATGGGTTGAAAAAAAAATATAAGATTATCAAATTATAAATTAAATGTAAAATGGAGAGATTGATTTAAGTTGGATACAATGTTCCGAATTATCCTACTAAGACGATATATTTAGAAGAAATTTACAAATTTAAACTACAACCATTTTTACCAATCAACATAAAATGTTGGGGTACTGTATAATGTATTTGTGATGTATTTTAATTATTACTAAAACGGTCATATAAATGTATTTGACATTTGGACCGCAATGTTTTGTTACTGATTTAATTCTATCATCCTAATTGTCTGTCAGTGTTTGTAGACCGCAATAGTTTTGGCTAAAAACAAGTTCAATTCAACACACTGAATCCAAACAACACTAATTGCTACTTCTATCTATGGAATATTTTAGTCGGCATTATCAATGATTCAGCTTACATACAGTTCAATGAGATTGTTGTTTCTGTGTATCAAGTATTGATTCTGTTGTTACTTTAGCAAGAGTGAGATTATCACTTTGATACAATGTATCAGTTACATTTCAAATCTAAGTACAGTTCTGCATAAAATTGAGCAGTTTATTGCAGTAGAGATTGTACGGGTCACAACCTGTGGCGGGAATGTTTTCTGTAGTCTTGTTTAATCTTAGACAAATGTTACGATTAGACCGAAGCTTTTTAATCGTTATAAACAAAACAGTTTTTTGTGACAAACATTAATCACTCATAAGCCTCCGGGGAAATGAAATGTGATCTCCATGTGATTATATCGGCTTAAATGTTAATTTTGTTTGTCCTCGAAATCTAGTTTTAATTACTTTTACTGGAATATTTTGTTTGGCTTCAAAATAATTAACTTTAAGCTGGAATCAAAGGGGTTACTTAAAACAGATACAAAACTTTGAGGCTTAAGGCAGTATAATATTTTCGTGTAATTAAAATGACTTAAAATGTTCACATCACTTTGATCAAACTTATCCACTCTTTTGGACTCTAAAACAAGACCTAGACGACAGATGACTTAGACCTACAGACACTACAACGTCTTTTCTGGGGTCTTCAACTTTTCCTCTACTTCCTGAACTGTAAACATATATTTTCTATAGAGTGTTTCTTTCTTCAATTCGTTCTGCATCGTCTTAGCCACCTGATGCCATATTTCTTCGACTAGTTTTATCAACAGAGACTTTCAAACAACTATTCTAAGTCTTTCTTAGTTTTTTACAACGTTATCAAATGTAAAGCCAAATATTTTCCTCGAGAGTTTTCTTTTCCAAGTCTCTAGTCTTTTCTTAATTACTTTTGTTAGTATCTAGGTCTCAGTTCCATAGGTTATCACTAATCTTAAATGGTTGACTTGTTCTATAATTAATTTATGCACACTGTTCTATAAATAGTTGACTTTGTTATTCTAAATTTGTTAATGTTCAAATCTCAGCTCCATAGGTTATCTTACTGATCCATACTGATCATACTACACTGTTCTATAAATAGTTGACTTTGTTATTCTAAATTTCTAATGTTCAAATCTCAGCTCCATAGGTTATCTTACTGATCCATACTGATCATACTACACTGTTCTATAAATAGTTGACTTTGTTATTCTAAATTTCTAATGTTCAAATCTCAGCTCCATAGGTTATCTTACTGATCATACTACACTGTTCTATAAATAGTTGACTTTGTTATTCTAAATTTCTAATGTTCAAATCTCAGCTCCATAGGTTATCTTACTGATGCATACTGATCATACTACACTGTTCTATAAATAGTTGACTTTGTTATTCTAAATTTCTAATGTTCAAATCTCAGCTCCATAGGTTATCTTACTGATCATACTACACTGTTCTATAAATAGTTGACTTTGTTATTCTAAATTTGTTAATGTTCAAATCTCAGCTCCATAGGTTATCTTACTGATCCATACTGATCATACTACACTGTTCTATAAATAGTTGACTTTGTTATTCTAAATTTCTAATGTTCAAATCTCAGCTCCATAGGTTATCTTACTGATCATACTACACTGTTCTATAAATAGTTGACTTTGTTATTCTAAATTTCTAATGTTCAAATCTCAGCTCCATAGGTTATCTTACTGATCCATACTGATCATACTACACTGTTCTATAAATAGTTGACTTTGTTATTCTAAATTTCTAATGTTCAAATCTCAGCTCCATAGGTTATCTTACTGATCATACTACACTGTTCTATAAATAGTTGACTTTGTTATTCTAAATTTGTTAATGTTCAAATCTCAGCTCCATAGGTTATCTTACTGATCCATACTGATCATACTACACTGTTCTATAAATAGTTGACTTTGTTATTCTAAATTACTAATGTTCAAATCTCAGTTCAATAGGTTATCACTGATATTACTGTTCCATAAATGGTTGGCTTAGTTATTCTAGACTTGTTAAGGTTCAGAACTGATTGTATAGGTTATCACTGACCTTATTATTGTTTTATAAATTATAGCCTTTGTTATTCTAGACTTTTTAGTGTCCAGGCCTTAGTTGCATAGGTTATCACTGACCTTATTACTGTTCCATAAATGGTTGGCTTAGTTATTCTAGACTTGTTAAGGTTCAGAACTGATTGTATAGGTTATCACTGACCTTATTATTGTTTTATAAATTATAGCCTTTGTTATTCTAGACTTGTTAGTGTCCCGGTCTCAGCTCCATAGGTTATCACTAATCTTACTACAATGTTATATAAATGATTGGCTTTGATATTATAAACTTGTTAATGTTTAGATCACATTTCATAGGTTATCACTGACCTTATTACTGTTTTATAAATGGTTAGTTTTGTTATTCTAAAAACTGACTTAGTTACAGTTTTAGAACTTGAATATTTACTACTGTTAATTTGACTCTTATTTAAACATATACACAGTTATTATTCGTCAATACTTATTTAAGATATTTAAAATCTCATACCCTTTCAAAACTATTATTATTGTCTTCAAGTATTTCTACATTGACTTCGCATGTATCTTTCTTATTTTTATTCTCTACTATGCTAGTATTCCATATCTTTCCTATAACTTGGAAAATGTTACCATCAATGAAATAAATCTTTTAGTTATCAAAGAAGAGTCATTCCCATAACCAGATTATTGCAAAGCTTTATTTAAAATGGTTCCTTCTAGAGAGATTGATCTCCACATTTTATATTTTCAAGCACAAGATTCAAAACTTGATTTGATAGGGCATACCTTTACTGTAATCCATCTTTTATTTTTATTTCTTCAGGACTTTCATATTGGATCCTCATTGCAGCTCTTGTATGTGACATTGTCGTTTTAACAAGCATTTTTCTAGAGTCCTTCATAATAAGGTACAATTTTGTTCTGCAGTCATAGGCCTATTTAAAATCTGTGAACAGGGGATGGAGCTTGTTATAAATTCATAACACTTTTTATGAAACGTAAAACATGATCTGTCTTTGGTATCCCACTTCTAAATCCTTTTGGACTCAGTGAGCCTCGAAACAACAAGCTTTACATCTATAATACAACTTATGGATTGATTTCTAAATCTCGTTAAAGCTAATCATTACGCAGTAATTGTATTGGATGGAGGAATATCTGCTAAAAGTACATAAACTGATGATTGATTAGTTCAACTAATTGCCACTAAGCGCTGGATACATTGATTGCAATCAAACTGTAATAAATCAAAACATCAGCTAATAGGGCTCTGATTTTACATTGGTTAAAATATGATTATTTTATTAACGAACTTTGTACCTCTAGAATATTAAAGCTACAAAATCATCCCTCTAGCTCTAGATCTTTTTACTTATTTCACATAGCCTCAAACTTTTTTTAGAAATTGTGTTTTTTAAGTTATGTATCAAATACTTTTATTCTCCTATTTAATTATCCTTTACAAGAAACGTGTATCCTAAAGTTTGGGTTATTAATCTTCATGGCAGATTTAAAAAAAAAATTACTATCCATAATTCGCAAAAAGACATTTTGGAAGAGATGGCTAACAATACTTTTTGTTTAGATCCTTAGAGGCTACACATGAGTAAAATGATTAAAGCTGATTTTGATCAAATGTTTACTTTTTGTTTTTGTATGGCAGCTAAACACAAATGTTTGTTAAAGAAAAACTTAGCATCGTCCTGAAATGTACCCATAGACCAAATAAGACGACTTGTTTAGATCACTGCACATACGACAGATGGACAGAAATCATTCCTAAACACATTTTAGGACTCAAGATGTCCCAAAACGGATATATCCCCAAAGAAACCCAAAAGTAAATCTTTTAAACTATCACATAACTTTTGCAATACTACGTACAACTGAGAAAAATGTGTTCCAATGAGTTCTCATACGTAAAATTTAATATGAGAACTAGAACAACTTTTTAAATTGTTTTATATTGTTTTACAACTACCTGTTACTTTTTACATACGTACTAAGAACGTAACGTGATAATCCGTAAAGAACTTGTACGTTAAATTGTTTTACAACAACCTGTTACTTTTTAGATACGTACTAAGAACGTAACGTGATAATCCGTAAAGAACTTGTACGTTACATTGTTTTACAACTATCTGTTACTTTTTAGATACGTACTAAGAACGTAACTTGATAATCCGTAAAGAACTTGTACGTTACATTGTTTTACAACTACCTGTTACTTTTTAGATAAGTACTAAGAACGTAACGTGATAATCCGTATTAACTTGTACGTTACATTGTCTTACAACTACCTGTTACTTTTTAGATACGTACTAAGAACGTAACGTGATAATCCGTAAAGAACTTATACGTTACATTGTTTTACAACTACCTGTTACTTTTTAGATACGTACTAAGAACGTAACGTGATAATCCTTAAAGAACTTGTACGTTACTTTGTTTTACAACTACCTGTTACTTTTTAGATACGTACTAAGAACGTAACGTGATAATCCGTAAAGAACTTGTATATTACATTGTTTTACAACTACCTGTTACTTTTTAGATACGTACTAAGAACGTAACGTGATAATCCGCAAAGAACTTGTACGTTACATTGTTTTACAACTACCTGTTACTTTTTAGATACGTACTAAGAACGTAACGTGATAATCCGTAAAGAACTTATACGTTACATTGTTTTACAACTACCTGTTACTTTTTAGATACGTACTAAGAACGTAACGTGATAATCCGTAAAGAACTTATACGTTACATTGTTTTACAACTACCTGTTACTTTTTAGATACGTACTAAGAACGTAACGCGATAATCCGTAAAGAACTTGTATATTACATTGTTTTACAACTACCTGTTACTTTTTAGATACGTACTAAGAACGTAACGTGATAATCCGTAAAGAACTTGTACGTTACATTGTTTTACAACTACCTGTTACTTTTTAGATACGTACTAAGAACGTAACGTGATAATCCGTAAAGAACTTGTACGTTACATTGTTTTACAACTACCTGTTACTTTTTAGATACGTACTAAGAACGTAACGTGATAATCCGTAAAGAACTTGTACGTTACATTGTTTTACAACTATCTGTTACTTTTTAGATACGTACTAAGAACGTAACGTGATAATCCGTAAAGAACTTGTACGTTACATTGTTTTACAACTATCTGTTACTTTTTAGATACGTACTAAGAACGTAACGTGATAATCCGTAAAGAATTTGTACGTTACATTGTTTTACAACTACCTGTTACTTTTTAGATACGTACTAAGAACGTAACGTGATAATCCGTAAAGAACTTGTACGTTACATTGTTTTACAACTACCTGTTACTTTTTAGATACGTACTAAGAACTTAACGTGATAATCCGTAAAGAACTTGTAGGTTACATTGTTTTACAACTACCTGTTACTTTTTAGATACGTACTAAGAACGTAACGTGATAATCCGTAAAGAACTTGTAGGTTACATTGTTTTACAACTACCTGTTACTTTTTAGATACGTACTAAGAACGTAACGTGATAATCCGTAAAGAACTTGTACGTTACATTGTTTTACAACTACCTGTTACTTTTTATATACGTACTAAGAACGTAACGTGATAATCCGTAAAGAACTTGTACGTTACATTGTTTTACAACTACCTGTTACTTTTTAGATACGTACTAAGAACGTAACGTGATAATCCGTAAAGAACTTGTAGGTTACATTGTTTTACAACTACCTGTTACTTTTTAGATACGTACTAAGAACGTAACGTGATAATCCGTAAAGAACTTGTACGTTACATTGTTTTACAACTACCTGTTACTTTTTATATACGTACTAAGAACGTAACGTGATAATCCGTAAAGAACTATACGTTACATTGTTTTACAACTACCTGTTACTTTTTATAAATTTCGCAGGAACGTTTCGTTATAATCCACCATCGACTTATAACATAGGATATTACTGCAGTTGATGAATGGGGATAAAAGGCAATCGCTGGACCACTGAAATCTAATACTCTACGTGCTTGTCAAAAATTCAGGTTGGTTAACTTGATAAAACATAAAGTTACTTTTACCTCTTTTCCTAAAATGAAAAGAATTCTCGTCACGTTTAGGCAAGGCCTAATTTATTATAACAAGTTTTAGCCTATTTACTTATTTCAAAATTTTATAAAAACTACCCATTACTGCAGTCTTTTTGACTTAAAAGTAAACTTATTCTCTTAATTAAATTTAATTACGCTTGGATTGTATACAGATTGTTATTTGAGTAATCAATTAAATTGAAATATTTTAAAAATTACATTTATTATAAAAATAGTGATAAAGCTTAAAGTTAGATGCTACGTTTTGTAAATAATCGTACAATGTAATTTATTTGAAAGGATTTTGTCGAATTTGAAGCCTCCTGGTGGTGTCTAAGTACCCGTAACGTTCAGTTTTTTCGTATTATCATTTGAGAATTTTCAAAATCAATTGTTAAAAGTAAAATTGCTTGGTTGTGGCAATCCCGAGGTAATACTAACTGGTTCTACACTTTTATACATCTAGTCTTGGAATAGATCCTTCTCTTTAATTATGTTTTTGAAGTCTCTTTTGACAAAATCTTCTTCTATCCCTACCCTGACGCTGTTGGAGTCTTCGAGGATTAGGGTATCTATTTTATGCTGTTTTTTTTCTTTTTATTTTACTGATGATGACCGCAAGTTTCCGCCTTTAAATTAAATATATCAAACATCGAGAGCCCAAAACCGCTCTACATTAGGATGGACATCCAAATCCTGTTCACTGTTACCTTGGCATGAACTTTAAGTACTTACAACAATATCAGATTTCAAATCATATTTTGTGAATACCTGAAGATATTGCATTGAAAAACAATATTTAATCAAGTCTCACATAACCTTATTGTTACAATTTATAAAATTGACTCAAATCTAAAATGTCGGATCCAAAATGAAGACTAAACATTATAAATTTCGTAAAAAGTACCAAAATTAATGAGGTATAAAGCTCACCTGGTCCCTACTTGTTATGAAACAACACACTTGGTATGAGACGAATTTCATTGCAATCTCTAAAACAGAGATATTTTCAAAATTTGTGTTAAAAAATGTAAAACTCATGATTAATATTGTGTTGCTGTACTCTGAATGACAATCTTTTTGGAGGAAGCGTCTTCCTTCATATACCCTTAATTTCTGTACATTGTTTTTCTATATTGTACGTAGTTATTTATATATTGTAAAAGTTATTGTTTTTTTTTCTAAATACATATTTTAGTCAATTGGTTTGGATATACGCTTCCGTTCTTGACAGCCCATTAAGCTGTTTTGTTTTACCTTTTAATTTTCCATTTTTTTCTAAACAAACTGATATTATATCTCACAACACTGATCTTTGTATTATATATTAATTCTAAACAATCCCATTCCACTGCAACGCCTAAAGCTATATCTTTCTATTTGACTTGAGTTACCACGGGCAATGCTAACCTAACTTTGTCCAACAATCGTATAAATAATCTCTGTCCCTGCAGACATCCAAACTTGGTCAAACATTTTAGGAACTGTTAACTGAGGACTTTATAATAAAGACATTGTAGTTTTAGCAACGCCAACAAACTAGAGGTTATGTTTTACAAACCATCGGATCCAAAAATATATCGGTATAATTTTAAAAAGCAAAGTTTCAACATAAAAAAGAAATTTTTAGGAAAATCGTACAACTTCCGACAATGTCTCATGTTATTCAACTTTAATATCTGCATCTCATTTACTGGATAAAATCTTAGAGACTTAAAAAAATTAGTCTCTTTCTTAGAAAACTTCCCTGATCTACCCTCTTTCAAAAATTCCTTCATGCTGGGAATGTCCAGAATACCCACGAATCATAAGGGGATTGGAAGCTGCAAGTCTATTTGTGGAAACCTACAGTTCGGTTTTCAAAAATATTGAAGAACCAATGTTTAACTGATATAACTGCTAAATAAAACATACACAGGATTTCACGACAGATTGGCAGTTCTCTTTAGCCTCAAGCTTCATTCGATACAATTTCTCACACTATGATTTTACCATAATGTTTGAAGCCGGGAATAAGAGGGAAATATTGATGTACATAAGCCTGGAAACAAAGATATCAGTATCCATATGAGCAAAGTTTAAAATGGAATTCCCCAAGAGTCTGTAACCAGCACAATATTGATTAACATCAAATAGATCTTGTTATTTTATTAGTAATTAGATTAGCTAATATGTTAGGAAGCAAACATTCCTGGATAGCTTGTTCCTAATCTTTAGATTGGTAATGACTCAAAAAGAGGAGAAAGCCAGAATAATTAACAAATGGTGAGAATATAAGGATAAATGTGAATTGATTTTGTTTTAAAAAAATTAGAACCTGTAATATTTGACCATTAAGCTGATATTTATAGGATTAAATAATGTCGGCCGTAACAAGGTAACCGTATAAAATGGCGACGGAAGTTGTTACAAAGCATTTTATGACTTCCTCAATTAACGTTTACACTTTCATCATTATTTAAGACTTCTACCTATTTTTATTCATTTTGTACATAGGACAAAATACATTTTAATTAAGGGTAGGTATTACAGAATCATACAAGTAATCACTTTAACCTTTTTATCAATAAAGAAAGAAAACCATATTTGTTATTTTTAGAAAATCTAAATATAGTATACCTATATAAACATATATACATATACCTGGTATTCCCGTCATGCAACTTTTGTTGTAGTTTACCCTACGCGTTTCGATTTACAATTACAATTTTATTATAATGTGCAGTGCGATATTTTATGTTGTGTTTTGTGTGTATGTGTGTGTGCTTGTACTTTTTATTTTTGTTTGACGTGCTCACATGTGAGTAAAATAATTTCACCTGAAGATGAGAACCTGTTCTCGAAACGCGTAGTGTAAACTACAACAAAAGTTGCATGACGGGAATACCAGATATGTGTATATATGTTTATATAGGTTTATTTAGTTTCAACTATATTGCAACTGGAGACATAAACAATGACTTTAGGAAATCATTTGACAATTATGAAATCTCAAGATTCAAAGCATGACTTGGATAAACGATACCAACCTAGATCAAATATAATGTTATCCTAAATGTAGAAGAAGAAAAACTAGAACAGTATTGTGTCAAATTACAGAGGAGAAATACAGTTTATATTGTTTACACTGATGACCGACGGTACTTGTTAGAATTCCATTTTAACAAATAAAACACAATTTTTCTTTTGTAAAATTCTATAATTTATTTGGTCTAGCCGACCATGGTTTCGCCAGTTACGGCATTGACGAGGCTCTTGCAAGAATGCCGTCACAAGATGTTTTATTTGTTAAAATACAATTTAAATAGAAATTAACAAAACCGGTTCCTTTATACAGTAAGGTATAAAAATTTAGGAGTTACTATTGGAAAGGTCATAAAAGTAATATCTCGGAAGCTTTGCAACAACCATCCATTATAGGAAAGTGATTATTAATCAGAATCAATTTATATTTACAAAAAATGCAACACGTAAATTTTATTGTAATTTCCTTTCTGTAAATATTTAACTATTTCGTTTTTACATACATAAATACTTTTAAATGCTGTTCTACAATTTTTGTATATCACAATAAGTGAATCGCCAAACATTTCATTGGAAACGTGACGTGTAATGCAGCTTAAACAGGTCGGAGGGAGTACCAGAGTACCAGTTACACAATTTTAAAATTGTTACTGTAATTGTTTGTGTACATATGTCAAAATTATCGGTATTGTGTTGTATAACAGCCAGAAGTCATATCAATAGTTCGGTTGCTCCTTGGAAGTTTTAATACATCCTGCAATAGGTTCTTGCATGTTTAACAAGTATTTCATCACTAATGATAGATTTGATAAATGAGTTGCTGACGTCACTTGATATTAGATCATTTACTACAAGTGTTTTCTTAGATTTTAAAACTCTGTGACTTTCGATATACTATTGTCAAAATTATATCAATATGAAACATCACTTCCCTCTATTGATATATACATCAGAGCTCGTACTCAATATGTTGAAATCCCATACAATTCTGTTCCTGAAAATCAACTCACACTTCCAGTTTTTAAAATACAAATACTAGAATAGGTACCACAGGAAGCTGTCTTGGGACCAGTGTTGTTTCCATTATATATAAAGGATTTGACTTCAAGTTGAAACAGTTGCAATTCACGAAAACCGCTTGTCTTAAAAATAAAAAGTAAAAATAAAAATAAAATGTCAAAAAGGGAAATAATTAAACATTTTTACATTTTAAAATAAATTAAATAATTAATTAATTTAATACGTTTCGTTTGTTGATTGTAGGAGCACCAATTACGTTAATCACGGACAATAAAGTATTGAAATTCCTAAAAAAACAACAAATTTACCAATGCCAGATTGACAAGTTGGATACTCATTATATAACTCTAGTATTGTGCGGCAAATCAACATTACATGCGACATTGGTAAGTAAAGTGTTTCATATTCAAAATGGCTACTGGACAGAGCGAAATGTTATCAAGTGGAAATTTCATCACATAATGCGAATAAAGGAAAGGTTAGGACAAGCAGAAGATGGAAATTTAGTCCAAATATACTAAATATACAAAATTATCCAACTTTTAGAGTCATTCATGATACATTATACCGAGAAAGAAAGCAAGATTGGAAAATAGTAGTTCCAAGGTTCATTATAAATGATTTTACACTAGAAACTCCTCAGATTTATGGATTTGGAAAAAATAAACTAGAAAAATCATTAATAAAACTTCTTTTTTTTTAATATAGGGAAAAAAAAATTATATTGATAGTAATTAGACGTTGTCATTATACTAAGAAGACAAATAAATATCTGCAAACAAATAAAAAAGCGACGATCCCAACAGATAGTATGCATTACCCAGGGCCACAACTTATCTAGGTGATGATCGACACATTTTCAAAGTATGTTAAATGACCCAGTAAGAAGTCCGACTACAAAATCCAGCCTGAATAAGGTGCGAGAATATAACGAGGAAATTGGAAAGCCAAGAAAAACATTAACGGATTAAGGGTCTGTTTTCACGGGAAGAAGATGAAAAGAAAAGCTACAGGATTTAAATATCGAAAATGTTTTGATCCCAGTTCGAAATCCTCGGGTAATTCTTGCGAAGAGGAAGGTCATTCTAACGTCGGATTTATTGAGGAATGAAGTGACCAGGATGTGCGCCAATTCAAATACAACAGAATCACGAGCCGAGTTATGTGGGAAGAGTGCTTCAACCAGGAAGTGATAACAATAGACGTTATTGCTCATGCTCTACATTCAAAGCCAATTTATTAATGAATGAAATTCTTTCGTCTTTACAAATATACTGCTGTCATTGATAAATTAATAAAACACATGTTTTTCTCAATTGACCGAGGAAGCGAATAAAATGAAGCGAATTATTCTTCATACTGTATTAAGAGGGGTTTTAAAATGACTTATTTATATGTCAACCCCCCCCCCCTTTTTACATATATGTCTTATTTATAAAAAAATGTGAATATAAAGTTTTTGGAATGAACAAACACGGACAATTTGAGTAAACACAAATCAACCATGTATTGTGAAATATTTTATGGGAGAATATTCTTGATAGAATAAAACTCGAACACAAAATCTTACAAAAATTAGGTTTACATAATTAATCAAACGCGTTTCTCAGTCGAGATCCTCAGTGATACATGTGCTACAATAACAGATTTGTGAGATCTTGTGTTGGAGTTTTATTTATCTAATATTACCTCACGAGTCAAGCTCAATATTTATTTATGAGAATATATTTGTCTAGTTTTAAGGGAGTTTAGTGTTATAATTAGTATTTGAAAAAAAAGTTGTTCAAAGTTTTTGAACTAAAATTTTGTAAAATTTCCATAAATTTGAAGAAGGAAAAAGATTTTTCAATTTATAAAAAATTCTCTCAATTCTGTTATCCCTTATTCAATTGGAAATACCTAGAACACAGATCAGTATAAATTGTTATTGTTAAAAATTTTATATTTTAAATCTACAAGTGCATCTTATCAGAACATTTGACTCTAGTTCCTCATGAAAAATGCGTTGATAAATCAATGAGAAATAATTGTGACGATCAGTTGAACAATTTTAGATAATTACAATTTACAATAGATAATTAGCGTTAATTATAATTTGATTTCAACTCTCTCCAATTCAGTTAAACTGGAATGTTTAAACTAATTTGGAAAAAAACAAACTAATTAGTTTTTAATATGAAAAATTGTTACAATGCTTTTATTCTAGCGAAATGTAATAAAACTCAATGACTCTTAAATAAATACAAATTTAATTAGTTTCTGCTTTTGCATTGGGTATTTAAATGTTACACAGAGATCAAATTATTAAATGTTTATTTAAAAAACTGATTAAACAACAAAGAAATATAGTTCAAAGAATAAAACTGAAAAATCAAATTACATTCGAAGATAATTTAATGCAGTTTAAAATGAAAACCGCCAAATACAAGTGTTGTATTAAACTACACTGGTGTTGGATATTGGCAATATTTAACAGTGAATGGCTTTTATTTATTCCAGTTTTTGTATTATGCAACATAAATCTAAAGGAATGTGTTCGTGGAACTCAAGGATTAATTTCCGGTGTGGTCACTTTGCAATGGATAATGTACGAGTTTTAATATTCAGTCCCGGAAATGCTGATTTCATCAAAATTGATTGAAAGTAGAAAAATGTTAAATAAACAACACTCTGACTTACTCGTTTTTATGACACAAAGCACAAACACAAAAATCTATTTTAGGGGCATTTCATGATAGTAGAGAGGAACCCATATTGTTTTCTTCTTTAAAATTAAATATAAGTTATTATTTAAGTGTATACCATATTCACGTTGTCTAAAGGAACTCTGGATTCAGGCAACAATGAGGCAAGATGTTGTTGTATACTTTGATCAATTTACAAAATATATCAAAGTTGGTCTGTGACTGCCAATTCATGAAGGCAGGGATAAACTGGCAAGTGCATAGAACTACATTCAATAGAGTAACAAAATAAGCTATTTTACCATGTTTTTATTAGTTCGGTTTCCGTCATATCTGTCAGTCTGTCAGGGTGGAATTTTGCAATAGAGTTTAAACTAACTTCCCGATAAGCTAGAAACCTGAAATTTTGAACATAGGTCAGAATTGGATGAGAATACAATATTCAGTTGGTTTATTGTCGCTACATTTGTTTAAACAATAGTTATTTAAACAAATAAAAATTGGCCAATGAGATGTAGATTTTTTTTTTAACCGCGTTATCGCTTTGAATGATAACCGGAATATTGAAGTAGGATGAGGCAAATTTTTCCTTTTTCATGGTTTGTGAGAGTTATTGGATTAATATCAAAGGACTTTTTTTTTAACATACTACGTTTTTAAAACGGACTAAAAAGTATAAAATAATTTTTCATGACCCTTCTACAATTTTGAGTGAGGATTGTTAGTGGCTATGGATATATTTGGAATACTTGGAGAGAAAAAAGTGGGGCGCAGGCAATCTATGATGGTTAAGGAGGAGTAAATAAATTAAATTACAGTTAATCTCATTTCTGATTTCCTGAAATTAGCTGTGAATTCATCCGGATTGTCTACTTGTATTATTTACTGGCTGCGCCCCACGTTTTTCCCTCCAAGTATTCCAAATATATCCATAGCCACTAACAATCCTCCGTCAAAATTGTAGAAGGGTCATGAAAAATTATTTTATACTTTTTAGTCCGTTTTAAAAACGTGGTATGTTAAAAAAATGTATTTGATTTATTATTTAAAGATACGTTAAATTTGAACATACTACAGTAATAATTGTAGGAGGGAAATTGAGGACTATATTTGTAACCTGTTTTGGGGTTAAGATTAGTTGAATTAATTTTAAACTCCAAAGTTCAGGAAGTAAAATCACTTCAGTTGTCCGTGGTGGACGACAAGTTAAACATAAAATTTGTTAATTACGATTTACTTGAGTATGAAATTAATGCATTCATTAACTAAATGTGGCTCATGAAAACATAAATTTATATGAAGAAATTATTGTTGAATAAGAGTTATAATTTGTATCGTGTGTTTTATAAATTTACAAACATCTGAGGATGATATTTAGTTCTGAAACTTTAGTGCAATTAATAAATAAAATGCAAACTGCTGATCCACTTTGGAGGTAATTACATGTAAGTTTACTGTACTGTTGTCACCAGAGTTTTTAAAGTATTCTCATTATACTACACCGAAAACATTTGTTTTCTTTACCTCTTCTTATACAAGAAAGTCCTTTTCTGTACACCAGCTGATTTTACAAATAAGATTAAACATATAAGTTTTATGTAAACAGCTGATTTTAACAAAAAACACATTTATTTATGATAGGTTAGTTTCAAAGTCTAAAATAAGGTTAAACATAGTGGTTTATGCATCTTTCAATTTCCATAATGGATTTCAGTGATGAATATAATGAGCCTGATATTCCAGATAATATTTTAAAACAATCACAAGAAATAACTGCGAATTTGCTGCCAAGAATAACAAAAGACAGGTATGAAATTGAATACAACCAATTTTGTCAATGAAAAATAAGAGAAAAATCAAACAAGTAAGTGATGATGTGCTACTTGTTTATTTATCGGGGAAAAACCAAGCACATGAAACCTACTTTTTATGGAGTAAATTTTCAATGTTGAAGAATTGTATTTCACTAAAAGAAAATGCAAATGTTAATAACTTTCCTAAAACAAACACTTCTGAAACGTCAGAGTACATGCCAAAAAAAGGTCGAGGATATTTACATCAGAGAAAGTTAAACAATTCTTAAACGAAGCTCCTTATGAGAACTGGTTATTACCTCCTTATCACCTTATATACATAAATAAAACCAAAGTGTGAAAATAAAGTCTCGATGACACAACTGGTGATTTATTTCTTTAATATTATTTTCCCCATAAATTGTTATTTGATTAATAATAATGTTATTGGGATTATAGTCCAAATTTAAGCCTTTTATTCAAAAATAATTTCAAACTACAAATGTTTTTGTGATCTGTACACTTGTTTCTGTTTAAAATTTTCATATTTCATCAAAATCTTATTTAAATCCGGGAACGCCTTTAATAACAACTCCATTGATGACTTCATTTTAACCGAAAACTCCAGAACTGGCAATAATAGAGATGAAAACAAATTTGTGAACTTAGTTGACAGATTTGAGACAATTTTAGTAAAAAGTAAGAAATTCAGAAAAGAGGAGATAGTGTTTTTTTTCTAATTACAAGGAATGATAACAAAATAAAACAATACTTTAAAGAACATCCAAAACTCTACGTGTGATTTGTTTTCTAGCTAAACTAACTGCAACACCAAGTATCACGTACTATTCTACTAAATCACCTATTTCTGAAAGTGTCTATTGAATTAACCTATTTGTGGAATGTCTCTGGACTGGTATGTAACCAGAGACAGATTTATGGCGGTCAAAAGTTTCACTAAATCATGAGGTTCGTAGACACGATGAATATATGGCTGAAACAGGATCAATTGAGTATTCTGTAATATATACCCTTAGGCCTCGGTTGATATCTCATGCTTGTTTTATTTTACTTTGTAATTCCGCGTCTTTCGAAAGTTAGTTCAAACTTTAATTGACTATAGTTTATTTGGTTTTTTAAGGTAGTACAAAATTAAGTAAATAAATTCCTTAAGAATTAAATAGTATTGAATCAATAGATAGTAAACACATGATGAAATTTAAAAAATAACAAATAATTAAAATTGTGAACTACTACTAGAGTAGTACTGTACCACCTACTAGATTCCTATGTTTTAAATAAGTCAAAAATTAGAAAACTCGTTGCTGTGACAACAATAAATAGCAATGAAAACAACAGCTGATGTTTTAATATATGCATACAATAAAGAGTGATCTCGGCGATTGGATAATGAATAACGAAATCACAACTATTTAAATTTTTTAATTACTTTTTAAATATCCAGTAATTTGGGTGTAAACTAAATCCGTTTGTTAATTTCCCTCAGATTGCAAAGCCAGGTACTTCCATTTATGCATTGTTGGCAAAAATAATACTTTTGAACTTAGAGAGCGAAATTCTAAAATAAAAAAAAATAGTAGTCAAAATTAGATTATAATTAATTTGACGTTAAACTTTCTGTTTATGGGCCAAATTTGTAGAAACCAATTCCTAATTTAATCACAATGTCCATAATGTATTATCAATATTAATAATTTGAAAAGAAATTATTACAAAAATAATATTTTTAAAAAATAATCGATTTTTTTTTATTTTTGTTTACATCTAGGACACTTTTTCACATTTTAAACAATGCTCTCCTTACAGGGTACAGAAATAAAATATTCTATTGCTGCTAACGAAAAATTGAAAAAGATGTTTGACAAAATAGACATCTGGATATGGAAGACAATTTGAATATAAAACGCCAAGAATTGAAGGAACAAATGGGTACAGATAAAATGAAGGTTGTAAGCCAAATGAAGGAGAATCATGAAGGATTTAAAACAGAAGACTGAAGGGAGAATAAATAAATGCGAGAATGAGATTAAGGAAGTGAAGGATGAATAGAGAGGTCGGTTACAGGAGGGTTTCATAGATTATGTCGTCTGAGAGAAACTCATAAGAAAGCCAGATTCCTAAGTTTACAGCAAAAAGTGACATCAATATTTTAGTTTTCCATACAAATAATATTCAGTTACATGGGATTCTTACATCTAATTGCATTTTGGAAGCTCTATTTTGACAGAATTAATAAACCTGAACTCTATAACACCCGCAGAACTAAAATAATGTGTCATACATTAATTCAGCTTTCTGTGTAAGGCATATATTAGTGATGGATAGTATGCAATGATTTAATGGAACACAAGTTTACATGTCTAGACACATTCCACAAGTTGGTTGTGGTGGGAAACTTATCTTGAGAAGGGATTAAGAATGGGCAAAATGTGTATTAATGGGAATATCTTTAATAAAGAAAAACACCAGCATCTGCTTAGGATTGAAGTTGTGTAAAACAATAAGTTATTTCTGTGGTAATGTGTAACTGTTAGCATCTAAAATGTATTGTTATGTCCAATGAGTGACAATATTCTGTTGACGGATTACGATCTCCTCTGAAAATTTTTCACAACAAAAAAAGTAATAACGTTTAAATGAAATGATTAAGATTGTTATAATATAAACGATCAGAATTTAAGTAGATTTATCCTTAAATTTAACCTTAAGTAACCGGCAAAAGTATGTAATTCTTAACTGAGGCTTGACTTTAAAATTAAATGTACATTTTTGATTCGTTGACAAAGAAGTACGTGAAAATCTTTACAAACATGACAAATTTAATATAAGCTGTGTCTTCTACCTTGAACTTAAAGAGCATATTTTCAAGCTGATTAAAATAAGGAATAGTAACCTATGCAATTTACAAGTAAATAAAACAAAACTAACCATTGCTCCAGAGATTATATCATCTACGAGTGCATAGAAACTATACACATACAAATTATATTATAAAAATTATGTACATTAATTTACACAGCTTACATTTACAATAAGTTCTACTTATTTGGGCAATAAATCTGTATGTACTATCATTGAAATGGAGCAAGTGGATAGCTTTAAGTATTAGTATAGCACGAAATTGAGGAGTTAATTCTAATTTGGACGGACCATTTAGGTATCCCACTCTTACAACCATAGCTAACTCATTCTAAACGACAAATATTCGTGGTGCATTGTTTTATTATAAACAAAATAATTGAATAATATGCTTTATTTTATAACCTACAAAACACTTTACCAACAATAATTATGATGACTCAGTTAGCAGCGAGGATACTCCCTAACTAGCCATATATTGTACAAACGTCATGATTTATTGGATCCTTTGAGACTCGTAAATCTGTCCTTGGTTGCGTACTTGACAAGAAATATTCCGCAAGTAGGTTAATTCAATAGAAACTTGGATAACTTGATGATTTACAGGCGTAGACATTCTATTAATTGTGTTATTGCAGTTGTTAGGGAATGAAACCGTTCATTTATTATTAAATAATTAAAAACAGCTGATACGATCAGGTGACATCAATATTAGTACAGAAAGTCCTACATTATAGCTTTTTATAGGCCTTATAATAAGATTAAAGATAAACTGTTAGGACTACTGAAAAGGCTGGGATTTTGAATGTTTCTTTTAGTAACGTTTATATTTGGTCAAAAGTTAATGAAAAACTTCAATGTTTACAACAGAAAAATAACTTTATAAGACGAAGTTTCAGACTAAGTCATCATCTTCAGTTGTTTCATGATTACAAACTGGCCATATATAACTTGTAAATGGTAGCAGTGAACCAAAGTAGCCACATCCTTCTATGTGAAGTATTGTTACATCACAATACTGATCTTGTACGAAGGGATGAGATCTCGGCTGCAGCTTGACTACAAAAGGTCTCATTGATACTAAGGAAACTGTAAGATTGATTGCTTAGAACTCACCTCTCTGGCTCAAATAAACATAGGTTATAAATCGAATACATGACTCAATTAGGTGATATGAGAATGAAAATATGAACAGGAGTGGGGACCAAAAGCCCTTATATATATATATATATATATATATATATATACCAAGCAGAAATATATAGAGACACAGCTCTCAAGGGTATTGACTGTATCATTTAACCAACAGGCGAATGATAAAGGGTACCTTGCTATGATGAGTGACATTATATGAGAGAATTACTAGGAACGAAGAAGCAAGATCACTTTGCAAGAAAAGATATAGTAACCTGTGCCTAGTATAAATATTTTGAAAGCTTGGGAGCAGCAACTGATTGGAGACAATATTCGAACTCAGAAAATCCAGAATGCTTTCTCAAGGTAAATAGTTAAACAACTCAAATGTGTCAACACGAAAGATTTACGGTTGATAATGGGGTTGTTATCTGTACACAAGTAAAAATCTCTGCTCCGTTTGGTTTACAAAAATCATTTGTTTGCAGATATTACAACACCCAAGAAGCTAGTACTACTGTTTACAGGACCGTCTTAATGTGTCTAACCGTCATACCCGAGAAAATAGATACAAGATAATCTATGTACTCGATCACTCATCAAACATACAGTACCTCACAAACACTTCGCTATGTTGTTGTCTATTATTATTACAACTGTAAACTTATTAACCTAATAAATAAATAACATGTCAATATAGAAGTGGAGGAAGAGAGGGGTTTTATCATAAATATTTAGTATTAAAGAGGTACTGCAGAACTTCCAGCACAAGAATATTATTTATGCACAAAGAAGTTAATCCTGGATTAGAAGTTATAAGTTAAAGATAGAATGGAAAGGAGGTACACAGGATGATGTTATGAAGAAATTCCTTTAGACGTTATGCATACAGATAAGCCTGGATAATTGAATTCAATAGAGTTATATCACATTCAGCTAAAGTCGTTTTTATTTAATATTATAATTTAGTTAAGTTGTACAAGGTAAGGAGTTTGTCGATTTATCTTCCTTTCTGTATTGACTGAGTTGTAAAATATTAGAGGTAATATCAAGTTATTTTGCTTAATATTTTTTTATTTGTAAATATATATGTGTGTGGGGGGTGAGTGTGTGTGGGGGGGTGTTTGTGTGTGTGTGTGGGGGGGGGTGTGTGTTTTCATTGATATTACTTAGGTATATAATTATCAAATATTTACTCGTTAAAGTTAACAGAACTTTCCTGTTTTAAAATTCCATTAAACCAAACTCCAGGGCTGATGCCCCCCTCCCCCGTACTTTGAATACCGTAATGTTTAGTCTAAGCATATCCAATATTTAGTTTAATCCTAAACTGTAAGATGTGCATCGATTTTAGAGATAGGATTTACTTAGCATCTATTTTAAAAAATTATTCTTGGAAACTGGTCTTATAAATTTTAAAGAATAACAATAGAAAAACAAAAATATGACTACAGATATTGAGAAAATTGAATCACATTTTAAAACATCAGCACGATTTTTCAAACTAAAAACCCTTTTAGAGGGTCAAATGCAAAACTATATTTTGTACATAGGATTCATAAAATGGTTTTATTCAGTTTTTTTGATAATTTTTAAAAACACACATAGGAGAAGAATAGACAGCGTGGGGAGGCATTTTATCATTTAAATTACAATTTTGATTTTTTTTTTTTTTTTAACGAACCTGTTAACTTCTAAATTTTGTAAATTATTTAATTTTCAATTTTTTGTTCTAAATATAAAATGTTAACATTTAAACGAGGGTTAAAATCATACCCTTGTTTCAAATAAGTGATTTGTAAAATGAGAATCTGATTTCCCATATTTCCAGTGTTCTTTGACCCTAGTTTTTATAGAACTGTCTGACTGTCATATATATTCGCAATACAAGTTAATTTGTATACGCCACTGTTTTCCAATATTTCCCTCTCATCTTTATTATTGGCAATACATTTTCCTACAATATTACAACTATAAAAGACAGACTTGTATTTACTTCTCTCAGTTATTAAATTACAGATAATATAACTAATATTGTCAATAAATTGAACTCTACAAATATTTTCATTTTCTTTTTTACATTTAGAGTTGTACAACATACAATAAATTTTATAGTTTTGCATTTTATAAAGTATATTGTCTATTACATTTACATTATTATTATTATTAACCGTTCTTTGTTTAATACTCAATTCCATTTGGATATCTGAAGCTAATAAAAGTATAGTCTATGTATCATACTATTGAAATCTACATAACTAATAGGGTGGTTTGAATTAGTTCCTATGACAAAATATGTAGGTTTCTGAAAATTTTGAATAAATGTTTTCCGTTTTTTATATTTATGTTAAATCTAGAATATTGATTCTACTATTGTTCTCTCCGTTTTCCGTAGTGGATTGTATACGTTTGTTGGTGGAATTAATGACGTCAAACAGAAAGTATGGCTGCCCAGTACTGCTATTAAACAAACATTAAACATCATCCACATTGCAATACCACTATATATTCTTTTCTAAGAACCTAAAAAAATCCTGCTAAACACAAAACCTACTTTTCGAGCCCAATGGTTTCATCAGGATGAGGTTACTTTCTATGTCGAGGTAGCCTATTCACTTCCCCGTGATATGCCATGGAGCGACATTCCGCATTCTTCTCATACATCGGTTGTTGCTTACTGTAAAGGAATCTGGAAGGAAGCTATTTTGGAGAACAACCGCCGACAGCCAGTGAGGTTGATTGGGAAGATTGTGACACCTAAGGGAAACTCTCTTCAGAGACATGTTACATAACTTACTCAGCCGCTACGAGTACTGCTATACTTATGAATGGAAAACACATTGGATATGTTTGTTAACAAAAACATTGAATGTCAATTCTCTCTAGGCCTACCTGTAGTAAGAAATTACAGAAATATTTGTCTTTAATAACTATCTTTCGTATAAAATAAAGTACACTATTGTTAGTTTTGGACCATTGTACAAACTAAAATATCCAAAACAATTTTGTTCCCATTGCAATACAATCCTTGTATACATAATCTGGGGAAGTAAAACATGGTCTTTGTAACTTTTATTAAATGTAAATTTTCACATACAGTAGTAAGGATTTACATGTTATGAAATCCCAGAGTTATTTTTTTAACTAAATTTTATACGTTCACAGATACATACGTTAAATAAATATACGTAACATACTTCGCTTTGCAAACGTATATAATAGCAATTTTCAAGAATGTAGGTTCTACTAAGCAATTTATCCATTCTGTTTTAATTCTATAAGTAGCCTATGTTTAAGTTATATTTTCCCTTGGGTGTTTTGTAAACCTCTTTAGCTTTGTAATTAAAAATTAAAGCTAGCGAAGCAAAAGGAAAACGATAACGCACGATGCATGAATGTTACGGGGGAGGGGGAGGGGTTACAAAAACTAATTACACCTTTGTTATAGCCAAGCTTATTTTAAGTCAACATTTTTGCGTACAATAAAAAAACACCACACCTCACAAAAGCATATTTAAGGTGTGTGAATACGCTTTTAACTTTGTCTGTCAAAAGCGTATTCAGACAAAGTTATTCCCGCCTTGTGCTGGGTAAATGTCAAACAAGTGAATAACAATAAAAGGCACCTTGGAAAGTTGAATATATCAAAATAAAACAAAACAATTTGGAACTTTTTTTTGAATTTTTTATATAAAATCTAGGTTTAATTCCTAATGAGTTAATGTAGTTTGTCTATACATATTTACTTTGTATTTTGTTTTGAGTGTTGTGTCAGTTATATATAGTTTTGTAAGGTTGTTTAACCTTCTACTGTAATACTATGTTATTTAAGCAACAAAAAATATTGAAAGTCTGTTCAGCATGTTTGTGAAGATTTATACTAACGTCTGAACTTTCCTTCAGTTAGTTTATAACAGTAACAGTTATACCAAAGTGGGGAACTGGAGACAAATAGTTCCTGCACTTGTATTGTACTATTATTGCTGACTATTACTAGAACGTGACGGAGGCTATGTCTCTGAACCACCTCCGTCTGTGGTTCTGGAGTAAAATACTTTGAGTGGCAGGAATTCTGTGCCACAAACAGCCTATTTGGTGTCTTTGTATACCTACTGTTATTAATACTAAATAGATGGACAAAGATCAGAGAACTTTGGTACCACAGAAAAGCTCTTCAAGAAAGTGTGTTTTGACGGAGAGAGTTACCAGTAGTCAACACTCTCTGGCCGAACTCGATTCTTTCAGTACCTAACTATATTTGACTTTAAATAAACATTACTTATAAAATAATGAGCATTGTATTCATCTTGGAAGAGGAGAAGCTTTGATGTCCATTTCTCATTTTGAGGTTTTCTATCTGACATAAAAATAAATTGTTAATCCCTTTTTGTCTTTTTTTTTTTTTTTTACTTCCCTACATATACATAGTATAAAGAAAGTGCATTTAGGG
This sequence comes from Aphrophora alni, assembly GCA_963513935.1. Taxonomy (NCBI): domain Eukaryota; kingdom Metazoa; phylum Arthropoda; class Insecta; order Hemiptera; family Aphrophoridae; genus Aphrophora; species Aphrophora alni. The sequence continues at coordinate 117,132,683 of OY740771.1, read as the reverse complement.
TCAAAAATTGATGTCGAATTCTTGTGGATAAATCCTTTGTAAGGTTTTTTGAGTCAAATAAAGTGTTTTTGACGTAATGCTTGTTTATCGTAAGGTTAGAACCATGTAATTTTAATTAAATTTGGTACATAGGCATATTTTGGACTTCATTTATATTTATAACTCGAAATTAATTAATATTTGTCAAGAAAAAACACATTTTGATTTTTTGATGAAATGTAACCTCCAACTATCCAAACATAATGTGTATATCGCTATCTCTCCAAAATTGTCGGTTCAGGTCAGATTATTTTGTTTTCTATCAAATGTTCTATCAAAAAAATGTTTAGTCCAATGATTCCCATACAATATCAATATGGAATCTACGTAGGGTGGCCCTAGCAAGTAAACAATACTTTATTTGCTTGGATTTCATTTTGTCCAATTGCTTAACACAGTGCAGTTCTAATCTTTATTTTGTGAGTAGAGACACTGAGTTTTTTGTATCACTGGCTGAGATTACAACCATCTGTTTTAACTTGACCAATTCTCATTACATTCGTTTGTTTGCTGTTCAAATAATCAGCTGTTAGAATCGTTGAAATGGTAAAACACCTGTTTGAATTGTTGAAAACTGAAAACTTGTTTATTGACAATGAAAACTAAGGAACAATGGCATTGGTTTATGGAGAAACACTTTTTAAAATTTTAATTAAATACAGGGTAAGACACCAATGGATTTACTTTACGAAGTTTATGGACGTAATACTATCGTTTGCAAAATTTATTTTATTCCTCGCGGCGTAGATTTATCTATTTAACCATTAAACCATTTTTTTTATCACGAAAAATGTAGATTATTGTTATATTTAACTGATATTTTGCTGATATAATCAATTTAATAGATAATCAGGAATAAAAAAATTGTACTGGAGTAGAATGATTGAGAATATATGAATCTAGTGAACCATAACATTGGCCCAAGAGTGTTTTAATCCCAGCGTGTGAAATTTGGAGACTGTGAAATACAGATTAGATGGGTAGGGGAGGAGTGTTTTGCATGCAAGACCGACGAAAAGAAAACATTTCTGGTTTGTGTTTGAGGGAATGTTCCTTTGGAATTATGACATTTTACAATTCAGCAATATTTTATAGAAATTACTTTGATATTTTACAACTTCCAATACTGGAGTACATGAGGTTTATTTTTACGTTTTATCTATAACTTTCGAAAACCATTTTGGATGTGAATATGTCTTTGAATTAGGTCTTCTCCATTGGCTCATTAATAGTGATTACGGACTTGGCAATCGCGAGGTACCCTAACTGGATTGACATCTTTTGTCCATGTGGTCTTGACTTAAATATTACATTTTCATCTTCCCTAACCAAATCTTGTTCTTTACCAACCCTAATACAATTAGAGTATTCAATGACTTGTGTCTTTATTTTATTTTCTTCTTTTTTATAAAACAATGATGACCGAGATGTTTTTGGTTTTTAAACAAAAACAAGAAAACATAAATAAATAACTTCAGGTATAAAATATCTGCGAAGATTTGTCTCGCTTATATCACGTAACTTGTAAATGATAATTTAATGATTAAATCGTTTGTTGTATAAACAGTTTTATGTCCATATCTAAAACGTTGTGTAGATGTGGGGTGGGGGTGTAATGCTTGCGTGTAAATATTGAAATTAGCAACGCCGAGGGACATCTGTACAGTGTAACTTTGGTCTGAGGAAAATATATTGAAATTGTTGTTGATTTGTAGAGGATATTAGGATCTGATGTGTTATTTAGCAAAAGTAACTCATAAAATAATATACTTTGTTCAGTTACAAGTGATAAGTGTTGTGATGATATGCATCACCGCCCCGCGTGATCACGGCTCGGTTGCCTAAACAACTTCCGAGGGTTGCGTATTGCCTATCGTAAGAAATTGAAGGGGTATTGTAGGCTTCTAATTCATGTTTTCCCCTTTCGCGTGACCAAGAAGAGATGCGCAAACGTCGGGCAAAACGCCAACCATGGTGCGCGGACAGAACTCGTAAAAAGGTCGGTTTTTTATGAGTAATCTAGTGCGTTATACGAGTAATTAACCCTAGATTACTACTCTTAGTTCATTGTTACGTGATCACTACTCATTCGTAAATTTTACTACTTTCTGTTTTTATTTTATTATTATTTTTTAAACTTTACTTTAGTATTGACTATTTTTTATATTAAATCCTTTATTGTTTATAAGTGTTTTTAAAAATATTTAACAATGAAGTCCTACATATTTTAACTGTAAAAAAATGTCTTTTACCACCACTACAAGTACGTTTAAAAAATAATTAATCTGGAAACAAAATCGAAAAAAATATAAATATTATTTTATTGGAAAAATTAATCGGATATTCATAAAATACATCATTTATAAATGTTTAATTTATATAAAAAGAGAAAAATGATTTACAATAAGTTCATTAGGTAGAATGCCAAAAATGCCAAAATTAGAGCACTGTCTTCACTGAGAATCACATTCCTTGCAGTGATTAATATACACTTGTGGTGATCTGCCCACCACGGTTCCCCCTGCGCTGGGGGTGGAGGTTGCTTGTCCGCACCCAGTGTATAAATAGTTGCCCGGTGCCACAAATGCAGGGGCAGCAGATGATACCTAGTATGTTCCCCCACCCTGCGAGCCTTGAAGTCGGGGCACGAACGAGAGATAAGGAGTTGTGCACCGCTTTCCCAAGGAGCTGGATCGTTGGCAGACTTCAATCAATCATCGCCAATTCATCGTCTCTGTATATCTCCTTCTTCTTAGTCTTAACCCCCCAAAAAATAATGACTTAATAGTCAAATTGGGTAGGGTCAGTTGACCCCGGGTTAAATGGTGCGCACACATTCGGCCTTCCGCGATCGTTGGTGCAGTGTAGAACGGCGGCCATTTTAGGCTAGTGTCTACATCGGGACCACTATTTTGTTAGAGTCAATCGTTGTAAAATAACCATATCTTGTAAGTAAGTTAATAATACTATACCTAAATTTAGAAATAATTATTTAAGATATTAGTAATAGTCCCTCATCACGTGCTGGCTGACTGAGTAGTGTCTAGTTTTAGTCGACAGGTCTGGGCTGTGACCGTTGTGCCAACCAAGTTTTGAAAGATCCACGATCCTCTATTCCCACCCAACCATAAATTAAATACCAATAATAATTCATAAGTATCGCATTTGCCGCAGAATGGTAGCAGAGATCGGTTGAAATTTGAGTTTGGTGCGGCGGTTGCGGCCTAAAACATATTTGCCTGAAGACGAGAACTGGTGTTCAATCTTGTACAAACTTGGTCACCCGGCATCGTGGCAAATTTTAGTTTCCGGTTGTAATAAAAATTCTAATATCTAATATTAAGTCGATTTTATGAATCTATTCTTTAATATCTTTTAGTAACGTGTAGTTTTCCCATTTAAATTCCTTATACACATAATTTCCGATAATATTTAGGCGTTTTCCAAATTCGTTATCAATAGTGGTCCTGCACCCGATTATCCAAAATTTTCCTTCCGTTACCCCTTAGTATTAAATTAATTAATTAAAAATGTGTAATATTTATATTTTTATTACTAAATTCGGTGTCCTTTACCGGTCCTAGAAATATATATAATTAGGTAAGTCCCCCCCCCCGTCTATAAATTCGTGTTTTCTTTAAACTACCAGTCAGAAGAGTTGGGGTAAGTCAATTCATTTTCTTATTTTCTTTTTTTTTCTCCTGCAGTACGACAAAAATACTTTATTATAATAGTTTAGACTTAAATTTGTAAAATTTTCCTTTGCTCAAATATCTTTTAACTTGGATAATTCATTTTCTATTGCTGGAAATACCAAGTGAAGTAAATCATATTGTGACTACCTACAGTGATTAAAATTTTTTTTGCTATAAACCATTACAAGATTTCTCCTCCCACAAATTGAGAAATCATCAAAAAAAAAAAAAAAAAAAAAAAAATTAAAAAAATAATATATATATAGATAAATTGTTTTAAAAAAAAAAGATATATATATATATAATAAAATATGTATATAAAAAAAATAAATAAATAAATAAAAAAAAAAATAAATAAAAAAAAAAATAAATTAATTAATTAATTAAATTGAAATTATAATAGTTATCATATTTTGGTCACTGTATTGATTTGAGCAATGGAATTGGTTATTCAAATGTTTTCAATATGTATTGGGTACAGATTTTGTCTCGTCGACAATTCCTTTTTTATGTGGTCCTACAAGTACGGACATAACGGCAGATAAGTCAATCTACAATGGAATTGTTGATGTAGAATCAATGTAGACCTTCAATATGCTTCTACTAGTGTAAACAACCTTTTGGTATTAATAGTACATTATTTATCAGCTGTGTTTGCCTTGATAGTGAGCCGACAGTCCGAAATATACAATAATTAATATTACGATTAAAATGTTTAATCCATAAACCTTATTACAGTAACGTATTATTATGCTTAATGAATATCTAATTGTGCATTTTCTTTTGTAATTGATCATAAATATTTTCTGTCTTGTATTTCAGGTGTATTAACTTGTGTTATACAGTGTTTATTTTCAGCCTTTTTTTTTAGCAAAAACTCCATTTCTCCTTTCTCGAGTATCGATACTACGATATTGATGAAATTTTACTGCCCCGACTGGCCTTATGATTTGAATTTTCACGAATAGACATTCTTACTTACATCCCTTGTCCACAACATAAACTTTTTTTTCTTTAACCTACCATTTTTTTAAAATATTTATTCGCAGTCCCTGTCTTTAAAAAAAAATAAAATAAATAAATAAAATAAAAGTAACAATTAAACCCATAAATTTTGATATTTTTTAATATTAATCTTTGTACCCTAATTGTCGCCTCGGCCAATAATATTTTTGCTATATATAATATCTCAACTTGTTTAATATTTTTTTCTCCCTTAAAGCTAAAAGACATAAATAAATTAAATAAACCACAAACCTGCCTTAACCATGAATTAATTATAATTTGCCCACCCTCATTAGCGCATTGTGAGACCAACACCGGGTTGATTTGACCCAATCCCATAATCTTCTTTTGTGAATTTAATTCATATCTTCCTGTAAAATTGGCAACAAACCAAACTTAATATGGACAGCGTAGATTTTTCAGGGGATATCCCCGTTCCTTTCCCTTTTTCTATTGAGACGGTTGTTCCTCATCGTAAATGGGTCAATCGTTTAACGGCCGATCAGGCTAGGGTATTGTTGAATTTTTGGAAACTGACCCCTGCCGATACCCTCGAGCTAAATCGGGGTTTGATTCGCTCAGAGTTGGATGTCCGAGTTGATTCTCTCCCTCAACACCCACCAGCCAATCCGTCGTCTATGACGCAGCCTGCTGCAGTGCAACCTAGCATATCAGACCTGATAACCGCCCTTCAGGCTCATCTGACCCTACCGCCCAGGCGGTCCGGTTCTGAAGTACCGGCCCTACCATCTCACCTCAGCATGACCCTACAGTCGTTAAGACCTTTTAAAGGGCTGCCTATCGACACCTTACTACCGAAATTGTCAAAAATTTCAAAGATGGCCAGGTTAAATCCCGGTTTCGATCAATCAATTTTGATCGACCTACAAGTGTCGTCTTCAGGGATTCTGCTAGGATTGATTGAACAAGCTATCCAGATGAAGTCTCCTATTTCCACTTTTAAAACTGACGTCATCAAAACCTTATTGCCCCATCAAACCTTTCATCAATCCTTGGCCCAATGGGTTTATCGCCCTCAGAGACAGGGCGAAAGTTTGGAGGATTTTGTCTGCAGTATCCGCGACATGTCCGAATTACTTCAACCGGAAGTTTCGGAAGCCAGTATGCTGCAGACTATTTTTTCGGGCATGTCCTCGGAGGCGGCGGCACGATTTGCCACTGTAAACAGACCAAACACTTTTAACGAACTTTTGGCTTTGATACCCACTATCAACATGGGTATTTTAAATAATAGAGCCCAATCAGCGCAGGCCGTTAACCCTAATTCCAGAGGTCCATGGCCCAGTTCTTATGTTTCTCGCAGACACAACCCTGACCGCTACTCCCCAAATCAGTATTGTCCACCGAATAACAATAATTATCCCCCACCATTGATGAGTACTCCAAATTTTTATTCTCAAAATAACCACCCCTCATCGCAACATAGACACCAACCACCTTTCCGCCGTAGAGAAAACCCCAGCCGACCATCAAATTCACATTTTTTAAACTGAATGGGAGCGCCCATGGAGTCGGTCGGCGTCATCCCGAGTTATCAGCGGCTCATGTGAATAGGCAGGTGGTGGGTGCCCAGGGACTGGGACCAAGGAAATTATCTGTTCCAATTACCAGGGCGGTTACAGTAGAGGTTGGCATTGGTCCTCTTAAAATATTTGGTTTACTGGACACCGGGTCTTGCTTCTCATTAGTTTCTCAGAAATTTTATGATAATTTGAAACAATTTCCCAAATTAATTAAAAGTGTTACCCCCATTGATGTCAGTGGTATTACCGTAAATAATCAGCCATTAAACTTTAGAAAGAAAGTCAAAATTCATATTAAGATCGATCATCTCTCCTGGGATTTCTCTTTTTTTGTGGCCCCTCACCTCCCTTATGATATGTTGTTCGGTTATAATTTCTTACTAAAAACACAGGCCACAATAGATTTCCAGAGTTTAGTGGTCCGTTTCCCATACGCTGCCCCACTTTTTTGTTCTATCACCCCATCACTGGCAACTGAACCAACCCCGAGTTCTCTTACCAGGTCCCCTAATCTCACTACTTCGCAACGGGCCCAGATCTCCCGCCTTTTGCAAACTTTTTCAGATACAGTTACTAAGAAACTAGGTAAAACAAACCTACTCACTTACCACATAAATATTAAAGACACCACAACCAAAGTACGATCACGAGCGTACCAATATGCTCCTCCTAAGCTACAGGCTTTACGGGAGCATGTTGACGATCTTCTCGCCAAAGGAGTCATATCTCCATCCAATTCACCCTATGCCTGCCCAGCTTTTCTGGTACCCAAAAAAGGGGGTAAAACCAGAATGGTGGTAAATTATAAACCGATAAACGAGCTCCTAGAGCTAGAGGTTACCCCTATCCCCACACTAGAGTCTGCCTTCCAGTATTTGGGTAAAGCCAGATGGTTTTCGCTGCTGGACTTAAATCAGGCGTATCTTCAAATTCCTTTAGATGAGGATTCGAAGAAATTTACTTCCTTTGTATGTCCATTCGGCCAGTTCCAATATAATTTCTTGCCCTTTGGTCTGGCCAGTGGTGGACTCGTACTCACACGCCTGATCGAGAAAATTTTCGGGGATATTAAGTACGATTACCTGTTTTCTTTTTTTGACGATATTTGTATTTACTCCGATGGCTCATTCGACGATCACCTTCTTAAGGTGAAAACCGTTTTAGCCAGATTAAAAAAGGCCGGGTTAACTGTCAACCCCGAGAAGTTAACTCTCGCCTCAGACTCGATTCAATTTCTAGGGCATGTGTTCCGAAACCAGTCCGTGTCTCTCCATCCTGATCGCGTACAACCCATTTCCGATTACCCCACCCCCAAAAATTTAAAACAAACGGTTAGATTTCTCGGTCTAGCCGCCTTCTATTCCAAGTTCATTCCCAATTTCGCCTCCATTGCCCACCCTTTAAATAAACTTAAACGAAAGGGAGCCCAGTTCGTTTGGGGACCTGACCAAGACCAAGCATTTCATACCCTAAAGAGCAAGTTGACCAGCAATTTAATATTGAGACTACCCGATTTTTCGAAACAATTTGTTGTCCATTCCGACGCTTCCGGTTCGGCTTTGGGAATTTCCCTATCCCAAGATTACAACGGCGACTTAATGCCAGTAGCCTTCGCCTCTAGACCACTAAACAAGCATGAACTGAACTATTCCACAATGGAATTAGAATGTTTGGCTGTTGTCTTTGCCCTCCAGAAATTCCAACAATATTTAGAACACCGCGAATTTCAATTGTTTACAGACAATTCGGCCTTGTCTTGGCTATTAAATCATCCACGCCAAGTCGGGAAACTGGCACGATGGATTGAGTTCATAAATTCTTTCAAATTCTCGGTTCAGCATATAAAAGGATCCGAAAATATTGTAGCGGATTCCTTATCACGATTATTCGAACCCTCGGGACCCTCAGCTATCCCTCTTCAACCTGTACCCACACATAAGCCCATAATATCTTTCTTGTCATCCTTGCCCGATATTTTTAAGGACCTTCAGGTCCATCAAAGAGAGGACGAGGAGATTTCCAAAATAGTAAGAAAAAAACCCCTCCCACCAAATTTTCAAATAAAAGATCACATACTCCTACATCTGGCCCCAGGCCAGAGTAGGGGTAAAGTTGTACTGCCTCGTAAACTGACCGATTTAGTTTTTAAGTACTATCATGAGCTACCCATTTCGGCCCATATGGGTATTGCCAAAACCCTCGCCCGAATTTCCAAATTCTTTTGGGCACAAGATCTTAAAAATCAAGTTGCCGACAGAGTCAAGTCATGCGTGGCCTGTCAACGGGCCAAACAGGCCCAAAACACTCGCCTTGGGTACCAAGCGTCTCAAGTTCCATCCTACCCTTTTGAGAAAGTCTTTATAGACCACATTGGCCCCTTGCCTCTAAGTTCCAACAGAAACAGGTATTTATTGACCGTCGTCGACGGGTTTTCTAAATTTACCCTATTATTCCCGGCCAAGAATACTAAGTCCCAAACCACAATAAATATCCTCACCAAACAAGTTTTTTCATATTTTGGTTTTCCCAAATACCTGGTGACCGACAATGTACCGAGTTTCAAATCGGAACTAATGGCACAGATGTGCCTTAATTACGGGGTTACCCATATCTGTACATCCCCATACTACCCGAACCCATCCCACGCGGAACGCGTAAATAAAAACCTCAAAATAGCCTTGCGGGTCTACCATGCCAAGAACCAAACTAATTGGGACACCAATATTCATTGGTTCCAACTGGCCTTTAATACGGCAACCCACGAGAGCACAGGTGACTCGCCAGGCAACCTTTTCTTGCGCCACCCGATTTGCGAACCCCTCCAACTCCTATGGGACCTCGACAGTTTAGTACCGTTACCTCCTAAACTATCAAACCAGGAAGTCTGGTCTTCTGCTCTGGGGAGGTTAGCTAAAGCCCATGCATCCCGCCAGACAAGCTATAATGCCACCAGGCAGCCAAATCCTTTTAAAGTAGGCGACTGGGTCATGTTTCGAGAGCATCACCTGAGTCGGGGCGGCCAAAGGATCAATGCTAAACTCTTACCTCTATGGTCCCGGCCCGTGGTCATTGCTAGTTTCACATCCCCTGTTACGGCGTCTTTGGTTGACCCTAGCTCCGGCCGACACGTCAGAAATGCCCATATCTCCCACCTTAAGCGATTTTTCCAACCTTTTAAATAATTCCCCCCCCCCCTTCAGCCATGTATTAGATAAATCCTTTAGGTTTCACCCTTACCCTTTTTTTTTATTAACCTTCCTTTTTCTCACTGCGCTCACAGCCTGGGTTGTCGACTGCGACAGGACGCATTCAGTCGTAGTGATATTAGTATTAAGTAACTTTCGTCTTATTTCTATTCTTCATATCATTCCTCATCAAACTTCATCGACCACATTAGCCACCCATTTTCCTTCCATTTTATGACCCACTTTACCTTTCCCTCATTTTCCCAGACTCGTCAATGGCATAATTGGTGGGCCTGGGAGCGCCATTTGGTATGGCCTGATATTATACTCCTTTTTTTATTTCTGGGAAATAGATTTTTTTTAAACAAAAACTTCTTTTTTTTCTCTATTAACCCACTCTTTTTTTGAGTATGATTGTCGGGTCGCCGGGTTGCTTCTGGGCTGGCTTCTCTTGTTTTGAATTTAGGCTCTCACGCGTGGAGTCAATTTGAGTTTCCTCAAAAACCCCTCATCCATTTTATAAACATCTTACTCTTAATTTATCATTTTCATTTCATCTCTATTGTATTTTACCAGCCTTGGTCTTTATAGTGTTAGTATTTACCATTAGATTAGTAGTATTACTGTTTAGTATTAGTAGTATTATATAATATTCTATGTTGCATGTATCAATTTAGATTAAGTACTCTCCCCACCCTGATTCAAGCCCCTCAGCAAGCGTCCTCCAGCAATTAACCGTAACGTCCGAGTGCTCGGTGGTAAGAAATAATACTCAGCGCGCGGTGATAAGTCTCTCTGGATGCAACGCCCCTCGCACGATGCCAGGGAGACCTGCACCGTAAGCCCTTATTCTAGGTTACGTCATATCTGCAATATCGTTTCAAAAAAAAAAAAAAAAAAAAAAAAAAAAAAAAAAAAAAAAAAGTTCTTACCTTATCCTTACCTACCTGGTTAAAACATTGTTATTAAAAAAATTCAAATACTCAGTTTAGTTTTAGGGTTTGCATAAATAGCAGGTTACTGGCTTTCTCTTCCTTGGCTTCTGTGCTAATATGAATGCTCAGTTATATGCCTGCAATTGGTTTGTGGTAGTTTTCGCTTTTACTTAGTTATAATTCTGCGAATAAAATAAACAAATAATATTAATAAAATAAAATTGATTGATTGTATTGTTTTGGCTAAAATATTTTCCGCACGTGTGCCCTCCCTTTTGAAAATTGCGATTTACTTCCAGCCTACATCCGTGGTTATTACTTAATTCTGACTCTTTTTCCTTTAATTAAACCCCATCCAAATTTTCCATTTCTTATTTTTTTGCCAATATATTCATAGTTTACAAAATTAATTCCCCCCTAATTATTGAAGTTTAAATCTGTGGCAGTGATTGGCTACTGGTTGCAACCATATATACTTTTTTTTACAGTTAACCCAAAAAAAAAAAAAAAAAAAAAAAAAAATTGTACATTATTACCTCTCCTTATTGCCTACATTTATATATGATCACCTCCCCATTTAATCCAGAACCACCACCTGCATTTTATACAGCTTTTGGGTGTGACTTGGTATTGAATATTCAGTCAATGATGTAACATAGAAGTTATCAGTTTTGGTTACTAATGGTTCATTTTAAACTTGGCGCCTTAAATTCATTGAAATACCAAGAACCATTAATATTGTCCACCCTTGCGTCGTTTAAAGTTTGCTGTAATTAAGGTTACCTTATACTTTCCTTCATTTCTATTTCCTATCTCTTCCTTTATGATTACTCCTTTGGTTTTATCCTGTACATTAAATTTTTTTATATTAATTATTAGTCTGCCAATCATTTCCACTGAACTGCAGTTATTTTCTACCCTTATTTAATTTATAAATCTGTAGCACACTAAAATTTTTTTTGTAGTATTGTTTTTACAAATAATCCTTTCCATCCCTTATATTTTCCTCAATTTTACAAAGGTTATAAAAAAAAATATATAAAAAAAAAAAAATTGTTAATGCCTTCGCCCCATCATCGTCAAATGTATGGTGTGGAAGTAAAATAGGTGAGTCCAGAACGAAACTGGCACCTTACCAAATTGGTAAATTCATTTCAGCCCCTTTGTTCTTCGTCGTGTCCGATTGTGGGTATTGTTGTTGTCTTCAGCCCTGGTGGCCATCTGCTATCCTGTCAGCTCATTGTCATCTGCTTATTTTACCTTACTCCTTCCTTACCCCGCGCTAATGCCGTCCCCCCTTTTTCCGCCGAGGGGAGGGAGTGTCGGAACCATGAGTCGCGGTCTTCGCCGCCTTGCCAGCGGGGGTGACTGTGGTGATCTGCCCACCACGGTTCCCCCTGCGCTGGGGGTGGAGGTTGCTTGTCCGCACCCAGTGTATAAATAGTTGCCCGGTGCCACAAATGCAGGGGCAGCAGATGATACCTAGTATGTTCCCCCACCCTGCGAGCCTTGAAGTCGGGGCACGAACGAGAGATAAGGAGTTGTGCACCGCTTTCCCAAGGAGCTGGATCGTTGGCAGACTTCAATCAATCATCGCCAATTCATCGTCTCTGTATATCTCCTTCTTCTTAGTCTTAACCCCCCAAAAAATAATGACTTAATAGTCAAATTGGGTAGGGTCAGTTGACCCCGGGTTAAATGGTGCGCACACATTCGGCCTTCCGCGATCGTTGGTGCAGTGTAGAACGGCGGCCATTTTAGGCTAGTGTCTACATCGGGACCACTATTTTGTTAGAGTCAATCGTTGTAAAATAACCATATCTTGTAAGTAAGTTAATAATACTATACCTAAATTTAGAAATAATTATTTAAGATATTAGTAATAGTCCCTCATCACGTGCTGGCTGACTGAGTAGTGTCTAGTTTTAGTCGACAGGTCTGGGCTGTGACCGTTGTGCCAACCAAGTTTTGAAAGATCCACGATCCTCTATTCCCACCCAACCATAAATTAAATACCAATAATAATTCATAAGTATCGCATATTGCCGCACACTTAGTAGCTAAATCAAACACTTTAAACTCTAAAATCACTATTTACACAATAAACTATTTACAACACTAAAAACTAACAATAATTTACAAAAAAAAAAAATATGCAAACACTTAATAGTTAAAACTTTTGCAAACGCTATTCTTTCGTAAAATATACGACGCGAGCTTGAGTACAGTAATAACGGTTCAACTTTGAGCTTAGCCGAAGAGACAGTGGCCTCTATTCACAGAGGCTGGAAGGTAAACAAAAAGACAGAGCGTGTCCGTCTTTTGTCTACTAGTTCTCCGAATTTTACAAAGGGCGGGTCGTAAATTTTACGAATGAGTAGTGTTCTAGGGTTAATTACCTCTAAAATGACGGGGTAGGGCGTTTTGAAAAGGGTGGTATGCCCCAGCAATGGGTAACCTCGTACCGGATTAATTTTGGAATTGTAACTAAATAAAATTAGATTCAAAGTATAAAACAACGTTCTGGTTGTGCAAAGTCAAAACCATTCCCAAACCTTCCTTGATGTGTTAGTTTAATGGAATAATATTTAGTTGGGTTAGTTTATTAATTGTATATTTGGTCTCATCAAAATGGCTGCCCGGGTGAGATTTAATGGAGTAATGTGATTAACGGTGGGCCAAAATAGCGGAGAATCATAAAGATACATTGTCCACAACCCCCCCCCCCCCCAACAACCCCAAATTGTTGCAGTGTGCTGATCAACTCAATTTGTGAAATACAAATCTTTATTGTGATTATTACTTATATTGTATTCCACAATTATTACAAACTTTTATTGGAAAATTTTTTAAATTCAGCTTCAATTTTTCAAGATTTTTTTTTTTAAATACTTGGAGATCTTCAAAATTTTGTTTCTTAAATAATGTCGTCCTACTTTAAAACAAGGGCTATCAGAATACATATATAATACAGATCAGCTGTTCTGAAGTATATAATAATATGATTCTACCAAAAGTCTACCCTAATCTCATCTAAAGTCTTTTAGCTTGTTTAAAAAGACACGTATGGAAGTTGTAAAACAAGATTATGTATTTATTGTTTTAGTCGTTAGATTTTCCTACAATGGTCACTTGTTTTAAATGCTATACCTACCAACCTTTATTAATCCTTAAACAATAACAAATTGTATTGAAAATTTAAATTATAACAACAAACAATTGCATAAATATGACGATAAATTCATAAAAACAATCCTGAATTTCAAAACATTCAAATAATTTGGAAAACAACTTACACATACATTCAGATATCGTATAATAATTTTAAATATGAAATGTAATTTTTTTTTAATGTAGAGCAACCTAAGAAATTCCTCAGAGTCAAAGCATTAACTTTCAACAACTGCCCTGATTTGTTTTTGTTTCAATTGTTGACATCCTGAACTTGATAGGAGGTTTAGCCATAAAACGGGTTCTACCTTAAGATGATAATTTTTAAATCATATTAGATCTGCTACGGGTTCATTTACATCAATATTATGAGTTGGTGTAACTTAAACTTGTGATATAATATGTATTACTTATAAAATGTAAATATAAAAAGCCGTTGTTTGTTTCGATCGTCTGCTTAATAGAGTTACTCCAAAGAGTAATTCCATAGTTTAATTGTGATTAATACAAACTTATGTATAACAATTTTAGAATTAATTCTGAGCCTTAACACAGCTCATTCGTGTGGTACATCCACATCAATTTACTGTCAAAGAGTGAACCCTTCAATCGTAACTAATCAAATTTAGAGATTCAATAAATGATCAACAAATATTCAAAAACAAAACCCTATAAATTTTGTTTATTTATTTTAACTTGTAAACTTTTTTATAATTTTGTGTGTCCACATTTACAAAACTTTACATCTACAAAATGCTTTTGTCGGGACGTTGCCATTTTTGACAAGCCAAAGCTATTTATTGTTCAATGCTATTGTTCCCAAACAAAAGAAGTTTACCTGTGACTAAAAGCGGGTTTTAATAAAAGAACCGTTGTTCTGTGTAATTTGTTTCACTGTGGAACAATGCGGAAGGTGAAATATTGTCAGACTTTTACATTTTGTACGTTACATGAATATTGAGTTTTTTGTTGATCAAAGAAACATATTTAAAACTGAACAGAATATACTACATTGAATACTATAATCTGCCTTCATTAGGTTTATCATGGCTGTTAAGTAGATATACAGGGTGATCAGAAAGATACGTTACACCTAAATTTAAGTTAGTTATAATCAAGAGATCTGATCATGGTTTTTACTTCAGAGTGTGAACGGGCGTGGATAAGTCAAACATTTTAAATGGGACATACAATCATGAGTTACATTATTTTAAAGGGAGAAAGGCAACTAAAATGGCTGCGTTAACGTGGAAATTCCATCGCACAGCCGTAACTTTATCTCTTTAAGTAAAAACTTGGGATTTGAGTTGCCCAATGGGGTGAGAGTGATTTGAAATTTTTAATCGCATATATGATCTCGTGATACTACATTTTAAAGATTTTGGTGAGACATCATAAATGACACAACAAAAAATATTTTCACCACTCAAGCAAAATAACATGTGATTGTATTAAGATCACAAATTATTCCCTTTTAAAATGTCTTGATTTCATTGATTTTCTTGATAAATGTGGCACTTGTTTTTACCCCAAATCGATTATTTCAAATAAATTATAATGCCATTTTTTACTAATTGTAATTGTATTTGATTAACAATGTTTATCTAAATTTGTTGAACAATTAAATAACTCCAGTTTACAACTCTATCACCTTGTCAACATACAACCCTGATTGAACTCCTGCGCACAACAGAAATGTGGTAGTGTTCTCACTACACAGAACTTCCCATCATTACGTTCATAATATGATGGTTTATTTAAATTAACAGTTTCCTAACCTTTGGATGGTTGCAGTGGTGAGATCGAATGCCCAGCTCAATCTTAATCCACTAGATTAATTTGTATAGGACAATTTACATTAACTGTCTGCACCAAGATACCAGCTTTAGTTGAAGATTTAGAAAACATAATTTAAGAAGAATGATGAAGAATAACACCATAAATATTGACAAACATTACAGATGAGTTTGCGCTGCTGTAGGATAACTTCATCGAGTCACATGAGATTAAAATATATAAAATAATTTTATGGAAATAAAATTAACCTTCAAATTTAAGAATGGTGGTTTTTATTTAAACTAATTAATTACAATCAGATTTTGGTGGGATTTGTTTATTGAATTTTGTCTTCTCTCAATAAAACCTATGAAATAGGAATCACGTGACTACACCTCTGCCCTGAGGGCGAAATATACAAAATTACAAATCATCGGGACAACCCTACTTATCACAAGGGAAGTAGGGAGTCACATTATGTCCCCTATTTTAGTTACAGTAGTCAAAACAAAAATTTGTTACTGTCATTTTTTATCTCATCCAATTCATTATGACTGTACTACATGCAGCATTTAAAATTTATAACTTTCTCCCTTCCCTGACTTCCCCAGAAGTCCAGAATTGAAAAAGTTGGGCCCACAGAAACAGCCCTTCACTACAAACCGGTTTTAGCTACTTTAATTAATATACATGTTAAAGGGGTTGACACCCATCCTGTATATTAAAATGACCTTCAGATAAACGATCACCTCAAGGCTATCAGGACGGTCAGAAAGGCGAAGCGAGCTCAATTATTCAGTCGTATTTTCACCTACACTACTTCCCTTGGGCGCAATGGTAGACAAAGAGCAAGTAAAGGAAACGATGCTCTAAGTGTTTCAATACAAAGTAACATTTACTCTTGTATGTCATGTGATACAGGGTGTGAGGATTGTACTGTACTTTACACAAACATTGTTCTATCTCACTCGTCCATTCACAAAAACAAAAAAGAGTTAATGGACGCTATTATGGTACTTACCCGACCCCAACTTAAATTGTAAAACAACCAGATTCTCTAAATATAATTAACTCAAAGTTGGTTTCTTGAGATCTGTAGGAAATATTAAATTGTATTAGTAGTTCAAGGGGATTTATCCAGTAAGGTAAGTGTATTAAACAGTTGTTACACAGGTTTTCTGAAAGTAGTGATTGTGTATAACAGTATTTTCTTGGCGTGGGATAGGTCATAAAATGTCAGTGTCTCAACCCTCGGGAGTTTTGAAGTCATACGTGATGAAACCTAACCTAACCTAACATAACCAAATCTCACCAAACCTAACCTAACCTAACCTAACCTGACCTAACCTAACCTAACCTCACCTTATCTAACCTAACCTAACCTGAGCTAACCTAACCTAACCTAAACTAACCTAACCTAACCTCACCAAACCTCCTCTAACCTAACCTAACCTGACCTAACCTATCCTAACCTCACCAAACCTAACCTAACCTAATCAAACGTGACCTAACCTAACCTGAGCTAACCTAACCAAACCTCACCAAACCTAACCTAACCTCACCTTATTTAACCTAACCTAACCTAACCTCACCTTATTTAACCTAACCTAACCTAACCTATCCTAATCTAACCTAACCTAGCCTAACCAAACCTAACCTAACCTAACCTCAACTCGTTACGCTCGTGTGGCTGACACTACCCTACCGGATATCGTAACTATAGGAATATCACATTTTCTTGAGAAGACAGGTTAAAAATTACATTTGTCTACAGTTGTTGACAAAGTGGCATTTTGTTCATTTAAATTAGTTTGCAAAACAGCTGATTTCTCAATAGTTTCACTTTGCCCACTACTTTGCTCATTCCGAATGGCAACCGAACAAAACGAAATTTAGGCTAAGTTTATTTGAATTGATTTATAATATACAGGAAATGTCCCGTATGTAGGTTAGATTAATTCTTACATGTAAAATAACATAAATAAACAACAAAACAACGTTTTAAAGTTGAAAAGGGAAGTAATTATTCATGAATATGATTGACAGTGTATGTACACTGAGAGTATTTTTCGTTTGCCGAGTTTTGAAGTTGGCAATCCCGTTTCATCAACAATACACCTAAATTATTTGTAATATTCATAAATAACCTCAGTTTTGACTTGAGAACTTCTACTCAGTGTTGATGTGTTGTTTAGCACTACTGCTATATTTTGTGTAGTTAGTTTTAAAATATGGACAGTTCAGAGGATGAAAACCTGTCAAATACCCCGCCTAAATTAGCGGAAAAAGCTAACAACGTTGTACTAACTCTCCTTCCTGTCAAATCAAGGAAAAAGTACGACCGCCAGTATGAACTGTTTTTATCACAAAATAACAACTGTAGACAAAGTATAATGTGCAATTCGTGAGCAAAGTGTCTTTTTTAAACTCGATAAAATTGACGAACTCGGCAAGCCTCGTGCGTCAACATTTTTCTCTCGTTTAAAAAAGTGCCACTTTGCTCACTAGTTGCACAAATAACTATTTTCAAACTAAACTTTACAATTTGTCATCGTAAAGAAATAAGGGTTCATTCAGAACTAAAATCTACATATTTATATCTAATTTAATGTGTTATAAGTTGAATGACATTCTATATATGAAAAAATCGTTTGAAATGTCCGCCATTTTCACCTTGATTTTTTTAAATTTCAGTAGGATTTTATGTAAGCTCATTAAAGTCTCCTTACATTTCTATCTCAATTTTTGTGACCACTATCACGCTTACGACGGAAGGACCGGAAGTCTTTGAGGTCGGGACACGTGAAGATCAGTTAAAAAAGAAGATCAATATTTTTAACGATTGCCAAAATAACTTCATAATATTGTTTTTATATACATATAAGGAAGTGAACACAAAATATAAAACATTTTGTTTAAAACTAACACTGTTAATAAATATCCTTAACCCATAACACACTACATCGAAGGATAAATCACTTACAGCGGGATGAGAACCGGATATTAAAGTTTTGCTTCTCGCTGTGTGATTATTTTCAAACAGTAAACATGTTTGAGCACCCCCATTGGTTTTGAGGAACGTTGTAACATAAACACAGATAACCAATAAGTTCAAATCGGATAAAGTTTGTCTGATAATTCTCTAGATATAGGGATCTGTAGTTTTACAGGATATTAATGTGTGGTGAGGAAACGTTTAGATAGAACAAAACTCGAACACAAAAATTACGTTTATTTAATGAAACACGTTTCAACGACAAAGTCGCCATCCTCAGTGATGCACTTAGTTAGTTATAGTTATTGTAGCTCATGTATCACTTTGTCTTTGAAATACGTTTGATTAAGTAAACGTAATTCTTGTGTTCGAGTTTTATTCTATCTAATATTATCTCACAAGTCAAAATCAATATTTATTTAGAAAAAAATTTGTTCATAATTGTACTCATAAGATGCAATTTATAAAAGCATGTTTACATTGAACAAATTAAGAAAAGACACATGTTATGTTATTTTGGAATACCTTGTATGTGGTATTAAACTTTTGTTCCACCCTGTAGGTCAAGAGAGTTACACCTAGAACCAGACTGTACATATCACAAACAACGACTGAGCGTGTTGATATTTATGACTTTGATTTGGTATTGCTAGTCTTATTTCCCTAGATATTAAATCTGAGCCACTAAATAACCAAACATCCGCAGTGGTGTCTCTAATATATTCTGCGAAAGACTAATCACTACAGTAAAAATATATTTCAGAGAAAAAAATTAAAATAACTAAAAAGTTACAGAGAGTTGTCTTAAAATACTTTCTATAGACAGGTTCCGAGCTCTTTTTATCAGAGATTTAAAAAATTGTTCTATAATTAATTCTTATATATATATATATATATATATATATATATATAATTAAACCCCTCCCTTGTAGTCCTACAAGCTATTTTTACGCCTGTCAAAAACTCTAAAAATAAGTATCTTAGACCATTAACCTACATTTAGAAATGAAGAGTTTTATGATGATTGTTTATTAGTTTATGTTTTAGCCCAGAGTTCTTGACTTAGGTTACAGGATACCAGGCAAAGTTGATCCTTGTCATGTTTCAATATATTCTCTTGATAACGTCAGTTGATCCATACTCTTGAAACGCCAGATACAGACAAATTATGATATCGATAATAACAACCCATCCTTATCAAATAACTTTAAAACCGGAGAAACATTTTGCTTTGAGTTAACTCTTCACAAAAAACCATTTTTATTATTTTTTTAATTATATAAAAATGCAGTATTTCGTCCGTCTAATATTTGCTCAACTTGTAGACTTATTAATGCCTCACTATTAATATTGTATACTAACAGCTGTACCCTTGTGTATGCGTGACAATTACGTCATTAAAATTGAGAGAAAGAGCTTTGAAAATGTTCATCCAATGTGTTATTCAACTTATAATACACTAAGCTATGTATTAATTTACCGTTTTAAATTCTGCCTGTAATGTAACCAACACCACATCGCTAAGATAATAAATATCAATGTTTGTTAATAATTTAATTTCGGACTCTAACCTGTCAGGGAAAAATGTGATATTCGAATAGTAATGAGCTCCGGCAGGGAGTCCCCGACACGAAGGTTGCAGATGGAGATTAATGTAAAGTATCCATGAGCCCATGGCACGAGAGAAGCGGGTTTTAATATATACAAATCTATTATAACCTAACCTAACCTAATCTAACCTAACCTAACCTAACCTAATCTTAACTAACCTAACCTTAACCAACCTAACCTTAACTAACCTAACCTCACCTAACCTTAACTAACCTAACCTAACCTAACCTAACCGAAGTCAAGAAAGTTGTATTAAACACAATTAATAGGTTCAGAAACTCTCTTAAACTGTTTTAAATGAACTTGCAATATTGGATAAGACCCCTTGATAACTTAATTTAACTTTTCCTACAAGGCCCAAGTAACTAATATTAGGGTGTTATATTAATGAATTCGTTTGTGTATTACATTGTATGATAGGTCTCTAAGTAAGTGCTATGTTGGCGAGTACCACATTGGTAGGGCCTTATAATCATTACCTTCTTCCATTTATGACAGTATTTATTCACACATGCACCCAAAGTTTGATGAAAGCTTACAAATTAGTTTTGTGTATAATTTTAAAACTTTACTTTTGATAGATAAAATAATTTATTTTTTTTATATAGTGACTTGACCAACAACCCCATATAACTTAACGGTATTTTTATGGATTCCGTGACTAATATTTGTGTTTTAAATGTTCTAGGTTTATCACTTGATGACGAAAGTTGATACATACACTCGAAACGACGATTATACATTTTATATACACAAATGTCCGAATAAATTGTACCAAAAAACGTGGTAATGGGTTATGAAAACGTTTCAAATAAAATGCAATATGATAATAACCGATTTAGTTCAAAATAGGAACAAAGGAAATTTTTAGGTTATCCATGGTAGTTTTAATCTTAAAATTTGGAGGCTCAATAAATACTTAATAAATAAAGTAATTGCTATTCCTCCTTTGTCCTTTATAAAAGAGGAAGGTTCATATTAAAAAAGAAATCTATTTTATTCTTTAAAGTGGTAACAAAGATCAGAAACAAGAAGGCGCCTTGAGGCAATCTAGCTACAGCACTGTCGTGCAGGTTTGCATATGCATGCGGCGGAAGGGGCTACGCTATACTGCCTACTTCCTCAATGTAGTAATTCAACCCTCGAAACTAAATGTTGTGCATTAGATATAGTGATTGTGTTACATTGTATGCCGGATCTGGGTATGTACTATGATGGCACCCATAGACTTACTTTCAGCATGGGGAATATCTAAAAGAAAGTTTATACATTGTAAATAAAATCAATCGAAATACCAAATTTTTTCAGTTTAAAATCTCTTCATTAAACAATTTGCATTAAGTAACAAGTGATGTGAATTCGACGGTACCTACAAAGTATGACAATTTTAAAAAGTCAAAGATAACATTGTTAATGTAGTCTTGATAAGACTTGAAAGTTTGTAAGTAGATACATTAACAACAAGGGTGGGAGGGAAGTACAAAATATAACTGTTTCACGTGCAACTTCCTTATCTGTGTCTTGATGCCTGAAAGTAAAGCTTGGAATTTGGAGTTACTTGAACTTTTTTTTGTAAGTCAATAAGATTTTCACTTTCCCAGTATACGATGTATAGTGTAAGTTTTGTATCGTCAACAATTTTGACCTTTTTTATTATTATGCATTATCCGGACATTTGCCATCATTTGTGTGTTAAAAATCAAAACACGACGTTTCGGGAATAAGAATCAATTTAGTTTTTAGTCACTTGATAACGGGAATTGATTCTTATTCCCGAAACGTCGTGTTTTGATTTTTAACACACAAATGATGGCAAATGTCCGGAAAATGCATAATAATAAAATTGAACTTCCATCATTAACAAATAACTTCAAACAGAGAATTTTGACGTTGGTGTTTTACTAATCTCCTTTCATCCCCTAAAACCGAAAAAGTGATTGTCGTCTGTACGTAAGCACGATAGCGGCCACAAAATTTGAGATAGGAACATCAGATTTGATACAGGACTTATGTAGATTGAAAGTAATGTAAGCCTATGTAAGAAGTAAAATTAAATAAGAATACCACCAACCTTAATATCTAAGCACGCATATCAGAGCTAAAACTGAGAAGTCAAAAACACAATCACGGTAACACACGACTAACGTCAAATACGTGTTGTTGTATCAAAGATACAGCAACAAGTGACGTGGTCCAGAAGGCGTGACAAACTATCGGGGGAGTGGCCTATTGTTAGTCTCAGTTTTAGCTCTGAGGTGCATGCTTAGGTACCGGTATTAAGGTTGGTGGTATTCTTATTTAATTTTACTTCTTACATAGGCTCAGTTTCTAGTTTCATGTTCTTTTGTTTTTAGTCACTTGATAACGGGAATTGATTCTTATTCCCGAAACGTTGTGTTTTGATTTCTAACACACAAATGATGGCAAATGTCCGAAAAATGTATAATAATAAAATTGAACTTCCATCATTAACAAATAACTTCAAACAGAGAACACTAAATTAGATAAAAAATTTCAGATTTCAATTCTACATGTAATGGTACCAACCCGACCTTTCTACGACGACAAAGAGCGAAGATATCGTAAAAAATGAAACTTCTAATCCAGTCCTCTCAAGGAAATGTCATATTCGTACAATCACGAGGGTTGGGTTAGCAACACGGGCTTGTACAGCTTCAAAGCCCTATACAACCAAGACGCTAACACCAGCAAAGCAAAATATTTTAAGACATACACACTACCAGGTCTAAAGAGAGCAGTGATATACACAACTACCAGCTTTAGGAAACCTATGCAAGAACTGTTTAAAACAAACTACTGGATAAGAGCCTAAGATCTGCTTGTATTACATTGAATGATGGAGCTGGATAAAGTAACATGCACTTGCTTTACTACACTAAAAGTTACAAAACATAACATTACATGCTGTTAGCTGTAGTTAAAATCAGAGATTACAATTTGCATCACTTTACAATAATCAACTAAGAGAAATTTTGCATTCGTGGAAAATTAATTTTTATGCGTCTTCAGAGAAATAATTTCTGAGAATTGTTTCAAAATAATATAAGCCTCGACGAAAGTTATGTAGGCAATGAATATTAACGGTAAAGAATATTAAACAGGCACAGGATTTAATGAAGGAAGACGAAATTACACCGTCTTTGTGATTTATCAGGCAAGGTAGCACTTTATACATCAGTTCTTGATAAGATTTAGTTAAACCAGTTTTGAAATATGGAAATTAAAACTTAGGACATTATTTGTGTGCAATCTGTCTCAACATATATCACGTAAAAAACATTGCACAAACTTTGTCGCATAGATGAGAACAAAATACTCTCTACAAGATGTTTGATCAGTCCTGCAAATATTTCCCGGAATACAAAATATAAAGAATTTGATGGCGCCATCTTATTATTTACCCACCCCCATCATACAATGTAATACAAGCAGAGTCTATAATGTAATGCCCAAAAGTTGAGTTGTGCCTTGTATGTGATGTTAAATTGTATTAGTAGATCCTAAGGGCCATAAGGTAATTTGTTACACAGGCTTAACTTTCTTGTAATCCTGTTGACGCCATAACAACGGATGGACACCGTGAAAAAGATTAATTTTTCGGTTTTTATGTCTTTGAAACGAGAAGATCTGTCAAAAATAAAAGTCAAAATTTTTGAAGTTTTTATAGGATAACCTTACCCTATACTATGGCACGATAGCGGTTACAAAAAAAAAATAATAAGAACAATTGGTATACGGAACTAATCAGTCTTCAAATAAATGGCAAATTGTATGAAAATTAGAAACATTGAAATCAAAATGAGGCCATTTTAAACAGTTTTTGTCCATATCTCCTACATTATAACTCGCTGAAGTAGACATTTCATTCTGCATGTCATAGTACCAATCTCATCTCTACAATATCAAATAGAGAAGTTATTGTTGAAAATGTATTTATAGAGGCCCGCCATGGCTGAGACACTCACACGAGCGTAGCGAGTGGAGTCTATTTCTACGAGGCTCTAGCCAATGTCAATAAAGTAGCAATTACGATGTTCAGAAAAACAATTAAACAACTGTTTTAAATAAACTCGGCTAGGTAAATAACATCAACTTGTCTGATAAATCCCTTCTAATACATAGAGAGAAATGCCACAAAGGTGTTATCAATCAAAGTTTAACTTTTAACTTATTATTGATAACCATTTATATAAAAAGCTGTTTTCATTGTAGGATGAGGTGAATTTTTAGGTTATGTTTAACTGAATATGCGTGACGTCAGCTATTAGCATCGACTTTTCAATAATCCGAAGGTTATTTGGATTTGTTACTCCTAATCAATAATTTTCTTCAACTTTTATTCGTTACAATGGTTTTCTAGAATTAGTAAAGTCAGTAAAGTTTGTTTGCAATCGGTTGAATAGTTATTACGGATATGACAGCTAAAATGGGTTGTCTGTTAAAGAAATAAATTGATCCGTCTACGCTACGACTAAAGCTAACCTAATCACAGTTAATGTTTCCCCAGACTCGGGGATAGCGACCTACTTGGGGATCAATATATTATACTTTAGCATTATCCCTAGATACTTATTATTAACAATAACGCAGTTCAGTTAACAGAGCGCATGATAGTTCGGACTAGGCTTACTGAACTAGAGGGTAGAGACATACTTTGTCACAACTGTGTATAGGCTGTTTGTTGTCAAGGCAGTATAAGATACATTTTGTAGTCTAATAATCATTTTTGAGCTAAATAATTAAAACAAGTGACATCTTAGTACCAACCTGGCCCCATTATACAATGTAATACAAGCTAATCCAGTAAATGAAATGTACAAAAGTTTATTTCTTGGGGGGGGGGGGATGTTAAAATTGTATTGGTGGATCAAGTAGTCTTACCCAGTAGGGTAGCTTTGTTTACGGTTGTTTCACAGTTTTTCTGAACGAAAATCATATTTTTTGGGGGTAAAATTAGAAAATTACTTTGACAATAATGTGTTGGGGGTTGGTACCAGTGCATGCAGAATTGAAATCTTCAAATTTGTATCTAAATTGGTGTGTTTTAAATTGATTATTTAAATCAGGGTTGAAAATTATTTTGACAATCTATAGATTAACAATACGCCCAGTGAGATCTATTCAATTTATGTGAAAGTTGAAAGTAAATTAAAATATCGAACATTAAAAGTTATTTTAGTCCTGAATTTATAACCTATAAAGAAATATTTCTTACTAAAAGATACATAAACATTGAAGGATTGACTGTATTTTGTATTCTACACAACTAACAAGCAAACTGTTTTCCTTATAATTAAATTCGATGGTACGTGCGCCTAGCTTATTACTTATTTAATAACTTTAATAAAAGTTCATCTCTTGAAATTAAACGTGTTTTTCCAAGAATAAAGTTTACCCAAGTTTATAATTCATACTGATTGAGTCTTGGCTTGGAATCAGACCGTTTGGAAACTCTCCCATAAAGTTTAAACTAATTAAGAAATTTAATCCTATCTTACTAATTACGTAATTTACTTAAGTGATAATTAAAATAATAAAGATTTGATAAATAAATACTACAAGATAACCCACGCTAACAGACTGACCCGCAGAGATTATAAAGAACCCAGCGTTATCTAGGGTTCCAGTGGTGAATCAATATATAAGCACCATACAGGCAACTGCATGCGTCAATATGCTATTAACCTCAGGGTATTGTTTATAATGAGTACGGTAGTGACAATCCCGAGCTAGCCAAGCTAGATCTACACTTTTTTTTATTTAGTCTCGGCTTAATCCTCGTTCGTTCTTCCTATCTGATCATTCTTGACCAAATCTAAATATTTTCCTCTCTGACGCTTTTACAGTATTGAGAGTTCTTCCTTTCGTATTCTTTTCTTCTTAAACTTCATTTAACAGAATCTAAAACCACACTACATGAAGCTTCATAATTACTGGAATTACATTAGAAGTGAAATAGATCGGCTTGTCGTAAAACATAGTCACGTGACCCGGGCGGAGGGATTTAAACGCAAGTTTTACGAGTTATTTTACGACTTTGTAAAACAAAAGATCAAGTGATTTACCTTTGTAAAGTCTGCGTTGAACTGTAGATTTGTTTTCTGTATCATAAAGTGTAAAGGAGAAGTTTAGCAGTTGTGAATATATTATGAAGAGTTTCGCTCGCTTAGCTTATTTATGATCACGATATAGCCAAGGCCGAGTCAATAAATAGTGTCCTAATAATAGGCAGACTTTCTCGTTTGTGTGTAAGCACAGATATATTGATACTTGGTAGAAATGTTGTTGTGTTCTTAAATTAGGTCTTTCGCTTTAAAATTCAACCTTCAAATTTGTCGTGTGGACATATTTTGAGAGGTTTTTCACTGTTTCTAACAACACGAGTGATTGTGACTGCTTAAAGTTATCCTAGTCATTATTCATTGTCTAATTATGACAAGTCCTTATCACAATTGCAATTTTACAGTTTTCAATTCAAGAACAATGTCTCATTTTTCAAAGCTTTGTTAGAAACATTTGACGTCGTAGGTAATTAAAACGCCCTCTCAATTAAAAAAATATCGCGACTAGTAATTAGTTTCACTCACGTACACCAAAGAACAATGGGAGACTAATTTTGTTTAATTTATCATGCAGCCAAATTACACATGTCGTTACCATGTGTTTGTTTTGACTTTCATTTAATACGTTGCTTTATTGTACAACATCAACTAGTCTATAGTCAATCACGAGATATCCTAGCTGGGTTTACACTTTTTTTTATTTAGTCGTAGGTTTGGATCCCTCTCTCCCAACTATGACGCTTTTAGAGTATTCAAGGATAATACTTGATATTATATTCTTTCCTTTCTATTTTACAAGGTGATGAAATGAGATCTTGTTTATCTCGACATTAACCATGTTTCTATGTATTGTTACGCAATTACGTACAAACGTGTCGACCAATCGTAATGAAATTCACAAATTGCGGTGAATCCACGAAATATTGAGTTCTAATTACGTGCAAAAAACATGGTAGGTTTTAGTTGTTGAGTTTAGTCGTGGTTACAATCCATTGTCAAGATATGATTTGTTACTTTGTAGACATAACCATTGATAATCTATCACTTCTGATAAACGAGGAATATCTACGTTTAAATAGCTGCTATTAACTTGGTCATATATTTGGGTTTTTTTGTTCTAAACTAAAACCGGTAAATAGCAGCATCACAATCAATTTTATTGTAGGCTTCTAAAATAATGAGATAAACTGGAAATATAAACTGAAGGCTTGTGTTATTCTATTTACGTAATATGTGGACCACAATCGATATATATGTAGTATTGTCGATATAATTGCATGAATCAATATTGTTGAATTATCAAACTGTTTTCTAAAACCAGGATGACTTAGAAGCAACAATATTCAATGGGCAATGGGTTGTGTATCTTTACAAACCTTGGATATATGTTCTTAAGAGTTATTGCAATTTATATGTCAATAAAAATACCAGTTTTTAACATTTCACGTTTCGCCACTTGCAAATACCTTTTTAAAACGCCTGTAGCTCCCTAATTATACATCGTAATAATACGAAATTTTACATGAGGAAAGAAGAAAGTTCACATTTTACTGTGGTGTTTTAAATTCGAAAATATCTCTTATAGTTTCTGAGGAATTAATTCAAGAAAACAGCCAATTTTCAAACTTTGCAAAATGGTAAGGTACCCACCCCTTGCAGTTTTTTTAGGCGAAAAAGTGAGTTTTTTATTTTTGATTGTTTTTATAGCTTAATAGAAGCAGAATTAAATTTGGAGTCGAGGGGTGCTATTAAAATTTCAAAATTATTAATATTTTTTTCATTTTTATCTATTTTTTGTAAAAATTTTAACATTTTACAATACCAATGATGCACATCAATAGATACAGAATTGAATAGAGAGTAAACCATGAAAAAATGACTTTGAAATCTCAAAGGGTTTACGAGTAATTGCAGTTTAAAGTTTTTTCAAAAAAGATCAAATTTTTTTTTAAACCAATGATATGTGTATCAAAAGATGCAGAATTGAAAGGAGAAAAAATCACTTTGACATCTCAAATAGTTTAAAAGTTATTGTAATTTATATGTCAATAAAAATACCAGTTTTTAACATTTCACGTTTCGCCACTTGCAATACATTTTTAAAACGCCTGTAGCTCCCTAACTATACATCGTAATGATACGAAATTTTACATGAGGAAAGAAGAAAGTTCAAATTTTACTGTGGTGTTTTCAATTCGAAAATATCTCTTATAGGTTCTGAGGAATTAATTCGAGAAAACAGCCAATTTTCAAACTTTGCAAAATGGTAAGGTACCCCTTGCAGTTTTTTTAGGCGAAAAAAGTGAGTTTTTTATTTTTGATTGTTTTTATAGCTTAATAGAAGCAGAATTAAATTTGGAGTCGAGGGTGCTATTGAAATTTCAAAATGTTTAATATTTTTTTCATTTTTTCCAATTTTTTGTAAAAAATTTAACATTTAACAATACCAATGATATGCACATCAATAGATGCAGAATTAAATAGAGAGTAAACCATGAAAAAATTACTTTGAAATCTCAAAGGGTTTACGAGTAATTGCAGTTTAAAGTTTTTCCAAAAAAGATCAAAATTCTTTGAAACTAATGATATGGGTATCAAAAGATGCAGAATTGAAAGGAGAATAAACCCTGAAAAAATCACTTTGATATCTCAAATGGTTTAATGTCATGGTGGGATTTCAAATTGTTAGGCCGGTTGCACAATCGAACGTGAGTGATACGCAATAACTATAAGTTAGTTAATACTATTCCGCTATCAAATAGCGTTGTGGCTAACCTAGGCGATAACGACATCTATCGTAAGATATATGTATTAGACGACAAACTCGACCTATCTCTTCTTATATTACGATAATTCAAAGTAACGAGATATCTTGAGGTACAAGTAATGCTGAAAATTTTAAATTTCATTCATCAATAGTGTTGGGAAAACGCCTCTGTATGGATTATAAACTGAAGTAATAGGTTCGGGTTTGGAAGTCTAATGCAGCTGTTAAAAAAAAAGTAAAAAATCAGGTTTTTGAAGGAAAATAATTTGCAATAAGAAATGGAAACTTTCAAGGTCCAGTTTAAATAATTTCAGTTTTTATTGAGATAGTTCACTTACAACTACTTTGTCTCAAAGTCAATATATTATACGACTACAACCAATGCCCGTTGCTTTCCTTCTTTAGTTTAGTTCTTCCTTAGATTAGTTTCCTCTCTTTTTTCTTTTCTATCAAGTCTCCATTAAGGGTTCACTTAAAGTGGCAATCACTAGGATCCTAGCTGTATCTACACATATTTTGATGTAGGTAGTCTTAGGTTAGCTACCTCTCTTTCTATTTCCTATAAGCTTTCTTCAACAACTCTTGTTGTTTTCGTCCCTGATGCTTTTAGATTATTCGAAGTCTATGTTCTTTTCTTTATTTTTTTTTTTATAAGCCAAAGTAAACCGAGATGTTTTTCACCTTCAAACAAAAATATAAAAAATAATTTATCCAAAAAAAAATTGACCTGGGCTTGATGTAAAGCAGAAACTCACTGAATTTTTTCATATTTTACAGCAAATTAGGACGTTTATGTGGATATGGACATGTGTCTACAACATTTGTGTAATATTCTATTAACAGACGAAATTGCTTGCAATCCCAGTACACAAGAATAATCATTTGAGTTATCTTAACATGTGTTACTTAATTAAATTAGTCAGCTGTTAATTGTTGTATACTTATCACTATGCTAACTCTTGTATATAAACAATATCGTAATGGTGCACACTTTTTTGATTTCCATTTCTGAAATTCTCTGTCGAAATTGTTTATCAATCAAGAAAGAAAGTAACATAAAATAAAGATCCCTTAGCCCTCAAATAATCTAATAGCATCAGGGTCGGAAAAGAATACGAGTTGATCAATAGAGATCTGATAAGAAAGATGAAATAAATGGATTTAACCCATGTCTACATGAAATAAGAAGTTAGATCCAACTAGAGCCCACAGGATTGCCAAGACCCTGAGGGCTTCAAGACTTTACATAAAGTATTTATAATGTGACTAATATTAACATATTTATATATTTAGGTTCCAACAATAATATAATTATAAAATAAATTAAATATAAACATAATTAATACAGTTAGAAAAAGTATTGCAGGATGCAGGGAATAGACGTTTGGCTGATGTTTTCAGGATGGTCTTTAGAATGGCCGCTATAAAACATTTGGCGCTCACATGCACACATTTCTATCTTATTTAGGTGTCTTAAATATTTCGAACACACTATATAAAGAATATATTGTACTATATAAAAAGTTATTATACCAAAAACTTACATACTCAAATTATAACTGCAGTAATATGAATACAGTAATTGTTTCAGTAAAGTTTGCATGGAAGTTACATTTGATTTAAATTGACAAAACAAAATAATAACAATATACAAAACATTTCAAAACAACTGCCATTTTAGTTTTCTAGAACTAATGTGTAGTGGATCCTGTAGATCTACACATATTAATATCAAGACTTCACAAAAACACCAAAGACCATTCATGTCCTATTTGTCAGTAATGAAACCCCCAGGTCTATTAAGCTTGACACGAAATAAAATTAACAACATAATAGTGTTAGGATATTTGATACAAAAGAAAGTTCCTGCTTCAGACATGATAACAAGTGAAAGCTACAGGATCGTATGTCCTTCTGTGTTACCAGTAATTACTGTCGGGCTTGTCTTGGCACGTGTAGGAATAAAACCATGTGTTTTAAAGTTTCAGTGTTTTGTTTGTAGTTAAATAATAAGGCCAGCACACTCTGATATCACTAAATTGTCCTGCTTGATACAGCCTACACAATTCATACATATTATTAATTAACTTTATACTTTGGTATAATGGCACAACTCACTTCTCCATGAAATCTGGGGATTTGGGAATCATTGCACAATCTTGATTGTATAACCATGACGTTTGTTTATCACACGAAGATCAAGTGACGTCATAATCTAAAAAATAAAATAACCTAAAATTAATATTTCTACAGTATAGTTCACTCCTGGATGTTTTAATACAATCTGGTTACTGTCTAGCGGCAAACATGACAATAATTACGGATCAAGAGGTAACAATAAATAATACCACGGCTACAACAATGCATCATTCTCAGGGAGATATGTTAATAATTAAATGTTTTATGAGTGGCTTTCTTCTTGAAATGTCTTTTATTTTACCAATCATTGTGATTGTAAATATTCTGTTCCCATCGATGAATATAAACCCTGTAATGATGACTACTTTAACTGTAAAACAACCCTCACCCTAGACCACTGTTGGGTGGCCCAATTTGTTGTCTAGACATCGATAGCTGGTTACCCAATTTGTTGTGTAGACATCGATAGCTAGTGACCTAATTTGTTGTGTAGACATCAATGACAGATAATCCAATTTGTTGTCTAGACATCAATGGCTGGTGACCCAATTTGTTGTGTAGAAATCGATGGCTGGTGACCCAATTTGTTGTGTGGACATCAATGACAGGTAATCCAATTTGTTGTCTAAACATCAATAGCTGGTGACCCAATTTGTTGTGTAGAAATCGATGGCTGGTGACCCAATTTGTTGTGTAGAAATCGATGGCTGGTGACCCAATTTGTTGTCTAGACATCGATAGCTGGTGATCCAATTTGTTGTGTAGACATCGATAGCTGGTGATCCAATTTGTTGTCTAGACATCAATGGCTGGTAACCCAATTTGTTGACTCCACCTCTAGTTTGTGTCGATGGGTATTGATCCAAATTCTTGGCCACAACACTAATGATCCGTCTGTCGTCGTAATCATTGTCATCTGTACATAGGCACAATAGCGTCCACAAAAATTAAAATAGCAACAGGAAATTTAGTACAGGAGATTTTAGTGTGATCCTACAGAACTTTATTGAAAATTAGGAAAATCTAATTGAAAGTGTGAAAATGATGTAATTTTAAACAGTTTTTTTCCCCTTTTTTTTCATATTATTGGTATGTTATTTAACTTATAACAAAATAAATTAGATACAATTTCTCAGATTACATTTCTGTATGTAACGGTATAAACGCCACATCTCTACTATGAAAAATAATTAAGTTATTGTCAAAAATGTAGTTTTGAACCATGAACTTTCAAAAATATTTTGCATTCTTATAGTTATGGAGGCCACGTCACCAACACGAGTGTATGTATGGTTTTGAAGCCAATCAGGCAGGGACACTGACACGACTGTAGCTTGTGGAGGTACGCTGGGTTTGCACACAATTACAAGGTTCAGAAAACCTATGTAACAACTGTTTTAAACTATCTTAACCTGTTGGATAAACCCCCATAACAATAAAATATAACATTTCCTACTAGTCCAAAAACCCAACTTTGGGTGTTATATTCAATACTTTCGATCAGCTTATATTACAATGGCTGGGTAAGTACCATGATGGAGGTATGAACTTGTTTAGTTCATAAAAATTATATCAAGTGTAAAGTTTATATCAAGGAACGTAAAGTCTAATAATAAAATAGCATATAATAATTGTTATCACTAGATTCAAAGAAGAAACCAGAGGCAAGGTTGTAAATACTCAAATCTAGGAAGAAAATATTGGACAGTGAGATGAGGAATGAGTAGTAGAATCCAAAAACACATCAAAATTTTGTTTTTTTTTCTGTTCAGATTATTCTATATACCCTCTTTCAGAATCCTGGGTAGATGGCTCCCAACAACTTAGACGGGCTACTCAATGTAGAGATATCATTCCCTCCACAGGTAGAAAGGAAATGAAGTTATCTGGGTAATAATAATAAACTGACTTAATAATAAACATTAAATCTTTATGGAGAAAACTAACCTACAATTTACTGCAAATTTGTCAGTTTAAACATCATTTTATAAAAAAATTCTAATTTTTAGAATCAATGATATAGGTATCGAAGGATGCAGAATTGAAAGAATTTACAATCCTCTTTTTAAACGTTCATATCTCAGAAACTAGTGATTCGAATGAAATGAACATTTTTGCGAATAAAAACGAAAGTTCAAAGTTTTATTGGGTGTTTTCAAATTGGAAATATCTCTTATAGTTTCTGAATAATTAATTATAAAAAACTGCCATTTTTCGACTTTTGTAAAAACATAAGGAGATCACCTTGATTTTCTTCCTAAGAATCACTAAAATTTAAGGTTTTGAGTTATCTATGTGAAAAGAAACAGAATGGTAAGTAGAATCCGAATATGTTTGTAACATTTTGATATTCCTAGTATTTTTTGAGTTATGACTTTTTTAATCGAAATAAATGTTTGTATTAAAATACTTAGTTAGCCTTCATATTAAGCCTGAACATAAAGGCCTATCAAATTGTTAAATTATGTATTTTGAAGAGAATCATACCAATAGCAGCACCCCAAGTTCATATTATCAATATTAAAAGAATTAATGACTTAAGTCCAAGGAACAAAGGCAGGAAAAATGACCTTCACCCTCCTCAATCTCTACACGTTCCTCTGCAGACGCGACTCCTTTATAATGCCACATCTACGTTATCCTGAGCTGTCCTTTTCATCCACTTCCTGAGCGGATTCCACTTCCACCAGTTTCAAAAGTGTTTCTAGCATTCCAGCATATTAATCTAGTTGTGGTATCTATCCACTATAACTTTCCTTTCAATTCTGATTCTGTTATATGAGTACATTATACCCTTACTCTATTTGAGTCAAACTTTTATTCACTCTGAATCGCAGAATTTTTCTGTAGGTGTTAGCTCCTTTAGTCTTTGAACAACCATTTTTTGACCACGAAACAGTTTGCCTTTATATTTACCTCAAATAATAGAAAATGTCTCATCCCTAGAGATGTTTACTTGTAACCCTAAACAAAAGGGCAGTTGGTTCACAGTATGTAAGAGTATTGCATTTTCCCCTACCACCCCTATCTTAGAGGCTTTCACTTATCCACCATCTCTAAAGATTACTTGGATACAGACTCCAACCTTGGATGATAGAACCTACAGTGGACCACGTTTACACAATTTCTTTCTTTCTTTATTCAGTGACTTCTTCGTACACATTCCTCGTACATTCTTTCGCTTTTCTGTTTTTTGGAGTTCTTCTGTTATTTTAGACACATTTTAACTTTGAAGATGGATGTGAAAAAGTAAGTGCAATGTTTCTTTAGCACAGAATGTTGGGGTTATATCTTCTGCACGTTATGACATAATGCAACTTGTATATTTCAGAACTAGTCAAAGCATGTTCTAGAGATTTGGATCAGTGCACATTTCAAACATTCATATCTCAAGATCTGCTTCATTTGATAAAAATTTGCAAATAACAAAAGAAAAAAATCATAGTATGTTATTTATGTCAGCTTAATATTTTGCCAAAAATTAAAACGTATGCCCACTCTGCGAGTCATTAATCAAACAACATGAGGTATGTAGGGCCTTCCCCAAGTGTTAAGGTCTTTGTAAAGCTGTCACAACTAATTCAAAATTATTATCACATAACATTACACTGCCATCATTATTAATCATTTAGTTAATTTTAAACTGGAATTTAATTTTTAGGGATTCTTTAAATCCCTTTATGTTTTCCTTTGTGGAGAAATTTTAGATAAATAATTGTTAAAGGTGCTCAACCATCTTACAACTTGTAGAAATGCAAATATAAACTGATGTAACAATCGGTAATTCGTTCATTGACATCCAAAGCTATCATTTGTTGAAAATTTTAATATAAAATTGTCAATATTGCTTAATGATATTTACATATGAATAGGAGGACAAATACTACCAAAGTAGTTGAAACAGTCAATCTTTGTTATTTTCTTATTACTATTTGTAGTTTTATCTAAATAAAGTCGCTGTGATTGCAAGGCATTGATCCCTGTGGTAGTGACCAGACCTCCCGTAAATGTATTTATTAATTTTTAGTCAGAAACATCCTACAAAACTTGATGAAACCACTTTCAATTTCATTTTTAACGTAATGAATGCCACTTAACACAATAGCTTTATTTGAAACATTACCTGACGCAGTTTTCAGACTTTATTAAAAACATACAACACATAAGTCTCAGCTTATATTAGTCCAGGCAAATGTTGTGGGTTATTCTAAACATGTACCCGGCTACTTTAATACAGACGTTTTCTTATTGTGATTTCTCTCCTTCACTGATGCTAAACTGTGAACTGATACAGAGGAAACATTACTTGAAGATGAAATAATAAAACAGGTAATAGACGTAACTAATTTCTGAAACGTACTAATTATCAGTTAGTTTTATTGGAAATTGATCGGTGCATACATGGGGCTCAATTTAAAAATAAGGTTGCCAGAAGTTAGAGCTTTAAAACAATTTTAGATGAGTACAATAAGACAAAATACTTTCGGTCTGTACAAGCCCTCAAAATTTAATAAAAATATGTTTTGTAGATACTATAACAAATATTTTTACTCGAAATTTAGCATGAGTGTTACCCTAATGGACTCAATTTAGTGAGTACGGGCTTACAAATCCCGAAGACATAGTTGAATCTACAACTTTTTTCATGTAGTCTTGGGTTGGATTCCTTTCGTTCATATTTCATATCAGGTTAAAAGGCGGCAAACCTCTCAGTCCTCATCACCTTCTAAAAAAGAAAAAAAAGAACAAAAAATAAAGACTCCTAGCTCTCGAACATGTGAAATAGATTCATGGTTGGAAGAAAATAAAAGGTGGTCAAGAGAGACCAAATAGGAAAGATGAAAGAGAAGAATCTACATGAAAAAAGGTGTAGTTTCCAGCTAGGTTTCCTCAAGTGTCTGAGGGCATTTTATTTTCAATGAACATAATAACAAGAACAGCTTATAAATGAAAGATACAATTGGTCCTTATACAGAGAGAGTGGTTGTTAGTATACAAATTGTTAAATTATGTATTTTGAAGATAATCCTACCAATAGCAGCACCCCAAGAATTAAATCTTTATGGTGAAAACTAAACCTACAATTTTAAAATCAATGGTATAGGTATCGAAGGATGCAGAATTGAAAGTAGAACAACTTCTGAAAAATTCAGTTTGATATCTCGAAGGGTTTAGGAGGAATTGCATTTTAAAAGTACTAAAAAATGTCGGTTTTTAACAATTCCTGTTTTGCCATTTGCAGTCCTCTTTTTAAACGTCTATATCTCAGTAAGTAATGATCCGAATGATACAAATATTTTTGTCAGTAAATTCAAAAGTTCAAATTTTTATTGGGTAATTTAAAATTGGAAATATCGCTTATAGTTTCTGAGAAATTAATTGTTAAAACTGCCATTTTTCGACTTTTCTGAAACCATAAGGGGGTCCACCTTGATTTTCCCCTAAAAATCACTGAAATTTGAGATTTTGAGTTATCTATGTGAAAAGAAGCAGAATGATGAGTAGAATCCGAATATGTTTGTAAAATTTTGATATTCCTAGTATTTTTTGAGTTATAACCTTTTTCACCAAAACAGTTTTTCTTTCATGTTAGGCCTGGTACCTAGCGGCAAAATGAACGAACTAACAAATTGTAAATTATTTAGTTTGACGATAATCCGGAAGAGAGCAGCACCCCAAATTCATAATTTATTAAAAGAATTAAATCTGTATGGTGATAACTAACCTACTATTTTTAGTTTAAACATTTTTTTATAAAAAATATTCTAATTTTGAAAATCGATGGTATAAGTATTTTCAAAGGATGCAGAATTGAAAGTTGAACAACTTCTGAAAATTTCAAATTGATATCTCCTAGGGTTTATGAGGAATTGCATTTTGAAAGTACTAAACAAATGTCGGTTTTTAACATTGCCTGATTTCCCATTTACAATCCTCTTTTTAAACTTTCATATCTCAGAAACTAATGATTCTAATGTAATGAATATATTTGTGAATAAAGACGAAAGTTCAAATTTTTATTGGGTGTTTACAAATTGGAAATATCTCTTATAGTTTCCGCATAATTAATTATAAAAAAACTGATATTTTTCGACTTTTGTATAAACCTTGATTTTTTCCTAAAAATCACTAAAATTTAAGGTTTAGAGTTATCTACGTGAAAAGAAGCAGAATGACCAGTAGAATCCGAACATGGGTACTTACGTATTAACGCCACCGCAGCAGAAGTTGAGCATATATATATATAAGGTTTGGCCAGGTGTTTATGTGTGTATATTATTATATATATATATAGCTACCTGGCCAAACCTGTCATGATATATAATTATATCGCAAAGTAAGCAAATATTGGTGCATATATATATATATATATATATATATATATATATGCGCAACTTCTGCTGCGGTGACGTTAATACGTAAGTACCCGAACATGTTTGTAAAATTTATATATTCCTAGTATTTTTTGAGTTACGACCTTTTTATCGAAATAAATGTTTATAAAAATACGTAGTTTTCCTTCATATTAGGCCTGAACATAAAGGGTAAAAAGTTGAACCTCAGTAATTTGACAATATTTCCTTTAATTTGATAGGTCACTCATTTAAATTGAACTGGCCGTTTCGGAGGTGTGATATCGTAAACTCGGGTATACATAATTTATTTTGTTCACGGACATTAGTTGTGACATTGGAAAACCAATGTTTTTAGGAAAGTACCCGCACTCCTCCCCGCGCCTAACCCAGCGCTGCCAAACCATCAGTCAAGATCCGTGGCGACCCTTATAGTACCCAAATTATTTTTGTCACTAACTTGAACTACGTCTATTGGTTCAAGCTAATGTCTAAATTATATCAGTTCTTATTAAATAATCCAACAAAAAATTCCGCTAACTTGAGGTACATTCTTTATCTCTAGGCGTGACTGATGGTTCAAGATGATCTTTGTTATGGTGTGATTTAATTTAATGTTCTCCCACTACTTTTAAATCTGTCCTTTTTCATGGCCGGACGTTCAAGTCCGAACCTAGCCAAAGTCAAGGTAGCTAAATCTCCTTAATGTGTGTAGTTTTGTGAATTATAGTTTAAGAAAATTGAGTAATAATGAAAATCTGGACATCAGAGCACACATTTAAGTAAGTATTAGTGTCAGTTTGTGTATCAATTTCGCAACAATTAACAGTATTTGGTCTTAACCTACAAACTTTTATCATCAATAAATCATTCTGTCCTTGCTATATGGAAACAAAATATTTTATTCTTTTTAAAAATCGTGTATCCTTTGTATTCAATCCTTCCACTTCCTTTTCAGAAAAAAAGTTTGTCTCTTTCGATATTTTAACATATCAGTTAATTTTAGAAATGGTTTAGGTTAGAGTTTTGGCCTACTCTATTAAATTTCATTCAATTATTTGTAACTTACTCCAATTTCAATGTATCATTTATGTTGTGAAGATGATTTAATTCTCACTAGGACCTAACATTATCCTAAAAGTAATTGTAAGAACTATTATAAAACATATAATTCATCTAATGTAGGTTTTTAATAAACCCTAGGCTACCATGTTTATTTGGTAATTGATTACTGTAGCGCCCCAATTTTGATATTTATTTTCTTTATATTTGTATTACATACCTGTCTTCATAAGAATAGTAACATTTTTGGTGACAAAAATGTTAATGACGGAAAAAACATAATTCAAAGTTTTCTAGGTTAAGGTCCATTAGGTGAATACATGTTAAAATAAGGTTTGTACACGAATTGTTTTTCCTTACAATGTCAAGTATGGTGGCTATCTCTCTAGCGCCACCTTACTTGACCTACGCTACGGTAAACAATTATAGTTTATGTTTTATTCCTATTTACAATGTCTTGATAAAAATATTTCCTAAAAAAAATACAAAATTGACATATTGTAGTCACATTGATTTTTTAATGTGTTTAGTGTACCTATATTTTTTCGAAATGATAAAAACGCAAAACCATTTTTATAAATTTCATAGGATAACATAGCTTACCGTAGTGTAAGTTAAGTCTACTTAAATGTTCAGAATGATTTAAGGTCATTGGCCTATGTAGGCTATCAGAACAAAGCGGTATGGATGATAAACTATTATCAGAGATAACTTATCTAAAGCCTATGATAGAAATTGACAATGTATTTATCCAAAATAATGATAAAACAAAAAACTACTCAGGTAACAGTGGCCACCACATTCTAAAATCTCTTATGCCTAGTACATAGGCCTAGATACACTA
Source organism: Aphrophora alni (assembly GCA_963513935.1). Classification (NCBI taxonomy): domain Eukaryota; kingdom Metazoa; phylum Arthropoda; class Insecta; order Hemiptera; family Aphrophoridae; genus Aphrophora; species Aphrophora alni. The sequence goes on along the minus strand of OY740771.1, from coordinate 117,093,479 downwards.
TGGTAAAATTGTAAAAAAGGATACCTTCCATAATATAACCTGTAAATTGTAAATGGTAAATAATCAAGTTACGGTGACCTTAACTAACTTGTCCTAGACAACAAATATACATTTTATGGTTGTTAACAATATCATTTAGCCAGTCATACAATCAGCTTCTTGGTTTAGTGATTAGGCCTAGTGTTCTCACTCTGTGAGATGTTCTGGGTTCAAATCTCCATATCGACCTAGAATCTGAAGATGGCCGATTTACATCACACCCTTTTTGTCCAAGAGTAATACTGTTTTAAACCATATTAACCTGTCATAATGTTGTAACATCTCTCCTGTTTAAAATCCTTAACAAGTACACTTTAAAATATTGCAACAACTAAAATAAAAACATGTCAACATACTATTTTAGTTCTTCTCCATACAAAAATCCTAATTTCGTTCCAATACAAAAAGCCTGAATCCCTGCTTGTCCTCTGTTGTAATGTTTTACTACATTATAATACTCTAGGCTATGGTCTTAACAATATCATTCAACCAATTTCACACTAGCTACCATGATTTATTTTCAGCATGCTTTAAATAATTTCATCAGTCGAGAATTTAGAAGGTCATAATCTCTGTTTATCTACAATTTGATTTTATGCTTTTGCTAAAGCATCTTGAAAAGAAGCATTCCACATTGCATGACATAGCCTACTTTATCAAGGTTATAAATTGTTTTATAGGGAAATGTGCATTGTATATCCCGTAGGGATTTAGTATTGATATAATGAAATCGTATTGTACATACCTAGTTTTGAAACAATTGGATCATCCTTTAGCTGGGAAGACCCGTTTCAAGTATCAAAATTCAATATTTCTGTCTAAAATAAGCAATTTCCAAATTTGGATTCCATGTTCAGAAAATACAATGAGCCTATGTGTCTAGGTTAATAAGTTAAGAATAGATAATAGAATAGCATATTTTTAGTTGCATGCACATTAACTGTCTTCTAACCATGTGAACTAGTTCTCGGCAGGTCAATATGTATATATGTTATGTTTATTTTATGTTCTTGACAAAGTAAAATCACTACGATCTCTTTGACAGATGTTGGTTGGTAAAATTGACTTGAATTATTGTTAAGGTATATGAAATAATAGTCACATGAATTTATATTACAAATTCATAATTATTTCTTCATAACTATTACCATCATGTATTTATAACAATTTATATGTAGGCCTAACAAAGGGTTATTGATTTCCTTCTCATTCATTGTAGAAAATTAATATGGCGGTCAGAATACATTTAAAATTGATGACAAATGTAAATTTTATTATTTTTGTATGGCGTTTAGAATGTTTCTCATATTTTAATTCTAGTAATACTTGTAGATACCTACAGTATGTTTAAAAAATATATAGCCTAGGCATATTTCAATGCAATTTCATATATATATATATATATATATATATATATATATATATATATATTCATTTATTTTTATTCAAACAGTAAATTTTAAATGTGTCTTCATATATTTTTGAAAATATTAATGGAAGTATTTATTATCCTTTAATTATGGAATTAGACCTATGTAAGGATAGTAATAATAAATTAAGTTATTGATTTTAAACTTGTTACAGTGTACTTGTGGCTCACTTCCTTAGCAATAGATCGATTTTTGTTGTACTTACTACATATAAGATAGCTAATATCTCAATAACCTTCGTAGATACAGCTTTCTTGCTTGGCTCAATAGATTCAGCGAGTTTAAAATGTAGGAATAAATATAAATTAATAGGAACATAAATAAATAGATAGATGTAGGAATAAATAAATTGGCCTAACTCAAAATTTAAAATAGTATATATTTTGAAATGATTGCTTTTTTCTTTAGCTGGGCAGATTATAATTTATGAATGGTGAATATTATAAATGATTACTTGAAACCAGTGGCATAGCAGGGGATTTATTGTTTCTTTAAAATTCAAATCTTTTGAATATTGGGTCAGACCTTATAGTTTCAAAGATTTTAAATCAGGAAATGGTGGGAATTAATTGATTGTAGAAAGAATTCTTTTACTTTGAGATTTTATAGTTGTTTATTTTTAATTTGTATATCTTTCTTAAAAGTGATTCTCGTCACAGTTAATTATTATTTTTGAAATTGCAAACAAATACATCTTCATTCATTGATATCCGCCATTTGCATTAAATGCATAGGCTACATTTCTATAAAATACCACACATAGAATTCCAAAGTTCTGAAAAATCAAATATGTAAGTGGTAGATTTATTTGTTTTTGTACACTGTGAATATTATTTTTTGTTTAATGGCCTATTGCTAATCAAACAAAAATTAGACAATATTGCCTATAAAATTAGGCTTCTGAATTTCCATTTTGTTTTTTAAGCAGTTAACTGGCTCAAGGTATTGATTGTAAAACATTATTTATAAGCCAAATTTAAATCAAATTAAATGAAATTGACACTTTTACACACAAACATTCAATATGATGTATAGGCCTATTAAATATCCAGGCTTCTGTTCATTTGGGATACAAGTGGAAGATATGCTGAAAGTTAAGTAGGTTTAGTACGAAATAAAATAATAATAAAATAGGAAGTGACAAGAGAATAGATTGACATTATCAATTGATGGTAGCAACTTTGTAGTTGGGACAGTGTCTTTGTGATGAAACAATTTATTGTGATAGTAGAATTATTAATTTATTCAGGGATTTGCTAGTGTAATGATAAATAATAGTGTTTTTTTAAAGAATGGATTTAGGCTAATTAGTAGTATGACCACTTTTTTATTTGAATCACCTTTCAATTATTTTGTATTGATATTTCTAAAGTTTCATATAGGCTAATGAAATACTAATTTAAATGTGTTTTCTCTTCTAACAATCATTTATAAGAATATTAATTGTATAGTGTACAATTTTTCTTGTAAGATTTTTTTTTCAAAACAGCAAAGGCCTTTTCGTAAACTTTTATAATAATTGGATACTTTTTATAGCCATCCCTGGGAGACAGTGGCACAAGCAGCCTGGCGCAAATATCCGAACCCGATGAATCCGGCAGTATTGGGCACTGATGTGGTGGAACGAAAAGTTGTAGATGGCGTTTTACTTACACATCGTTTAGTAAGTTCGAAATGGGGCCTTCCTCACTGGGTCCAAAAGGTAAAGCCATCAATTATAGGTATAATAACCTATATTTAGTTACTAATTAATATAGCCTATGACTAATTAGTCTATCCTTAAAAGTTGTGCCTATCGGAATTAACATATTACATTTGCTAATCTAACATTTCCATAATTTTCTAATATGCTATTTATAATGTTATTTTAAGATTTCAAAAAGAAATAGGCATATTAGAAAATTATGGAAATGTTAGATTAGCAAATGCAATATGTTAATTCCGATAGGTTTTTCCTTGTTGTTTAAAGGCAAAAATCCTCTTGGTCATCATCACCTTATAAAAAAGGAAGAAAAGAATATGAAATGAAAACCTCTAAACTCATGGGAAATAGTGAAACTCATGTTGTAGAAGTTTGTTGAATTTTTTTTTTAATCTATGATGTTTAAAAGGTATATTAAAACCAAATTTTCGGAAACAATTTTATATATTAATAAAAAAATTAATTTATTATTATTTATTTTTATAATTATATAATATATATAAAGAAATATTATGTAACATCGAGGATTTATCATGTATTTAGTGTATGTTGACTGCCAAGTACTTGGCATGTGTAATGTGTTCATTTTTTGCAATATTATAGTAGCTATTTTGTTAAGTTGCTAATGTAGTGTGAGCATATTATTTGCATATTTTAGTGCTTTTCTATTTAATAAGTATGCAATATCATATATAACCCTACTTAATTTGTCCTAGATGTAAAATTGTTATGTAAGTAATTGTTATATATTTTTAAATATATAAACTCTTATTTTTGCTTGTTAGTCAGCAATTCACATTGCACCAAGTTGTACTGATGGAGTAAAATAGTTTTATGTATTAAATAATTACAGAAATTAATTATATTACAATTAATTGTGAAAACTTTCAATAATAAATACTTATTATTTATTAATAAAAAATCATACTTTGCACAAGTTTATTGGTAACTGTGTTCAGGGTTCATTAAAAATCTAGATCTGTGTGATAATTTGGTAGCTATTAAAATTGACTTGAATTATTATTAAGTCATTAATGTCATGTTAAATTATATAAGAGTAATAATCTCACGAATGTATTATGTAAATTCAAAATGATTTTGCTATGATGATTATATTCCTTTGTGTATAATACAACTTGCATAACGAAAGGTCATTCACTAAAGGAAGTGGATGTGTATAATGAAACAATTGTCAGTTTAGATACATTATAAATGCTCAAGTATAACTTTTTTTTAATGTTCAGAATAGTTTGTAGTAATTTTTATTTTTTTGAAAATATTTACTTTGATATCATAGATTTAAAAAGAAATATTTTAACACAAATCAGTTACATTTCATTAATATTCAAAATTTATTTTGAAAAATATCTTTAAAATACCAATCTATAGTAAACAAAACTAGAAATATCTGTGTCGCGGGTACTGATAGATAACGTGAATACAATGTTTGGCAGATGTGTTGGTACTGTCGTTGACGTGCATAGCCACTGCCGCGAAGGCTTTCTTTTGTTCTTAAAATCACTTTATTTTTTATAAGGAGTTGCCGACATTGTGTTAATACAATTTCACTAGAACAATTTAAAAAAAGTAATATTTTATATACTAAATCTAGAGATTATGATCAGAACTGTCAATCTAGACCATAATGAGCGTCATATCTTCACTGAGTCAAAAGTTATACTGTGTGAAAGTTTACAGAGGCAGGAAAGTATCATAAAATAGCAGTGCGTCTCGTTCTGTCCCGCGGCTGACATCACAATCCTCAGTAGGTGAAATAATTTCATTGATTATTTATTGTGTGCTATATTTTGATTTTCGTTATAAAGCATAGTTTTTGAGCTGCAATGTGAAACTGTATCCTTGATTTCATTATTGTCGGGTGTTCTGTAATGCCTTCAAAATGTACAAATTGAAAAATGAGAGGGCGTGGTTATTTCAGTAATACTTTACATTTATTTATTTATAAACTCTCTGGAGGTAACATTTTTGTCTCAGAATTTATCCAAATGCAAACGGAAATGTAGAATCAGTTTTATGAATGATTTAACAAATTATGATCAGTGTAGCAGCAGTTGGGAGATGTTATGAATGTTTAATATGGTTCGTCATCTTGTATAAGAAATGTTTATTATGAAAGCTCAATATAAAATTTGTTGTCATGAGAAAGACATTAATTATTTTACTTTAGTTTGAGAATGGGTTGTGTAAAACTTTTGGCTCGCTCTGTACTAATTTTAAATATAGCAAACTCATTGAATTAATGAAACCAAAAGTAAATGTCTTACATGTGAGGTAATGGCAAACTGCCCAACATATTGTGTCATTCTTTGTTGTATAACATTTTTTACATGATACAGCCACGTGTATTCAAGTCATATGAACGTTGCCAGTTTATTTTTAATAGATATAATTGCTTTTACAGCCAAAATTATATTTTGTAATAAAATGTGTCTAGTTTAAAATAAAATTAGTTTTTCAATTTGTAAAATAAAAATTTTTTTATCACAATTAATTGAACGCTAATCGTACCTGCCTTGATTTTCTAATAATATGTTTATTCCTGGGGGAAAAAAACCACTTTTTATTGAATTTGGGTAACATTTTTTGATGTCTAAAGGTAATATTTCTGAAAGAAAAAAATGGCAGAACCTACTTAAACATAAAATAGATATAGCCCAACTGTCAATGTTGCATCGTACATATCAACTTCCTACACATATTGAGAAGATAAAATATAATGATGAGTCTCAACAATAATGATTACATTATTTATATGAACATATATTGTAGACTTCGTAAACAATTATGTGTTTGTTCAGATATAACATAATTCCTAAATAGTAAAACAATGCAATGTTTTAAATATGAAAGTAAATAAATAAATGAACAAAGGTTGAACATAACATAACATAATATAATTTGATCCAACTAAATGTTCACAACTAAGGTATCAGAAGTATGCAGTATGATATAAAATACACAATGTATTCATCCACCATAGTGATAATATCAAAATACTGCCTTCGTAGGACAACAGCAACCATATTCTAAAAACATTTATATTATCTAACACTTTACAAGAGTAAAGTAGTAAAATAATGGATTTTAAAGAATATAACTATAACCTATAAATTGTAAATAATCAACTTAACCTTACCTAACTTGTCCTAAAAGGCAAATATTCGTTGTATATCTGTCATTTTATAGTTATAACAATATCGTACAGCTAGTTCCATATTAACAATTTCTTTAAATTATTTACTATAGATATCTGCTTTCTTTGTATTAGACTGTTAATTGGTTTATTTTTGGTTTTGATTTCCTTAAATAATAAAAGATATCAATCATAAAAACTTTGTACTCCACAGGTAAAAAGAGTTCCTAACAAAAATATTGCTTTTTAAGTAATGAATCACAACCCCTACAAAATGTGTGTGTGTGTGTGTGTGTGTGTGTGTGTGTGTGTGTGTGGGGGGTGTGGGTGTGGGTGTGGGTGTGGGTGTGTGTGTGTGCAATCTACCTTTAAAAACATAGAAATTGATAAGGTATGTTAAATATACCTAATATTCTAAGGAAAACGATTGATTTTTTAGGGAAAACATAGCAGGTATTTATATGTTGCTTACTTCCTACTTTTTATTACAGCCTTCAGCCGAGAATACAATATCTTCTTTAAATTTGTGTAGATTTCTTGTTTATTGGAAACTTAACACTCCTAGCTAGACTACAAGTTGGGCATTCAAAAAGAATATGCTCCAAAGTGACATGCGGAGTTGTGCATACTTCACAAGTTGGCATAGACAAAGCTGAAAAGTATAGCGACATGTGTCCAGTCTTCCTAGACTAGTTTTCCACCTAGCTGAAAATATTGCAACTTCATGGCAGAATTGACACTAGATCCTAGAGTTAGCTGGATATTGTAAAGATGGCGATCAGTAACTTCATCTCGCCATATTCTTGCGACCATATTCTAATGATTTTACAAGTAGTACACGTTGATAGTGGACCAAAAGCTAATGTTGCCTCTCCGCCTCTCACAATTTGTTCCATAGTTTTGTTACCCAGGATTTTATAATGACCTGGGATCCATTGCAAACATACATTCTTTCCTTTCCAGTTGCTGAATCAGATAGCTCTATGAGAAACTGAACAGTGCACTTAAATTATATTAGAGTGGTTAAAGTTATCTATGTTTTAGGGAGATTAAAGGAGGATCCTACTTTGAAGTTAAGAGAATGAATTTTGCTTATTATTAAATTCTTATTTAAAGGGAATCATAACTTGGGGGTCTGGTATATAGATCAATTCTAGAATCTTGTAAAACACAAAAGCTATAAAAAAAATCAGTATTAGATGCTTAATCGTTTTTCTTCCGAAACATTTTTTTAAAGATAGAAGTGTGAATTCTTAGACAGCTATATTTGTAAAGGTTCACTTGTTATTTATTTTCAGAAATTCTAATCATCTTTGTTGTAGTGACCACAAAATAGAGTATTTGAATACTCTATGGAAATATGAGTTATAAAACATATTACAATTACAGTTGGTGAGGGATAGCTGCTCATCACCTGTTCGATTCAAAGTTATACTAGCCACGCAAAGATCATCCACACGAGCTGCTTTCAAAAGGATAAAATTGCAGGCCAATAAATTAAGTACAGAACATTGAAATAATTCTCTTATTGGGTTTGTAAAACAAATTTCAGAGTGTCCATTTAAATAATTAAAAAATGTAATAAATTTTAAAATGATTACAATTGGCTATAGTAAAAAATACTCACCACAGTGTGGTAATTACTTGCTTAGAAATTTCGGTAGATGTCACAGCAGTTTTAGTGGAATTTGAACTACTTTTGGTTAGCCTCTTCTTTCATCAAATTGTACAAGTTACTCCCTACTTTAACTATTCATAATTTACTCACACCCAACCATATTATCTTGGTTGATATTGAAGCTCTGACAACACAAAGACACAACTGATTCTACTCGAAATGATGACTACTGTAAAAATACTGAAATAGGAGATTGACTAAAATAGAAACGATAAGCGATGAATCAATATTTTTTAAGTGCATCGATTTCCCCGCTCACAACTTTATATTGGTTAGGTACAGTTCTGTTTGCATGATTTCAATTCTTGTTCTATTTTACTTATAAAAAAATCATATCGAAATGACAAACTGGTAGACATAGCTGAGTGGGTTATTGGTGTATTACATTTCTGTTTTTGTTACTTACCTAGTATACGAAAATAAAGGGTAAGTTTGGTAATCACAAAATGTACAATTATAGGTAAGTGGAGACTCTTTCACATTGTACAGCCGAGGCAATGATATAAGCAAAGTGAGTGCAGATTTTGTTTTAATATGTACACATCTACGAGGGCCATTGTCAAGAAAGTAGTTATATAGGTACACAATTTCGAGGTTCAGACAATGAGTGTTTAAACTGTTTTAAACAAACTCACCCTACTGGATAAAAGACCTCTTGATCTACCAATACAGTTTAACATTTTGTACAAGGTCCAGGTAATCAACTTTTGGACATTATCTGCTCGTATAAGCTGGGCAAGTATCATGATGGGGCCCATGAATTTGTTTAGTTAGTATTGGCATCAGAAATAAATGGGAGCCATTTAATATTTCATTTTTAGTAATGATTTGTGTTCATGCCTAGGCTTTTTGCTCTTGAGTGCTTGAGTTTCGTAATTATAAATCATATGTATATTTAATTTTAATGTTTAGTTTATTATATTGTTTTGTTTTGTGTAATAGTGTTGTAATTTTTTATTGTCCATGATACAGGAATCAATAAACAAATGTAATCATACTTGATGTTACAGGTAGTTGGCTCTCCATCCATTTGTTATGCCAGTGAAAGGTCTCAGGTTGATCCGGGGATCCGACACATGGAGTTGAAGACAAGAAATGTTAGTTGGTATTATTTTATTACTTTTTATTATAAGTTGATAGCAAATGAAGTGAACAAAACCCTCCTCTCCCATTAGTTTTATAACATGTATATCAATAAATATCAACCTGATACCTTAGTACTAGCTATGCTTCTGTAACTGGTACTTTGTATCAGGTATGTGTATGTAACAAATACTTTGTAAAGTTTAATGTACGCTTTGTGTCACTTTACGTACCAAAGTATAAGTGTTTACTTTTAACACATTGAAGGCAAAGACACAATTTTGTTATTCACTCATCATCTACTGACTAGACACCAGTTCTGCATAATGAAAGTGATACTTGGAATTTGTTTGCTGTTTTATTTATTGTAAACAAATTAAATTATATAATTATCGTCAATACATAACATAGGGTTACATTATAATGGTCGTTACAGTATTACAACAGTTTACAGTATTCACTCTCTATATTAGAGGATGATGCACAATTTCTTTCAATTTATACATAGAAATCAAATCTCATAGCTTGCTATATTCCAAACAAGCTTTAGAAGAATCAATATTAAGATCACCTGTCAATCTATCGTTCTGATTTTTCCTGTTTATACATTTTCCTATTTCACTATTAACACATGAACTAAATGATACCCTTAAATATATTGAGCAAAACTTGTGCAGAATTCATAATGAATAGTTATTGAAACACTCCAAAGACACCAACAAGATATTTGAGTTTTGAAATTATTTGATAATGATGGATTGCTCATATTATTAATAGTGTTTAATTACACATTTTCCATTATTTGTGTAAATAAACAAAACTAATACACAACGTTTTGAGAGTAATAATTAACTCCCATTATCAATTGTTAAATCTAAAAGCGAAAAACACCAACATAGTTAGTTATTAGCCTACGGTCATCTTGGAAACTACAACTAAATATATAAAATAAATACCTTTTATCCAAGGATAATAAATTTTATAATAACATAATAAGTTATTCCCGTTATGTCGATGATACCTTCATCATATATAATGGAACGTTTAGACAGATGGAAAATTAAAAAATCTATATGAACCGCATCAACAGTCAAATCCAGTTCACCCTGTAGCATTCATAAAATAAATCTACATTTTGTTATCGACAGTCCACTCGCCGTCCCTCTTATCTCCCCTCTCTATATCTGATATCTACGTACAAAGTACAACGGAAGACAGCCTATCTTCACTGATACCGGTATGAGAGTCTACCTGTAGTCACACAATGTCTGACATCCATATTCAGCTACGTTAGAGAAAAATTTCTTCTTGGACTTCAAAATTTCAACCCTAGTTTTTTGGCAATGTTAATCTACAAGTTTTGTGCGTTTTAGTTCTATAATGTTTAGTAAATTTTCGTTTTCACGGCACAAGCTTACGTGAACTGCGACAGGATTTTCCAGGTACAGATTTTATCATATATTAAATTTTTGTTAATGCTTTAAAACAATTTATTAATTATCATGTATTTTTAAAATATGTATTTCATGTTTTATTTAATATTCAATGTTCTTTTGAAACTCAATGATTATAAAAATTTACTTTTCTTAAAACATACTTTACAAAATCTTGTAAAGGCACATTTTGAGTTTGGAACAATTATGTGAAATAAGTGCAAACTAATGTTGAACTTTGAATGATCGAAATATCTCATTGTACATGTCAAATATAAAACAATTGAAGAATTCTGTTCTAAATCAGAAAATTTCGTTTTGCAGACTTTTGCAAATCTTTGCAAGTCTTATACAAGCTTTGTTTCAAACAAAATTAAATATATATAAATAGATTTATAATCATCTAAGAAGCTTTTAAGTACAATCTTAACGAATTTCTGTTATACAATCAATTTTCTTTGATTTTGACAAATAACCAGATATTTTCTTTAATAATGAACATTAATGCTAAAACATGTCCGATTTTGTACAGACACTAAAAAACATGTTTTTTGCTATAGCTAATATGCTGGTAGAAGAAACACAGCGAAAGATCTAGACATGTTTCGTCCTGTTAACAAAACACGTTTTATCCAACTTAGCTTCAGTTTCATGTGCACAAAAGTGATGTAAAAAAAAAAAAAAAAAGAAAAAAACTAACTTTATTGAACTTTAATTAAACTCATATTGTATATGTGCCTAAAATTTATTTCAGCGAATATGTTTTCTTAAAACATTCTTTTAGATGTAGACTTGTGTAATTAATTATAAAATATATAAAAATTATTGGGTGGAGCCTGCATGCAAACTTTCGGTCCTAACAACCTCCAAGAGGTTATTTTCTAAATTAAAATATTGACGTCAATTAATAAAACTTAATATTCAAAATTTTCTTTTTAAAATAAACTTCTCTTTTTTATAATAAATTCTTTATCTAAAATATATATATATTTATTGGCCAATATAGCATTTAAGTAATTTATAAAATAAGTAATATTATGTAACCTTTTTTTTTTTAAACTTATCATTTCATAAAGTTAAAAAAGGGGGGAAATAAATATCAGTATCTTTTCATCTTTTTTTTTTATTTTTGTAATTTTTACATTTAAGGGCATATAATCTTTTTTTTTTTGGATTAATTATAATCCAGCTAATTGTTAAGCTGTGCTCATTGTCTTTTGTTAAATTTTGTAACTATAAAATATATAAACTAAAAAAAGGGGGGATAAATTTTCAGACTCTATTGATTAATTTTTTTTTATTATAATATTTCACTTTAAGGGCGTATAATCTTTTTTTAAATATAATATTGTTAATCATAAGGTGTTTATGATAATTTTGTCTCAGGATGTCTTTCTCAGTTGTAAATGATAAAATCTGAAATGTCGAAATTTCTTTTTTTGTTCAATAAACTTGAGCCTTGTTAATTACTAAATTTGTCTTTGTCTTTTTTTTATTTCTCTTTTCAAACATTGTTACCATTTGGTTCCGCCTTTCTTAAATTTAAGTCCCCTGGTAACATGTTTCTGGTAGCAGAGCGTGGTTGATTTTCTATTCTACCGTGGTTTTCTCTAAATTATAAAGTGGTTGATTCTAGATTCTAGTGTGGTTAAATTAAATTATAGAGTTGTTAATTTAAATTCTGGAACCGTAGTTAATTTTCAAAATTTTGCATTGGAACCATCTAAATTTAAATTCAAAATTATCTTTGTTAAACAAGGCTCATTTTTATGTTTTGCAGCTTTTTCAAATACTGCACAACTGTTGCTGATGAAATTTTTTTTTTATTTAGTTTAAATATTTAAATCTCTATAAATCTATAGTCTCTTTTTTTATTATTTATTTATTTTTATAAACACTTACACAAAAACTTCTAAACCAATTTCGATAAAATTTTTTTTATTATTATTTTGTCTGCTTAAATATTTTTTTTATATATATATATTTGCATACACTGCACACTAGTCATTCACTGAATTTGATCCAGACAGCGGGCTCATTCGGGAATTCCAAAAAAAAATTTAAATAAATAATAAAACCCAAAAATAGTTAGAAAAAAAAAAAAAAAAAACAAAAAAAAATATTCAAAATTTCCTTCAAAAATTTTCTCGAGTTTTCTTTCGCTTGTCTGTATTAATTCATACTTACACACACACATATACACAACAACTACACTACATATAATTCTTGAGTCTTTCTCTGGCTCTTTCATTTTTTGCATCATCTTAAAAAAAATTTTTTTTAATTACTTGGTTTATTTTTTTTTATCTATTATTATCAGCAACAGTTAAAATGGCAGTGGATTTGCTGCGATTAGAAGACTCGTTAAAGAACACGGAGCTTGCTTTTGAATTTTTTTTTTGTTTTCGTCATCTTGAAAGAAAATTATTTTTATTTATTTTTTTTTTAAATTTTATCATCATGAGCAATAGGCAAGATGGCGGTGGACTGGTTGATGCAGATGGTGGCACTTTCTTAATAATTCATTGAAATGTTGAACACTTTTTTAAAAAAAAATACATCTTGTGTGCTAAATTTTCTTTTCCAAATTTATAGGGGCCCAGTTTTGTATGTAGGACAACATGGTTGGCCTGTTTGTCTATTCTTTAAATTATTCGGTTGTTCGTCTTTTATTATTAGCAGGTCAACATGTTTGTTTCCTGATTTAGTTTTTTTTGTTAGGGTTGAGAAAACCGGAGTTGGGTTTTCCTCACCATGGGTCACCTTTTATTTACATATTTACTTTGCTACACCTTTTCTTAACACATCCTTCTTTTGTACTTTTTGAACACTTAAAATTTTTTTTGATGAAATTTTTTTTTTTACATAATTTTTTTTGATTAATTTAAATTCCTTTTTTTTGGGGGCACATGATTACAGTTACATACATAAGACCTTAAGTCAAACATCACATGCCCTGCCTTGGGCACTAAAACAATTTTGACTCCCCAACGTTTCATACTGCTTCTTTGTTTATTTTTCAAATGGATTATTTGTTTAGACCTTTCAAAATTCTTTTTCTCACGGAAATTGTTAAGAGCCGTGAATAGTTTAATTTTCTCTTCGTATGGGAGAAGAGGAATTTAAAAAATAACGACGCTGAGCATGACCTGACCTTATTGGCATCAGGAGTTTTTAGTTTTATTTTTATTTATTTTTAATATATATATTGTTAAGGTCGGCTCAGAGGATACTCCCCCCGTCTGAGTCCGACCTTTCCTGCTCTGCCTAAAGTGCTATGCACTTTCCCTCCCCTGGTCCCCGGAGTGGTCACCTCCTCTTGGTGTCCCGAGGTGCCACTCCACCCCTTTTCCCCACGTACCTTAGTGTACAAAGTCAGTTCATGCACAGCAATGTCGACCTTTGCGTCATCCTTCAGCTCTTTCTGTCCTGGGCTTATCCCAATCATAGGTGGGAAGAGCTGAGACGCTGTAGAAATTTCAAAATTTAATAAGTAATTGCCGAAGGAGGCTACACCCTAGAGTGGTGATTATAAAGGCATTATGAAGCGTTGTTTCTATCAGGTGCCCCGTTTCAAAATTTTGTAGGAGGCCCTTCTGGCCCCTTTCTTCAGAAGCTTGTAGGAGGCCCTTCTGGCCCTTGTCCCTTTTTTTTAAAATTTTGTGGGAGGCCCTTCTGGCCCCCTTTCTGACTCCACCCCAACTCCGTCTTTCGGGGGGGGAGAGCTGTAGCATTCATAAAATAAATCTACATTTTGTTATCGACAGTCCACTCGCCGTCCCTCTTATCTCCCCTCTCTATATCTGATATCTACGTACAAAGTACAACGGAAGACAGCCTATCTTCACTGATACCGGTATGAGAGTCTACCTGTAGTCACACAATGTCTGACATCCATATTCAGCTACGTTAGAGAAAAATTTCTTCTTGGACTTCAAAATTTCAACCCTAGTTTTTTGGCAATGTTAATCTACAAGTTTTGTGCGTTTTAGTTCTATAATGTTTAGTAAATTTTCGTTTTCACGGCACAAGCTTACGTGAACTGCGACAGGATTTTCCAGGTACAGATTTTATCATATATTAAATTTTTGTTAATGCTTTAAAACAATTTATTAATTATCATGTATTTTTAAAATATGTATTTCATGTTTTATTTAATATTCAATGTTCTTTTGAAACTCAATGATTATAAAAATTTACTTTTCTTAAAACATACTTTACAAAATCTTGTAAAGGCACATTTTGAGTTTGGAACAATTATGTGAAATAAGTGCAAACTAATGTTGAACTTTGAATGATCGAAATATCTCATTGTACATGTCAAATATAAAACAATTGAAGAATTCTGTTCTAAATCAGAAAATTTCGTTTTGCAGACTTTTGCAAATCTTTGCAAGTCTTATACAAGCTTTGTTTCAAACAAAATTAAATATATATAAATAGATTTATAATCATCTAAGAAGCTTTTAAGTACAATCTTAACGAATTTCTGTTATACAATCAATTTTCTTTGATTTTGACAAATAACCAGATATTTTCTTTAATAATGAACATTAATGCTAAAACATGTCCGATTTTGTACAGACACTAAAAAACATGTTTTTTGCTATAGCTAATATGCTGGTAGAAGAAACACAGCGAAAGATCTAGACATGTTTCGTCCTGTTAACAAAACACGTTTTATCCAACTTAGCTTCAGTTTCATGTGCACAAAAGTGATGTAAAAAAAAAAAAAAAAAGAAAAAAACTAACTTTATTGAACTTTAATTAAACTCATATTGTATATGTGCCTAAAATTTATTTCAGCGAATATGTTTTCTTAAAACATTCTTTTAGATGTAGACTTGTGTAATTAATTATAAAATATATAAAAATTATTGGGTGGAGCCTGCATGCAAACTTTCGGTCCTAACAACCTCCAAGAGGTTATTTTCTAAATTAAAATATTGACGTCAATTAATAAAACTTAATATTCAAAATTTTCTTTTTAAAATAAACTTCTCTTTTTTATAATAAATTCTTTATCTAAAATATATATATATTTATTGGCCAATATAGCATTTAAGTAATTTATAAAATAAGTAATATTATGTAACCTTTTTTTTTTTAAACTTATCATTTCATAAAGTTAAAAAAGGGGGGAAATAAATATCAGTATCTTTTCATCTTTTTTTTTTATTTTTGTAATTTTTACATTTAAGGGCATATAATCTTTTTTTTTTGGATTAATTATAATCCAGCTAATTGTTAAGCTGTGCTCATTGTCTTTTGTTAAATTTTGTAACTATAAAATATATAAACTAAAAAAAGGGGGGATAAATTTTCAGACTCTATTGATTAATTTTTTTTTATTATAATATTTCACTTTAAGGGCGTATAATCTTTTTTTAAATATAATATTGTTAATCATAAGGTGTTTATGATAATTTTGTCTCAGGATGTCTTTCTCAGTTGTAAATGATAAAATCTGAAACGTCGAAATTTCTTTTTTTGTTCAATAAACTTGAGCCTTGTTAATTACTAAATTTGTCTTTGTCTTTTTTTTATTTCTCTTTTCAAACATTGTTACCATTTGGTTCCGCCTTTCTTAAATTTAAGTCCCCTGGTAACAACCCTTGAATTGGAATCGGAGAGAATGCTAAATTTTCTAGACCTTACAGTAATAAGAGCAGACGTACTTCAATTCAAGATTTTTAGAAAACCCACAACCACTGTTTCTACTATTCATGCGGAATCCCACCATCCAATTGCACAAAAAATGGCTGCATACAATAGTTTGTATACAGATTAATAACAATACCACTCAGTAAGGAATATTTTAATATTGAATTGAACAAAAGTCAGGGGTATATAGAATCAATTGTGATGAATGCGAGTGTTTCTATATAGGGCAAACTGGGAGACAATTTAAAAAACGATATAAAGAACATCTTCCAAGTAACAGAGTGACGTATGCAAAATCTAACTACGCACGCCACATTATAGAAGAAAACCACTCGTATTCTAATTTTGAAAGCAACTTCCATCCAATTCACATATGCAAGAAGAGCAAACAAATGGACGCGCTAGAGGAATATGAAATATATAAAGCGCAGTTAAAAAGTCCAGAACATATGTTGATTGACCAATTGAATTTTAAGTCCAACTTGATGTACGACTTTGCTAGAGGAATAGATAAGAAACACAAACAATAAGCGGTACTGCAGGTTAGGGATCAGTGTATTAAACGTATTCGATGGTGTGCACACGCGTTGATATTTTCTGTGTTAATGTGCGCGTGTATGTGTATATGTGTTGCGATATATGTGTTGTGTGATAATTTATTTTAATGTTTTAACGACCTCAGCAGAGCGATTTTCTGAAGATGGAACGAGTTCCGAAACGCGTCATCTGATTATAAAGTAAGTAATTACTTTATTATTAAAAAAGTCACATAGACAGACATTATTGTTCTTTTATTATATAAAAAAGAGTGACTTGGATACAAACACAATGAGTTTTAAATATATAACATTAGAAATGAACCCAAACCTAAAGCTAGGCATGAGCAGTTGAAACTAAGATTAGCAACAAATTAAAAATTAAATGATTAGTATACCTAGCCAATCTCAAACGAAGTTTCTCTAAAACACTATTTTTAGAGGAAATTTATGACAAAATGTTGGGTATTTTTCACTCTTATCCTCTAGGTTTATCATGTTGAATCGTTGTATATTAGTTTTTTTTTTATATCCAACACAAATCATGCCAAATGGCAGAAAACCCATACTAACACCAAGACTCTAGGTTTGTAATGTCAAGTAATGAAGGATGATGATTTGTCATTGAAATTTCATCATGTGTTCTTGTTGTGGAAATTTGAGTATATATTGATCATAGATCGTATATATATATCGATCATAACTATTGATCATAGATAAGGTATTTCTAAAAAACATCTTTTTTTTATATATATAGAATTTTGTTGAAATAATTTTATAAAACTCGGTGATGATAAAAATAATATTTTAAAGATATACTACAGGAAAACCTGCCTAAAACGGAAACCTGGGTAAACGGAAAATAAATTGTGTACACCAATGTAATTTAATACAAAACTGTCGAACGCGGAAACAGAAATTTTGTTGGGTACAGATAGGCCCCTTTATAAGCGGTAGATACGTTGTGGGAAAGTGCTGCGTAAAGTGAAACCGCGTATAACTACGTCATTACTTCTGTACAGATAAAAAATCACAGCTTTAGCGCAACTCAGCTCAAATAAAAAACTTTCATGGATGTTTTTCATCTTTTATGCACTGAACTTGAGAAGAGAGTCAGATGTCAAAGAGCACCACCGCCACGGCATTACTTCTGTATACTTCAAACAATCACCGCTTTGGCGAAACTCAGCAGCTACATGCACTAATGAGGCAGTTTCTAGGAATTATAACCCCTCGCCCCATCCTTCTTTACATTACTGTATTTTCTGTCGCTATAAGTCCTGTTTGTTCTGAGAATTAGGATACTGCATAACAGTATAAAATATTTTAAAAAAAATTAAGAACCTCTATAAAACAGAAACCTCCCAAAACGGAAAAAAAATACTGGAACGATCATGTTCCGTTTTGACAGGTTTTACTGTATAATAAAACATTGGCAGATACAAATAGCTTCTGAGCATTTTTCTTTTAACACCTACTGTTTATGCAAGATACCGTGGTAATTCAACATTTTTTTATTTTTCATTTAGTAAAATAAATGTTAAGTAAATCTAAACGATAGTATTTAAGAGTGATGTTTTACAGTAGTGTGCTGTGATACATTTAACAATAAGACAAATCACTCTTTACCTCATTATTGTTAATATTGTTCAGAATTATTTAGTGTTATATGTGTACTTTTTAACACTGTGTATCAAGTTTTTAATCAATAAAATAATTTTTAAATATTATTTCAGTTGACATTTGGTAGTTTCATTGCTGTTGATGAAACGTTGAGTTATCAACCACATCCAGAAGATTTAAGTAAAACATTGTTAAGACAAGAAGCTGTTGTGACTGTACGAGGAGTTCCATTGCAGAGCTCTCTGGAGGATTTGCTGACAAACACTATTAAATTAAATGCTGGCAAGGTAATAGTACTTGTTTTAATTTATAAATGAACATCTCCATTTGAATGATAACATTTACCAACCAATAGCCTCTTCTGGGAGACCATCCCGTTGTCCTTTATTAAAGGTATGTGTTCTTTTGATTTACCTAGTTTTTCTCTTGAGAGAGGGGAAAACTGGTTTTCACATTTCATCACGTCAGGAAAAAATGATTTTAGAAATGCTGTTCATCCATTGTCATTGTCATTTTTGTTGCTGTCTGTACTTAAGCACAATAGTGGCTATAAAAATCAAGATAGGAACATGAAAGTTGACACAGGGAACTATAGTGTGCTCTATCGAAATTGAAAATGTCAAAATGCCGGTAATTTTAAACAGCTTTTTTTTCCTTTTTTTCATTACTCTTGAGACCGATGGTTCTTACGGGTACTGTTGCTGCACTCTGAGTCGTACTCTAATGACTTTATGTTGTAGCTTTAGGTTTCTACTGTCTTATCTAGGGATAGTAAATTTTGTAAAAATAAAAATGAATTTAAACATAATTGTGTTATTAACAAAACACTTTGTTTATACTTGAATTGAGTCATCTACAAAGTATGACTTACTTGTAATACGAAAACAAGTGAAAACCACATGAATATAGTGATCAAAAAGTACAACAAAAATAACTTAACAAAATTTGTGAACTTGTTTTATTATATTTCATTTCTATCGGAATGATATCAAGAATACAAATTAAATATTGAAAAATTTACATTGGGTGTTTGTTTTAAATTTTTCTTACAAATATAAAAATAAAAAAAAAAAAACTAATATATGATATTTCAGTACTGATTAAAATAAAAATTGTATATTTTTTGTATAATATTTTAACAAAATATATATATATATATATATATATATAATTATATTCAACATTAATTGTTGACTAAATTGCACATTTGAAAAATATGACATGAGTCTTTGACCATTCAAAGAAGAAATATAATCTTATTTTGGTGTATATAAATCTATAAAACGTTTATTATGTAGTTACTAAATATTTCTATCTAACTATGCGCAAATAAATTTTCAACACAATGTTATAAGTATTCAACTAGGCTGGACAAAATTACCCTTCTGTCACTGATCAAAATCAAGTTTATACATTGTGATGTTATTCATTTGGTAACCATTTTAAATGGATAAGATACAAGTTAGTGGCAGTTGTATCAATATTAATAATCCATTACACAATTGACAGTGGCAATTCTAGGTTAAAAGTATTGTCACATCATGCATAGTTCGAATACATTTAACAAGATGATGACTCTTATTGTAAACAAATTACATTTGTGTAATAAACACCAAACTTAATAAACATTATAATAATGAGTATTTGCAAATTTAATACACATAGCAATTAAATTTAAATACATATCAATAGAAAAAACTATTAAAATTCATTCATAAAGTACAGAACATCTTTGTATAAAACAACTCTTTAAAATCCATTTTAAATTGATCACCGTTTAACGACTTTATTTCTTTTACATTCAGCCTATTAAACAATATCACACCTCTGTTTAGATTCACATTTGTACATTCCACTTCTACTATAGATATGAATTTGGCAATTTTTAATTACATTCTACGTGAGACTGAAGTAAAAAAAACAAAGCAAGAAATTGAAAGTTCAGTGCTCACACCTTTATAGCTATACATTATTGTTGACAAATTAGATATTGGATTATATTGGTAAACTAAATAGATTGGTGTCTTCTGATTGGTTGAGCCATAATTTAGGGTACCCGTGTGTAAAAGAAACATGAATTGTTGTTTGATTACAGGGGCGTCAAGCTATAGAATGGGTCATCGATACAATAGATAAAGAAATGCAAGAAATTAAGAACACAGCCGTTAAAAGCACCGATGAGATTCTAAATCAGACTAGAAAATCACTTGACGATATCACGTTTCAAGCAAAGAAATCTATGGATGAATTTTCAACAACTGCAAAGAAAACTTTTGACGAATTTCAACATTTTGCTTCGAGCCCACCTAATCAAGGGATACCTAAATTTTGATATAGTGAATTTATTGAATTTATGCATTGCTTTACCTAGTACGAATACGACCAGTATTTGAATTTTAACGAATCATTCAAACGCTCTTTATTATCTGAATCAAAATGATTTATCTATAAAATACAGAATTTATTTTAAGAAATTCAAATAAGTTAATGTTTTATGTTGCGATAGTTTAAAAGTTCCTTGGAATTATAGATATCTCGCATCTAGTCATTAAATGTTAGATTTTTAAAATGTTTTTGTAAGATTTTGAATTAAATCTTGAATAACAATGTTGTATTACTGTGACAGTTTTTGTGTCTATTTCTTGCACAATATGAACTTGTATCATATATTAAATTGAATTCACTATAAAATCTGTATTTTGATAATATTTATACAAATAATGATTATTTATTAAATTATTTAAAGCCATATAGACTATTTAATTTTATATCTATAGGATGTGTAAAGAGTTTCAAAATTGGTTAAAAAGGTTTTGAACAGATGTAGAGGCAAAATCAAATTGTTGGTAACAAAAAAAGGAGCTTTATTTTATAACAGGGAGGTGATTGAATAATGTAAATAACAAAACATTTTAAAACAGATTCTAACAGAAGATTTTTAATTCCTGGCCATTTTCTTCAAATAATTCCATGTTTTTCCCTTATAATTTGTTACTTTTGTTAATTATAGGTAACCTCTTTAACTTGCACAATCACAGTTACTACTTTCAGTTGGTACACCTCTTATTACTGTTATTTATATGTTTATAATAAAATTATATACTAATAGTATTTACAATCACCACTGAAGCATATGATGCAATCAGTTCCTAAAATTATATTTTATATGCAAACTTTTTACATTTTGTGTATTTGAATAATAGTTTTAAAATATTACACTGGTTGTTTTATTTATAAAACCATGTACATTTTATATTAAAATTTTGAAGAAATTTCAAATTTCTTTATTATTGAACATTATTTTTTGAAAGTATTAAATACACAGATTATTTAATTTGATTTATTAATATTTAAGTTTGGATTAAAAAGTCGTAAATCTCTCACATAAATACTCATTTTAGATTAAAATTTCTGTTGTAAATATCAAGCATTGGAGAGTACACTCAAATATTATTTTTTAAACCATTTAGGTGTTTAATGTTATAGCATTTAAAGAATTAGTGTTTTGTTTTTTAATATATTCATCAACACAGAAATAATTCAATCTAAGGAATAGGTACAATGCCGGTGAAAAAATTAGAAATTTTAAAACTCGGCACTTATAGAATTTGATCTGCTTTTTGTAAATGTAATATTACAATCTGCTCTGTTCAATATATTATAAATTGGACATAAGTGTAAATGTTGAATTTAATTCAAATCTGACAAGATTGTAAAATAAGATTATTGGTTTTTAAATAATTTGTAGGTTATTACATATTTCTTAGTGATATCACCTTCTTATTTTTGCAGATGTTAAATTGTGATATCATTGGTTGCGTAAAATTAGCTGTAGAAGGTAGAATTGTATAACATGTGTATAAGTAGTTACTAAAAATTAAAAAGGAGTAAATTTTCTACCAACGAATAGCCTACAAATATTTCTTTGATTTTATTGCTTGTTCAGTAGTTTTTATTTCCTAAAAACACTGGCATATTAAGAGATTTTGGTGTAATGGCTGCCGAAACTTTAATTCAAGGAAAAATGTGTTGTTGTATTTATTAAATTTATTCCTCTTTAATTTCATGCACTAATATTTTCATTGTAGAATCTACAAAAAAAGGGGAAACTCTAATTTTTAGCTTCAAAGTTTCAATTTTGCTCAATGTAGGTGTGAGGAGCACACCTACGAGGTCGTAAGCTAAGAGCATATCAAACTTTTATTCAAAAGTTTCTGATTTTATCCGGCTACCTATTTATGCCTATTTATTTCCTTTGCCATTCTATTTCATTTGATCTTTGTTTGGAGTAGACTGTCTTGTTGGCCATTTTATTGATGTATTTCTTGTAACGTAATCATAGCTATGGGTGTTATACCGTACATTCCAGTGATGTCTGTACTATCCATAGTGATAACACTATGATGGCCAACCAGAAACATTCCTTTTGACTTATGATATATACTCATAATGTATGCTTTAAGATTAAGGGAACTGGTATTAGTGTTCACCAATTACTCCTGACAGATCAATACAAGGGGTATTTGGCACAACATCTAAGAAAGGAACAAAAATTCATTTTTGTATTCACATTTCTTTTTTCTTGCAGTTTAAAAGTGAAAACCTTTAGGTCATCATTGCCAACAAGATATTGGTAAACCTGACAGATTTTATACACAAGTATGGATCATAATTAATAACAAACATTTAAATAATTAAAACACATTCAAGTTTTTTACGCTAAAATGACTCGGTTATTACAACTTTTAATAGTAATCTTTTTTTTTTTAATGGTTTTGTTTTCAATTGTTCTTTTCTGAAACGCATAGATTGAAATAATAATGCCAAATATGATAATAACAGCAAACCGCTGATAACGCTGTTTTGATTTGATCGTCAATTAAAAAGTCTAGTTGTATTAGGCTTATTGCAATCTTTAATGATTATTATAAAATACTCCAAAAATTAAATAAAACAAGATGAATGACGTTTTTGTCCTTGTTATTCTTTTTATCCTTTTATTTTGATAATACTACATTCACAAAACTGGAAATGAAATTTTCTATGTCCTTTAATTTGTTATAAATAAATAAGTATTGGTTTCTTGGGGTAGTTGGAAACTGGTACCAGTTTGGATCTATTTGGAGCAACTAAGTTTGTATTATTTTGTTATTGTATTGTTTTACCTGAAGTATACTATGATGTGTGACAAGTAGTGATTATAAATCATGAATGTTTGCAGTTATAAATAAAATTATACTCTCAAAATTCTTTTTTTTTCTCTAATTTATTTAAAAATATTCCATAATATATTGAGTAATATATGAAGTTTTAAAATATACCAATTTATTAACAGAAGACAAATATATAAATATTTAGTTTTAAGATGAAAAAATGATTGAAGTGATATTTTACAACTGTTATTGTTAACTGTTGTTGTTAACTGTTATTTTATTTTAACAGTTAAGTATTAAATCATATTTGTCACTTAAAAATGTAATTTGAGTGTCCAAAAAATTTATTCAAAGATAATATAATTAATTTTTACACTGTCCAAAAGTAGTGTGACAAACTTAATGTTGTATGTAGTACAGAAAAAAGAAGGTAAATGTGTTTGTTAGAGAAAAAGAGGCAATTTGTGTCATAAGAAAAATGAAATTATGATGTTGAATGTGTGTTTAGTGGTATGCACCTTTGAAAAGTGAAATAATAATTAAAAAGACGACCAGAAAATGGATTAGTAGCAACAAATTCATTTCCGTTGAAGAAATAATTACAAAAATAAAGGTACCATATTTAAATTTTGTTTTAAATAAATTATGTTGTTCAGAAATGCTTAATTTCTAATTATTTTATTAAAAATAAAAATATGTTCTAAAAAATAAATTTAGATTTTAAGATTCATATTTTGTATTTTAATTTATATTCTGTGTTTTGTATTATTATTATTTTATAATAAACAAATAGAACTAACATTCATTTTTTGTATAACTGATATTTAAAATTATTATTGTAAATAACTTTTGTTTTCTAAGAAAACAATTGAACTAATTTTAAAATCAAAACCGATTCTTAGAAATTATTACCTTAGTAAAAAATACAGTTGTAAAACAAAACATTTCTGAACAAATTACACATATAAATTAATTATTTATGTTTCTCATGTTTGGGACATTACTTGGCATACTAATCCAGGAAATTTGATTTTGAATTCTAAACATTCAATATTATAAAACTGATACATTTTAGTTGAGAGTGGATAACATAGAAATATTATTTATAAATTCAAACACAAATTAAGCTTTGTGGCACTTTTATATTTTAAAATTCTTTGTCAGTAACTGAATCATATATACCTTGTGGAGAAATTTAAAATCAATATTTTTATTAATTTTTTCTAAGGTTGAAACTATTGTAATGTTTATTTTTAGCAGGATCAATATTCTTTAAAAAAAATTGTTGGTACATCACACAATGTAATTTGTATTTAATAGATTATTGTAAATGGCTAAGTTATACAAAATAATAAGGTAGGCTAACTTTTAAAAAAGCATATATAATATATATATATATATTAGTTCGGATCTTATATAATAAGTTTATATCATAGAAAAAACATATACATATTGGCACTACATAATTATTTTTAAGTATAAATGAAAGTACAAATTGTACCTTTTTTTATGTATAATTTTTGTTTAAATCTTTAAAGTGATTGTTTTTAAGTGAAAATTCGTTGGTTGTCTCATATACATTGACTCACCAATTTCTAGTGCAATGCCTACACGTTTGTTGTTTCAATTTTTTGATGGCTGAAAAAGTAAATCATGCAGTAAAATATTAATTTGATTTTCAAAGTAAGATTTAAGTATAATGATTCGTGAATTTTTTTAATTCCTGTAATGGACATTAAACTTGTATCTTCCCAATTCCTCTGGTTATGTTTAGATTTTCAAATATAATACATTGTATCGAATAAAAACTTGCACCAATCAAAATAGTGAAGTTAAAATGAGTTTTTTATAACGAAATATTCAAAAAAATCTTATATTTTTTCAATGTGTCCACTGTTGAACATGTCAAAGGAATAGTCTATTTCTGCCCAGGTACGCTGAAGCATATTAGCTGTGGCGATGGCAGCATCACAATCTGCTCCTATAGTTGGTTTAAGTAAGTTCTGAATTTTGACACTGTAAACTTTACTTTTTTATAAACCCCCACAAAACAAAGTCCATTGGTGTCTAGTCAAGGCTTCTAGGAGGTCATTGTATCGAACTTTCCCTGTCAATCCATCAATTAGGGCATCTTGTATCAAGACCACACCAAACGTCTAAGCAGTAATGAGGGGGTATACTGTCATAGAAAAAACTATCTTATTTTTGACTTCAATTAGTTCAACTTTTTGCAAACATGCCTAAATAAACATTGCTAGTAATGGTGTGTTCGTTCTACAAAGAAAAATCATGGGATCACTCATAAAGCCACACTAAATGTTCACTTTCTGCGAATCTCACATCTGCTTGAACACTTCATTAGTTTGTTCATAACCTCAAATCTTACAATTATGCTAATTTACACAACCATTTAAGTGAAATATGCATTCGTCCGAGAGTATCACATGTTTCATATAATTTATATCCCTGTTAATCTTATTAAGAATTTAAATTGAGAAAGTATCACTTTTAGAGCAATCTGCCACGGTTTTATTTCATGTTTGTGAGCATACAACAGAACCTTTATGAAGGAAGTTTTGAATAGTTTGTTTTTGGGATCCCGAGCTTCAAACTGTGCTAAATATAAAGTTTGTGGGTTTTCTTATCCAATGATATCGTTACATATGTTAGGCCGCCCCCGTGATTTGTTTATGTCAACATGGGCCGTTTCTTAAATTGTTTATACCATTTTGTGGTGCTGTTTTTCTAAGGAGTTTCAGCACCATAAATATGATGAAAAGTCCGTTGTACAATAACTACAGATTTAAACTCGACTAACCATAACACACATTGTGGTTTCTGTTGAACGGTTGCTATGGTCCTGTTTTGTTTATCAGAATTTATGTCCATCACTTATGTACACCGGGACTAAAGGTCATGCTACAAATAACTAGATGTCTCCACATATTTCCCTATTAGAAATATTTTGTAGCTCTTTCCTTTCAGAGTAATGATTTTATGAAATTGTTGCAACCTTTTTTCAGTGACCCAGTGTTTATTAAATCAGTATCATTGTTTATAATTGAAATTAATTATCCAATAAAAGCAAATTATTAATTTGTTACTGTAAAAAAAAAATTGGAATTTTGAACATAAAATTTACTACCCAGTATTCTTGATCTAACATTGGGTTGCTTAAATTGAATGGACAACTCTTTTTTCAACTTTTACATTTTAGTATATTGTAAATTAATATTCCAACACTCATTTTAATTCACTAGTATTCACCTCATTGTATTCTGATTTTGTATTTGGAATATGTGTTTGAACAATTTCTGAACAGAAATTGTTTTAAAGTTTTTGGTTTATGTGAGTTAGTACATTCCAGGTGTGAGCCTAGATCAGATTAACTGTTTTGAATACATTTCAAGACATCTTAACAGAGTATTGTAATCATTTTATAACTTTCATTAAAACTTTGCCCTAATAAATTTATTTTAAGTGCTAATAAGATTTATGAATAAAAGTCAGGGATGTTATTTTAAAAGTAGGAAATCTCAGGACTTCAGGTGGATTTTGTAACATAAAAATAGTTTATAAGAGATCCAAAATTATTTCATGTACAGTTTTAATAATTGTGATATAATTTAGCAAACTAATTATGTTGAATATTATTTTGTTTTGTTTTGTTAAGTCTCTGCACTCATTATCATAAATAAATAATTATTTCAAACATGTAGTTTTATTTCATAATTTTAAATTAGCTTTCTACCTCTTTATTTTATTGTGTTTGCTGTATTAATTTAATACTGTATGCAGCTGTTGCTTTAAATTTTTTTAAAAAATTATTAAATTTGTAGTTACGGGTATATTTTTTCTTGCTGTTTAAAGGCGAATAGTTTTAGGTTTAATTTCGAGGGTAGACTACTACAGTATTATAAATTTTCTTTGAGATGAATTATTGTGTCTAGATAATTCATTTAGTTGATAATAAAATCACCAGGCGGAGCAGTACCTATGAACTAATTGATCTATTAATATTAAAGGTTTTAACTTTCTGCCTACAAAAAGATTATAATGAGACCATCCTGTCAAACAATGGTTTTGATATCTTTATCCATTTAGGAAAAATATCCGTTTAAACTTGATGAAAACTGTTTTGTTTTAATATTTCCTGGTTTGCCATTTGCAAGCCTTTTGCAAGTATCTAACCAGGAAATGTTAAAATGAGACAGTTTTCATAATGTTTGAACCAAATAAAAAGTATTGGTTATCATATCATTAAAAAGAACAATAATTTTGTCTATAGAGCTGTTATAAATAACTCACTTTTCAAAATCTGTTCAACCGATTTTGTTAAAATTTTTATGAATTAATTAACGGTCAACACTACTGTGCCAAGTTGCAAGTAAAAGAAAATTAGAGTCCAAGAATAATTTGGGGAAAAACAAGACATTATAAAAAAAAAAAATTCAATCAAATACTAGTTATGCTCTTGTATGAGTTTTAATTATCAAAATTTGTTGAGGAGAGACTCTTCTATTATTTTAGACACATTTTAGTTTTGTAGATGAGTGTGAAAGAAATTTTTTTGCAATGTTTCTTTACCATGGAAAGTTGGGGTTATATCTTCTACACATTATTATATAATGTAACTTTTATATGTACAGTATAATGTTTTTCGGAACTAGACAATACATGTTCAAGAGGTTTGGATCAGTGCACAGTTCAAATATCCAGGTCTTAAGGGGTTGCTTCATTTGATGGAAATTTGTTAATAACAAAAGAAAAATATTCGTATTATGTTACTTACGACAGCTTAAATATTAATATTTTGCCTAAAATAAAAAATGATGCCCACTCTGGGAGTCATTAATCAAACAACATGAGGTAGACAGGCCCTTCCCTAAGTGTTTAAGCAGTAAGCAGTCACAACTAATTCAGAATTATTATCAACATAACATTACACTGTCATTATGAATTATTTTTGTTAATTTTCAGGTTTTTATTAAACCTCCAAATAATACATTTTCTTAGTAGGCCCTAACCCTGTTAGAATTTCCATTGTTGACAATAACTTCACTGTTTATCATTGTAGAAGATGTGGTGTTCTCTAGCGATAGGTAATTGTATATGAAACATACATTTTTTCCTTCTAATTTTGTGTGTTATAAGTTGAATAATACATAAGATATTAACAATAAATGATTTAAAATGGATGCCATTTTGAGATTTTTATACGATTTTTCTGAATTTCAATAGCACACTATTATAAAAAATAATAATGATTATACTTATTATTTTATCTACTTTGAGCACACTGTAGTCCCCTATACCAAATTTTATGTTCCTATATTATCGTAGCTGCAATTGTGCTTATATATGCATGACAATGATGATGGACGGACAGCATGTCAAAAACAGTTAAAGTGATGTAGTCGGGAGGTTTTTCCTCTTTAAAGAACAAGAAGAAAAAGAGATAGAATCTGACTTCCTGTCGTCAGGCTGAGGAAAATTTTGCAGAGAGTGCTGCCACCTGAGGAAACAATATAGTCTACCCTACGCAGGATAGACTTTTTTGGGGAGATAGTGACGGACATTATTTTTAATTTTGTAGATTGTGTGTGACGAAGTTAGTGCAATATTGATTTAAAATTCTCTTCCAGGGCACTGTATAGAGCTTTTTAACACATTGAAGTAGAAATAACTTAAAAACTGGTCAAATTATTTGCTCCATTAATATCTAAACTATTAACTAAATAACTAACATTAACTTCCCTATTTTCATTTAAATGTAAACCTATACAAATAGTGTTTCTTTTATTAAATAATGTATATTCTTTCCTTATAATTTCATCATACGATCTAGATAAAATTTGTTTGAGGCCACCATATGCTGATTGTTCTTTATACATTACTTGCATAATAATTGTAGTTCCATCTAATCTTATTATTACTATATCCAATCTTTTCCCTCTGATAAAATTATTTTCACCAATCACAAGTTCAAAATTACCGTTAATTTTTGTAAACGTCAAAAGAGCTCTGTGAAAATTGTAGTCATTGTCCGGCATATATACAGTTTTATTGGAAAATAAATCTGCTACTGATTTTGTAAATCGTATAAATGTAGCAGTATCATTTTTAAAACTGAGACATTTAATTGCTTCATTGACAGCTCTGATTTTAAGAGAATTAAATTTAAATTTCTCTTTAAAATAAGACACAGTGTATAAATTGTTGGCCAGTTCATCTCCAATTTCTATGTTTGGAATTTTTAATGTAATTGGAATTGTTTGTGTTATTTTTAAATAACCAACTTCAAATAAAAACTGAATAAGGAGATCGGAAATTGTTGAGTCTAGAGCGACAGCTCCATAAGCGAAAGGTTTGTTTATCAACCGATTTAGAAGTAGTATTTTCTTAGAATCAATTTTTGTAAATTTTTCTATTGTGATTTCCTCGCCATTCAAAAGTTGTTCAATTTTAGCTAAAATTTCAGAATTTGAAAGTACATTATTAAATTCTTCTATACCGCCAATTTCGGCCCAATAACTTTCTTTTAGTCCATATTTTAAATAATTTAAAATAGACCAAATATTATAAATTTTAACATCTCTACCTAAAACATTGTATCCATCATAATATTCATCAATATCTTTAAGTTTATCAAATTTATTAAAAACCTTTACTACATCTTCTAATTCATTTGCAGTTAGTCCGTAAAATTCTACAAAATTATGATTGTTTAAAAAATGAAAAATTTTAACATTTGTAAATTGTGATTTCGAAAATTGTATGCGAGCATTGATCAAACATCTTTCCACATCAGGGTTTTCATTGATTAATTGTGAAATTAAATTTGTAATAAAATTTACAGTTTTATCAATTTCTGAATTAAAATTAAAAATTGCATCAAAAAATGGTGCATCGTAATCGTCAATCAAAACAAAAATGGGTTTATTAAAATGTTTATGTAAAATCTTAGATAAAAATTTAAAACCTAATACTAAATGTGTCTCATTCATATTTTCTTGTTCGCTGCTTTTAAGGTATTCGATAAATGTTTGTTTTTCTGATTTTTCAATACCCCACAAATTTTTACATTTAAGTAGATATTTATGTTGAAGAAATGCCTTCTCTAAAACTATTTTACTATTTTCTAAAATTTCCCCAAAATGATTTCCCTCGATTTTTTTAAAACTCACAAATAACACTGGATGTTTTCCACAATGCTTGTACACAAATTGTCTATCTTGATATATATTTAAATTATGTTTTTTAAATAGTTTGTAGTTCTCTGTCAGCTGTTCTTGTGGTTTTTCAATGACAATCCCAGTTGTGCCGTTGTCTATGTTTGTAATTGGTTCACCATTTTTGTCCACAACTATTTCTACAAATTTTTTAAACATGTCCATATTTGTAGACTTTCCAAACTTTGTTGGTGCACTGACTATGGTGAAATCATGTCGGAATACTTCCTTGATAAGTAATGATTTATCAATATAAGCAGTAGATTTTACAACTTTGGAGAAATCTGGTTTGCCTAAGTGGAGTCGTTGATCTGATTTTCCCTGAAACAGAAAAAAGTATTTTGTTTGTATAAACATAAACTACGTAATTTGTTTGGTGACAGAGCACACAATGTCAGACAAGCTCATATGATGTGTTTTTATTGTTTTTATTTTTGTATGTGTTTTTATTGTTTTTATTTTTGTATGTGTTTTTTAATATAGCCTAATCAATGACGAGTTCTTCAAAGTGAACAAAGTAATTTTCTGATGATGGGGTTACGACCTCAAAACATGTAAGAAGCAACCAACAACGAAGTCACAAGACAGACCTAAGGTAATTAAATATTTTATTTAACTTCTTTCTTAAAATATTATCTATTAAACTAACATCATACTTATTATTAACAGCAATTTGTTTAACGACATTTAGTTCATCATTGAAGTCATTAGGTGAGAGTGGTACAATAATAAGTCTATGTATCATGCTGTGAAAAGCAGCATGTTTATGGCTGATAGGATGGTTAGAATCAGCAGGTATTACTGTATCTGTATAAGTTGGTTTTCTGAAAATTTTAAATTTATAATAACTATCAGTGATGTTAATGTTAAGATCCAAGAAATTGATGCTGTTATTTATAACCACTTCCATAGTGAACTGAATGTTACTATTTACAGAATTTATAGTTTTAAGTAGAGAGTCTAACTGCCTATTAGTGCCACTAAACAAACACAAAACATTGTCAACATAACGGTACCAATAAATTATATTTTTAAATAAAGGATTGTCTTTACCAAATAAATTATTTTCGAAATCAGCCATGGAAATTTCTGCTAGAAGAGGTGCCAAGGTGAACCCATTGCCAACCTTTCTATTTGTTGATAAAATTTATTTAACGATTTATTTAGAAATAAATCAAATACAAAACATTAAACAGTATTTTTTGTCGTGCATTTTGTATTTAATCAATTTGTTGTCCACAGCTCATCACCTGTGACTGACAATATTTTTGATAGGAAAAGAGTTTTGTTCGAGGTTAAACTCATATGTTGTTTTCCAGCTAAATCTACATAACAATTCTCATGTGTAAAATAACTCACTTCGCATGTGTCTGAAGTAATGAATAATTCTTGAACCATAATAGTTTTTATTTGCAATTTGACACATGACTTTGGGTTTTCAGAAATCGGTAGAGGCGATACTTTATAAAAACTCTGTGGCAGATGGTATAACACTCGAGGAGGCATTTTTGGAGAGATGCTGAGAAATATTATTTGTTTAGTTCCTGAGAGGCTACACTTTAGCAAATTTTGATCAAAATCGATGAACCGGTTTTTAAAAAATAGTTTTTTTTTTTTTATGGCAGCTACCCTTAAATTTTAGTAAATAATAATAAACTTGCCGAGATAAGAACAAAATATGCCCACAAATTTGATTAAAATCGGTTAACATGTATGACCTGTAGTGACAAGACGGACATCATTCCAAAAACTACTATCTTAGTCTCAGTGGATCTAAAAACGGATATATCCAGACCCATTACACAACTATATTACGTATATAGCCTACATATGCAAGAAAATAAAAATGCATGTACTATGTGTTTTTGGGGGTGATATAAAGCATTAGTTAGAAATTGCTAAAAAAAACACTCCCCCTTTTCTCCTTACAAACTAAGAAGTTTAACTTTAATTTACAAACTCGGTAGCTACTTACTGCTTTAAAACCAATGAAAAATAAAACACAATGTACTATTCGGCTCTTCATTTTTGTATAAATTTATTTGTAACAACAGAAACAAACTACTAGACCTTATCCAGCTGACTAGGCCTAGTTTTAACAGATTATATCTGTTATCTTAATAGTAGATGACATGTTGTGATAGCTCTATTGTAGTAAATAACCTGGTGTTAGCATTTTCTCAATAATGTAGAAAATTTGGATCTATAGCATCAAACAAAAGATTAGGCTATTTTTCATTTTACATTATAGGATTTTATTGTGTTCACAGTCTAGAAACACATAAGGAACGATATTTGAGTCCAATTTACGCAACCCTTGATACCTGTGTCACATAGAATAATTACGTTTTTGACTAAATCACTGAATATTCTAGTAAAGACATATTACTTTTGATCATTGCTTAATCAGACTACATTTAGTTATGAACGTAATTCTGTATTAACAATTTAAGATAAAACATTTTAGAAAAGTATCTCTGCTTCTATACCCTGGCTTCTACGACAAATTTTGTTTACTATTAAATTTAAAATAAAATTAGATTAGTTTGAATTGGGTTAGTCTATTCATTGACTTGTTATAACCTGAAATTTTACACATGCCTGTTTAAATTATCTATAAACCTAGAAATTAATGGCTGATTTTAATAATAAAATTTCCCCCCTCCCTCCCCGGACCAAAAGTGTTATAATCTTATTTTACTAAGATCAAAAATAGTTCAGAAGTGAATTACTCTGTTTAGAGTAGGCCTACAAGTTAAATTTACAGATGAAAAGGACAATCATCAGGACCTTCAAAACTGATATAGAGTATGGTAAATTAAGAATTCTGATATAAATTAAGAATTCAGTTTTTGTTTCAAACAACTATACTCTCTCCTATGATAGAAAATAAAATAAACACAGTGTAAAATAATGGCATAACTGATAATATTATCAGTACAATCCGATCTCACAATCAGTTGCATAAAATCAAGTTTAATTGTCTGTTCAATACATTATAAATCTGAATTTGAAACATAGGTTAGAAAGAGACACTTGTAAGATATCAGCTGATCGTGACAGCACATTTCTAGGAGTATTATGTATTTGGATTAGTTTATTAAGCCATAAAACACTTTTAGTCTGGGGAGGGAGACCATTTCTTTCTTTTTGTATTTGGTAATTTGGTATTGACAATAATAATTAAAGTTGCAAAATCGTGCTTTTTCAGTTGTAATTAGTTTTTATATAATATATAATAGGTATAGGATAATCGTGTACAAAAATGCGTCTCATTTTTCTGACTTATCTTTACATTTTACAATCTCAAGAAATAGACAAAGTCATTTTTGACATATTGTCTGTCTTTATCTACAACGGCACAAATACAATTTGGTATAGGGAACTATATAATATATAGTCTATATGGTAGCTATCTTAAACAGTTTATTGTTAATATCTTATGAGTTATTCAACTTATAACACACTAAATTAGAAACATAATTGTATGTTTAAATTCTGGTACGAACCCTGTCACCAAGACAGTGTAGCGAGTACAGCTTCGAGGACCGAGACACTGAAACAATTGGGTAATTTTAAATATATAGACATCTACAAGGCCCGTTAGCGTCTAACCCATGTCAAGAAAGTACTGATATACACAATTAGGAGGTTCAGTAAACCTGTGTAACAACTGTTTAAAACAAACTCACTCTCTACTATGTTTGCTGGGTAAATTGCCTACCCTATATCTACTACTATTCTACAACTCAACATTTCCTACAAGGCCCGAGAGACCAATTTTTAGATTATATATATTATTCTCAAAATATTAAAGGATTTGCTTGTATTATATTATATAATGGAGGTGGGTAAGTACCCATGATGGTCCTCGTCAATAACGCCTTCTTTATTTACAAATTTATTCATGATTACATTACAAAGGAAATGAAATGGGTTGGTCTGTTTCGAAGGCTGGTGGTTTTAAAGTTAGTAAATAATGTTGGCTAGTTCTTGTTATTAACATGGTTTAATTTAGAGGGAAATTTGTCATCATTTGTGTGTCAAGAGATTTTGAGAGAATAAATCAAGTGATAAGCCTAGAGCACACTAACATAACATAGTAACCCAGGGGTATGATGTTAACTAAAAATGTAACCTAAGAAAAGAAACCCATGCCTAAAGCTAGTCAACCTAAATACAAAAGTGATCAGATTAAACCACCATACACAGACATTCAGTATGTAAAGGACTGTAAGGGTGGTACCAAGAGAATATTGTTCTAATTGTCTGTCAGGATAAACAAGGTTTTCCAACGTCTTTCAAAAGTTTAGTTTGAGTCATTATTCCCAACTGGGGGGGGGGGGTTAAGTAGAAAAATTACAGCCTTGTAAAGTAAAAGAATTTTTATGTCTGATTTTAATTAAATTTTTATTAACTGGTATCAGTGTTCCTCCTTTCCTCTTTTATGTTCTGGGTTTATCACTTTGTAACAAGAGGTGATTTATACTTTTGAAACATTGTGTATTATTTTCATATACAAATGATGCCAAATGTCTGATTAAACTATATTATCATTATAATTTGATTCAAGAATACAACTGTTTATTTTCGTTTATATTTGAATTTATTTCTTAGTATTATTTTCTTCTTTAATTTCATTTTTCATTCTATTGGGTTTTCTTTTGTTTTGTTCAAATATTTACTATTTTGTATACTGACAACGACTCTCACTGTATAAGGACCAATTGTATCTTTCATTTATAAGCTTTTCTTGTTATTATGTTCATTGAAAATAAAATGCCCTCAGAGGCTTGCTATAGTTAATAGAAATGTGGCAATCTCGAGGAAACCTAGCTGGAAACTACACCTTTTTTTCATGTAGATTTTTCTCTTTCATCTTTCCTATTTGGTCTCTCTTGACCACCTTTTATTATCTTCCAACCATGAATCTATTTCACATGTTCGAGAGCTAGGAGTCTTTATTTTTTGTTCTTTTTTTTCTTTTTTAAAAGGTGATGAGGACTGAGAGGTTTGCCGCCTTTTAACCTGATATGAAATATGATCGAAAGGAATCCAACCCAAGACTACATGAAAAAAGGTGTAGATTCAACTATGTCCTCGGGATTTGTAAGCCCGTACTCACTAAATTGAGTCCATTAGGGTAACACTCATGCTAAATTTCGAGTAAAAATATTTGTTATAGTATCTACAAAACATATTTTTATTCAAGTTTGAGCGCTTGTACCATACAGACCGAAAGTATTTTGTCTTATTGTACTCATCTAAAACTGTTTTAAAGCTCTAACTTCGGGCAACCTTATTTTTAAATTGAGCCCCATGTATGCACCAATCAATTTTCAAGAAAACTAACTGATAATTCGTACGTTTCAGAAATTAATTACGTCTATTACCTGTTTTATTATTTCATCTTCAAGTAATGTTTCCTCTGTATCAGTTCACAGTTTAGCATCAGTGAAGGAGAGAAATCACAATAAGAAAACGTCTGTATTAAAGTAGCCGGGTACATGTTTAGAATAACCCACAACATTTGCCTGGACTAATATAAGCTGAGACTTATGTGTTGTATGTTTTTAATAAAGTCTGAAAACTGTGTCAGGTAATGTTTCAATTAAAGCTATTCTGTTAAGTGGCATTCATTACGTTAGAAATGAAATTGAAAGTAGTTTCATCAAGTTTTGTAGGATGTTTCCGACTAAAAGTTAATAAATACGTTTACGTGAGGTCTGGTCACTACCACAGGGATTTGACTGATCACCATTGTGTATTAAAGCAAGATTCAACATCTAGTTTTTTTCCTAGTAAACAAGGCTTTTAAAATGAGGCATAACTCAGTGGGATATTATAATAAAAAAATATGTGTTTACCTCCTTCTCTCTCTTAAACTTTGAGGCAAGAGGTAAATTAACCTCATTAAAAATAAAATACCAATTTATCTTTTCTGGGACTTTTAGGAAACTCTGAATAATCACCAATCATTACAAAATGTAAAACTAGTGAAGTTATTGAAAAATATCCTGTAATAAGTATTAAAAGTTTATCATTCCCATATATGTAAATGTTATATTGACGAATTTATTTGTTAGATTTTGTGTGGATAGGAGCACAGGCTTACCTTGGAAATTGGTCCTGGTACTACTTATTCTGAAATATTTCGTAAATACTGTTCATTTTCTCAATCAGTAGAGAGTATAAAAAGAAAACTCTTGTTAGTTTAACTATAAATATTTACATACCAAAAACTGTAAACGAAGAACAATCCAGTCAAACCCAACATTGATGATTTCATCAGAGTATTGTAATTTGGCAACAATATCTTATAGAACAATGAAAGAGGCACTGGCAAAGAATGCATTGCATGATTTCACCTGGTGGAATGAATCTATCAAATATTTGTGGCTAAATAATTTCACCACCGCCGCCGTATAAATAAAATGACCAGAATACTATGAATATAAACTGCAACAAATAAAAATGAATTATAATTCAATACACTAATCTTGATAAATTGTTTACTCAAATATAAAATAAATGGTTTAAAGACATTGCACTAACTTTCTCAGACACCTATCTACATACCAAAAATAATATTCGTTGGCATCTATCCGCAAATGTTTCTATTCTAAAATTTTTGTTATTACTGAGTTTTGTCCAATACTAATGTGAGATATGTTGGTATGGGATGAATCTGCTAGGAACGGCTCCTCTGAACTGCCTGGGTTCTTAATTTTCATCAAATTCAAATCAGTGGTTCAGTATACTAATTAATTTTTATTAACAATGACTATCTCCTATCTTATTACAATAATACAATATCTTTATTACTACTATTAATGCAGAATGACTCTAATTATTGTGACTCACAGATCTGATTCTACGTTATATTTTATTATTACTTGTGTCTGAAATAATTACAAGGTTTAGACACGAAGTTTGCTCACCCTGCTTGCCATTCATGGATGCTCATCTGAAGTCTCAATACTCCTAGGTAGCTTGTATACGCCAAGTCCGCCTGGCTATCTTCCAGAATTACGCTCCCAGGATTCTCTTACTCGCCAAGTCCGTCTGGCTATCTTCCAAAACTATGCTCCCAGGATTCTCTTACTCGCCATTTCGTCTGGCTATCTTCAAAAATTCCTTCAGCACCTCCCTCGATTAATCTTAGCCCACTGACCAAGTTTTCTCCCACCCAAGGGTTTATATGTCTTTGTAGCACCAATGACGTCTGCCTTGCTTGCAAGGTAAGCTATTTCATCATTTTTCCAGGTCTGTCACAATAATTGTTGTCATACTGTGTTCCTAAAAAGAACTTAGACTATATTCCTAACTAAAACTATCCTAATTCCTAACAAATCCCTCTCCCATATCAATTAATTGAAACACTATTTAAACAGATTCTAAGAGTTTGAAAAGTGTTATTAAGACGTTCAAGTTCCTTTTAATTATTTCTGGAACATAATTTTGTTTACTTCTTGTTTCAAAGGCTCCTTTCTGGCTTACACCATCTTTGATCTTGCTTTCTGGTAGTTTTCTTTGTCCACAGTAGAAACATGGCATTCACATATTGTGCACCTGTTGCAGTTTATTTTATTGAGATATACAGAGAGATGGTCATGTGGGATGGGTAATCTAAAATTAGCTACCGGTACTGATATTTTTTTCTTGGGAGTGCTTTATTTAACCTGAACAGCTTGAATGCATTATAATGTTTATTCTTCAATTTATCTTCTATTGAAACCTTTGATGTCAATTGGGAGTGAAACAGTTGGATCCGATTCTATTTCAATTATTAATTTCATTAAGGTAACACTACCTATAATTAAAGGTATTATTATAAATCTCTTGCTAAATGTAAGCATAGGACCACAGCTCCTTCCGACTGCACTGTCTGAAAACACAAAGTAAAAATTGTGTATTTTCAAATTTGTTATTACTTAAATAAAAATGACATTCTTAGTACTATAGTTATCAATCTGTTTTTCATAAGAATCATTGCACAAATTTGGCTCTGCATTACAGAGGACATCCGCCAATCTATCGATCAAAAGAAAGCTAAGTTTCTTATTTTACTTGATTTTTCTAAAGCGACCGTGTTTACCATTCACTACTATTGGCCAAACTGATAAAACTGGGCATTTTGGCAGACTTTGTTACAGTTTGTAAATAATTAAAAACAGTTATAGAAATTTGCATTAGTCTAAATATTTCAAATTTAACTATAAATTTTATCAACAAATTGAAAGGTTGGCAATGGGTTCACCTTTGACACCTCTTCTAGTGAAAATTTTCATGCCTTTATTTAAGAATATAATTTATTGGTACCATTGGCATGTTTTGTGTTTGTTTAGTGGCACTAATAGACAGTTAGATTCTCTATTTAAAACCTTAAATTCTATAAATAATAAAATTCAGTTCACTATGGAAGTTGGTGAAAATAAATACATTAATTTCCTGGACCTCCCTGATAGTTCTCATAAATTAAAAATCTTCAGAAAACCCACCCATACAAATATAGTATTACCTGCTGATTCTAACCATCCTATTAGCCATAAACATGCTGTTTTTCACAGCATGATACATAGACTTATTATTGTACCTCTCTCACCTAATGACTTCAATGATGAACTGAATGTTGTTAAAATAATAAATATGATGTTAGTTTAATAGATAATAGTTTTAAGAAAGAAGTTAAAGTGTAGAGCTGAAAATCTTGTCTACTCTTACCGAAAAGATTTTTTCACAGAGTGATCTACTTTGGATTCTGCGTCTATTGATGTATATATCTTTGAAATATAAAAATAATAATTTTCTTTTAATCCTTGCTATTTATTTCTTCATAAATAACAAATTATAAACTTACACAAGATACTAGTAATCTTAATTAAAACTTAAAGCTTGTTGTAATAAACCTGAATAAATAATTCTGTATTACAAAATAACTACTAGTCCTTCTTTAACTTTTTAAACAAAATATGTCCTCATCCGTTCTGCTCATCACTATGACTCAAGTGTCCTATCTGAGTACTTAATTGTTGTTGCTATGCAAATATAATAACATGTTTATATAAGCTTGGTAATTCAAATATGGAAACTCTTCTAAATAATGATATCAAATTATTTTATTAATTTTTTGTTTATGCACTTCTAGGATTCTTAGCTGATAACTGAATGGACATCACTTTTCTTTCCTTCACCCTCATAGTCTCACTATATTATGGACATGGCTATACCGAAGGAAACTAGCTGGAGCTATACTTTGTGGAATTAGATTCCACACTTCCATAATTAAAGGCTCAGAATCTTTATTTTATGTTCTTTTCTTCCTTTTTTATAAGGCAATGGAAGAACGGGAGGTTTCTATCAAATTATAATATTTAAAAACATAAGAAATTTTTGTTTTTGTTATATTGATATTGTGAAGTCACACATGACCTTTTTTCAATTAAAAATATATCTATCGGAGGGTTATTATAAAACTTTTGAAAAGTATGGAGGTCAGAAACACTAAAGACTTTAAAGGCTATCCAAGGAGCTAAAACACCTAACAAGTAGTTCTGTTAAACACCTATCCAAGTAGCTCTTTTAAGCAAACAGCTAACACTTGCACAGAAGATGTTCTGTTACTTCCATTTGTAGAAGCAGAACCAACAAATGATTTCATTTACCGACCCAATTATTTTTTTATCGGCAGTGTTCTGGCGGCCAATCTCCAAAAGGTTATGTCCGTCAGCACTTTGTCAATGGTGCATTCTTGTTTTAGTCTGACTCAACATCTCTCTGGAAGTATTGTATGTACAACATGTGTATGATAAACAAATTCTTCAATAAATATCTTACTTAATATTATACAATAAAATTGTATAGGCCTATACTTCTTTTACATGAAATCCGTTTCATTGCCAACAGCCATCCTGATGATGTAGATTTATGGTCAGCTGGGATAGCAGAGAGAAGTGCACCAAGCAGCATGGTGGGCCCTACATTTAGGTGTCTTATAGCAATGACATTTAGAGATTTGAAGATTGGAGATCGCTTCTGGTATATCTTAGTATATCTTCAGCATATCTTGGTGCTGATTTTAAAAGGGTATAATTTATGTAAAACATATTTAACAACAAAATTTATATATTCGAAATATAATGACTAAATTACTCAATCGAAAATGTAATGACTCTTGATATGAATCACATTGTGTAGGCGAAGATTGGGATAGAGTAAAAGTGACACTACAAATAGAACAAATAAGGCGGATGTCTCAATGTAATAATATTCACTAATTTTTCTCTGATAATACTACTAATACCGTATTTCAAGTTTGTAATATCATTTTAAATTTTTACATTGGAAACAGTTCAATACTTCTTCGACAAAATAATTTGTACATTGTAATGTTTCAAAAAAGTCTTTTTAAAATAATTGTTTTTATTAAATAGAATTAAATGGTGAAAAAACATTCAAACTAACTTTCTCACAATTTCTCTGACGTCACCCCAAAAATATCATTATAACTATCCTGAAGTTTTCCTTATACATTTCATACGAGAGATTAGATATTTTTTTAATTATTAATATAATTGTTTACAAAATATTGTATAATATTTTGAACAAATATTTACATATTTTAAAATCTTGTTTCGTTTATGGCATAACACTTGTCCTAAACATAAATGATATTTTATTTAATCGATTAATGACGGTGGTCATTCTTTTTTTTTCCAATTGTGTTTATATCTTTTAAAAATTCTAAGGAAGATTGGTTTTTGGTTTTTAACCTATATCTCAGAATGTATTTAGATAAAACATTGGCATTTTATACACATTCATTTTCACTATTATGTAGCATCTTCAAAATATTTTGATATTATACGAAACTATTTCAAATATTCCATCTCAAAATCATTTATTTTAATAACAAATTTATAAATAATCTCCACACATAGTTATAAATAATAACACATTGATATCTATAGTTTTAATGTATGTAACAGTGTAAAGAAGTTATCATTAAGAAATAATTTCTTCGTTATTAACTAATTGTAACAACTCGAAAACGATGTTGTCAATAAATAATTTATTATGCAAAATTTATAATTCCTTTCACGACATACACGCGCCTAGCGGCAAGAATGCAAAATTCCAATCAAAAATAATGTCAAATTTCAAGATTTTCGACCGCACAATAATTAATTAATACAACTTACCAAATTCTAACCCTAGGAAAACCTATATCAAAATTAAGCCTAAATATTCGATCTATCCGTAAAAATTAACAACTCAAAGGCAGAGCCAAGGAAACAAAAATAATCCGCTTTTAACAAGACGAAAAAGTCAACGGAATAAAATTGCCAATTTGAAATACAGTGTCAGTATTTCGCTGATCGTAGAAATACGGAAAGCCTAGAGACAAAACAAACCATGCCTATATATAAACCATACATTTCTGAACATAAAACGTCACCTGAGTTCTTATTTAAAATTTAAAATAAAGGTAGAATCTTTCGAATTACGACTGAAAGTCTGAACAAGATGGCGGCTGGAAGAAATACAATAGAGAATAGACAAGAATCCAAAAGGTTAACGCCCACTAAGGCTAGACTGATCCCGATTGGAGGAATATACATCGAAATGTTAGTGCGGGAATCGTTCACATATACGAAAACAATTATATACAGTTTATTAGAATAGAGTTATTTAGCTTTAAGAGGTGTTATTTAGTCCCATATAATACTTTAAAATTTTCAATTAATAAATTAGAATCAGTAAATATCAATGTAAACTATTAACAGTTTCTTGTTTAATAAATTAGGGTCATAATACCATTTCATACATCCCCCCCCCAAACAACAAGACAGAAATATGAACTTTTGAAAGAATCTCTTTGTGCATCAATTTGGACCAAACAATTAATTAAAGAAGGCCATTGTTGAGATAGCCTCAGACAGATCAGACGTTGTCCTCTTTGCTCCATTTATGAAGAATTTTATTTCGAAAAAAAATAACAAAAAGAGCATCCAGATTGTGTGAAATAGAGGCATCAATAATCAAGTGATATAGTAAAAATGTTTTCTTTGTGTGATCTATCAGAAGATGGATGTTATAACCAATATTAAAAGTGCTACTAGATACTGGTGAGATCAATCCTTTTACCCATTCCTTTTGTTCATCCATTTTTTAATTTTTTTTATCTCATAATTTAAAACTAGTTTAAGCTCAAGTGACAATTTCACAACATTTAACTACAAGATGTGTGTACCAACGGCTAAAGTGAGAACTTAAACATTATAGCCCCCTATCATCCATTCATTTCTGCAATATTAATTTAATATCTTGATTTCTTTGAAATTTTTTATGAACTATTTTATTTTGAATGTAAAGTCCCCTTCCTTGGGGAAAGCATCACCAACCCTTACCCGAGAAAGAGACTCCGTAATTTATAATTTATATGTTACACTTGAACTGTTTATCTCAGGATATTCATTTTCTTTATGTGTGTTATTAATTAAATATGTTTTCTAAGGAACATTCTATCTATAGAAGAAAATACTATATATTGAGTATTGTAAATATTCAATGTACATATTTTAAATAAATAACGAATTGATTGATTTTGTTTAAACTAGTTTTCCTTTTTCTTGGTCATTTAAAATGTTGCAGAGTGTCAACACTGTGGGGCTGATAATTAAAAGGAGTTAGGGGTATGAAAAATTTACGTTACATAATATATAAAACACTGAAACCCCTACTACAAGTGTGATACACAAACAAAATAAAATATTTATTTGCCTTATGTTATTATAGTTCCCTGATTAACATTTCATTTACCAAGTTACCATCATCAGAGGGATCTGGAATATTACTAACAACATATTAAATCTTAAAAACTAAAATGCCATATTCTCCCCTCCACCCTACTTCCCGTGGTTCGGCCTATCAAAGTAGAACCACATCTTAAAGACCTAGGTGAAAGCGACTATAAAGGTACACATTCGTATCCTTGGGAAACCCTTAGGTTGAAAAAGGCAATGGCGGGAACAATTTTTACAGATAACAATTATATCTTAAAATTCCTTTAAATATAAAACTTAACATGTGCATAATAACAACAAAAATTTAGTTAATCAAAAAACATGATATGACTTAGTGATATTAACTTAGTGAATTGCCTTCTTTATTTATTCCTATATTTATTTAACTCTATTCATTGTTATTATTAATAATAATCTATTCTATTATATAACAGAATACATTCCTCATTTAATGCCCTGAGTCGAACTACTTCTCTAGTCAGACCTAGTCTACATAACTGAAACAATACCCTATTACATTGTTAGTAGGTTTTCTGTATATATCAAATTCAATGTTATGTTCATTCCTAATACATAATAAGTCTAAAAACAGTAACCTGTTATTCCTGGTAATCTATTAACTAAAATAATAAATGAAAAATATCCCAGTTCTCCTAATGTGTGTTATTTTGGAAATAAGAGGTCATGAGAGGTTTTTGATAAATAATCCCAAACTTTAAGATCTCTGCTAATTGTCTTAAAAATATGTGTGTAGGTTTGAAGTGTTTTAAACAAACTAGGCTAAGCTCTTTTTCCTAGACTAATTGATTTTTTTGTACACATTCAATTTGTAAGCATCAGATATTCTGAAAACTATTCTAATAATATATATGATAATTTTCTACAAACTACATACCTGTAGAGATTTGAACATATTTTAAATAGTTTTGTATCTCTGGTAAAAAATCACATTTACTGCTAATTTTATATCTCAACTTTTAGGAAAAGTACATAGTTTACATAGTTTTTATATCCAGCCACCAGAAAATCAGATAAAGGAGGTGTGAAACGGAGTGGTGAAATGTTCCATTAATGTTGACATCACATTCAATATACATTGGTGTAGTCTTTTTAACTAAAACCATCTATAACTTTGAAACGATTTTGATCATTCTAAATAATGTTTTAATTTCATTCCAACTTTGTTACTGGTAAAATATATATTCTCGCTAAAATGGAAAAAATATATACAGGAGAGTATATAGTTACTTTTTAATTGCTAATAAAAAATTGTCAAAAGTTAAAAATTGGTGCACCAATTTCAAAATAGTTTTCAGTTCCAATAGCATTCAAATCATATAACATCTTTGCCACTGATAAAAATATATATTGTCGCTGAAAAATTTAAGAAACAGAATAAAATGTGTCGACAAATCTGAATTGCTCTTTTTTAGCAGCAAAAAATGGTTATAACTCGAAACTAC
Organism: Aphrophora alni; assembly: GCA_963513935.1. Lineage (NCBI taxonomy): Eukaryota > Metazoa > Arthropoda > Insecta > Hemiptera > Aphrophoridae > Aphrophora > Aphrophora alni. The sequence continues at coordinate 117,048,483 of OY740771.1, read as the reverse complement.
TGCATCAGTTTCTAAAAAATTAATAGTTTTAATCGCATACAAATCATATATCATCTTTTTCACTAGCTGGATTAATTTAAAGAATTAAGGTAATGTTGTCATTTTATTATAATTTATTTGCATATATCATATAATATATACTTCACTCTGCTGTTGACTATATAGCTAAAATAGAATGTTGCATGTTCCAGAACAACTGGATGAGATTAGAAAGATAAAACTTGCAAGAATAGTTTGTAACTCTGGAGACGATATGGACACTGTAGAAGTAAAAGTCATGCAGCTGCCTCATTATATATAGTAAGTTTATACAGAATACAAATACGAACTTCTTTGATTGCAGATACAATTCACTTTAAATTAAAATATTACTGCAGCAACCTGAGTTTTTATATGGATTTTGTTTTAGACTGTGGGTGGATCTTTAAGAGAGTTTGAGTTTGGTAAGGAAATTTGGGTATGGGGGGGGGATTAACCTGATACATACCCTCGACTACTCAAATGCTCCACGAACAATTAAAACTATGTTATTTAATATATAATAAACTAAATTAACTATGAATAATATTAAGGGAATGGCTCTATTTAAAACTAGTGGTCTAGGAAACAGTATTAGGCGAAAATAGTCATTAACTACTTATCACTCATATAATTTTATACAAAATTTGGAGACACATAGCCAAAAACCTGATCCGTCTAACCCATCCCAAAAGGGGCTTATTAGCCATTATTTGATGGATGAACAATTTGGGGGGTACCTGAAATATCAGTTATCCTGTATCTCTTGCGGCTGTTGCACAACTCGTTTAATACAATAATGCGTTATAAGGATTTTTATCACCAAGGGAGAGGGTAAACTGATTTGATGCAAAACAATTCCCCTGCAATTTACCATTCAGGGAACCCACTAGTAAAGCTGTTAGAATAGAAGTATCGCTGGGAGGTGGTGAAAGAAGTTCACCACATTACACAATACTGGTGGCTAAACAACTAAATCATATTTACATAACATACATAGGCTACTTTATGACCGTAAGAAAATTGAAACATTAATCAAATTTCACTCTTGAAAAATATAATTTTCTGATAAGAAATATATAAACAAATCATATTGTAACGATAAGGAAATCATTATTTATAATAGGAATTATTATTATCAAAATACAACTAGTATATTAAAAGCAAGGTAGGTATTTAAGTAAGAAGGGAAAAAAAAATTCTGTGATTGGAAATAAATGGTCTGAAATATAAAAAACGACAAGTTAGTTGAAAGAAGGTTTGGAAATAACGGTATCAGTAAGCCTTAACTTGGGTTTTCCCTCCATTTTTGTTGGAAAAGTAAATAGTCAAATCTACTATTACAATTATCAATCAAGTTAATAATTTTGTTAATTGATTATGACAAAGTAAGAACAGTTGAATGAATGTTTAATTACTCGTAAGTCAGGAAACAAGGGATTTTTTTATAAACAGACACAAAGGAAAAAGGGACTGTGTAACCTTGGATAGGAGACCGCCAAGCAGTTAACATTAACGGGATATTGAGCCGAGGACAAATTTGGACATTAAAAAACTATGGAAAAATAGAGAAAGCTGGCGTGAAAGGGTCAACAGATGAAAAAAAAATAATGTTTTTTAGAAAGTAGGTCAACCAATGAAATCAGAGTCCGCGTAAAAATCAAACGGACAGATTTCAAAATCCTCCATTAGAAATACAGAGAATCAAGTTCAAGAAAAACCACGAGGGTTGGACGAATCAACGCCAAGCAAAGGAACTTAAATTCGAAAGAGGGGAGAAATTCCAGAAAAATCAAATTAAAGGAAAAGAAAGGGGCTTCTTCGATGAGCAGGGGAAGAGAAAAGGTCATCTCTATGTCGAGCCGATATCTAAGGAGAGTTTTGTATTAGAGACAAGTAAAACGCTAAATCATCGCTTAAAAAGAAATTGATCATCGAGTTTATGTAAAATTAATTGAGTTAGATATTACATAGTTTAGCAAGAAAGAAGATTAATTGTTGCACATTAGGATATATCATTTCAGCTCTAAAAGAAGATTTGCAAATGAAATAAAATTGTGTTGTTTTAAAGTGATAAAATCGCGTGAAATCTGAAAGCAGAGTAAATGAAGTTAGTTAGTTTGTGAAGTGTTGTTTATCGCTGAGCCATTCTACCAGCTTAAAGCAAAATTAGATATCTGGTAAATTACTGGTATGGCCAGTTTTTAATTGTAATTTACACCAAAACAGGTCAGATAGGCTAATCGTTTACAGCGCCCCCAAAAAATTTAATTCATTAAAATAAAGTACATACCATACTCACAAGAACTTAACATCACGGCCACCATTTTGAGATTTTAAGGGTTAAACTGATATAATTCTAAGTCATTTGAATTACCACTGTACACTACTGAAATTACAGGCTTATCACATTTAATGCATATTAAACAATAAAACTATATTTAAGTAAATAATTAAGGTATTATTTAGCTTAATATGGAATTTCACCAAGTACCGACTATGTTTACACATAAAACTATATTTAAATTAATTTATACAGATTCGGCATATTCAAAATGTTAATTTTAAATAAAAAACTGTCAAAATTACATAATTTGGTCTACTTTGTAGTGCACAACTATAACTTAAGGAAACGAATGTAAAAGAAATTATTATATCTGTTAGGATCTACATAATTAATTTGAGTACAATTTTTGCCAATCCTAGCAGTTTCCTATTTATTTATAATTGTTGACACATCCAACATTTAAATAAATATATATAAAGATATAAGAAATATATATATATATATATATATATATATATATACATTTTGCAGAAGCATGATTACATAGAATATACCTGATATGTAGATGACTCCTTAATAAAGAATATTCTTTGACTGCATGCAATTTCGAAAACCAATCGTTTGTGCTGACAAATGGCATTAGGTGAGTTAGAAGGTATTTCTCAGAAGCCCAATGATGAAAAAGGTGTCAAATAATTACCCTGTCATGGGTGTTTAAAAATATATAATAATTTATATGCAGTCAGTAGGTAAGTGAAGAACAAAACTGATATTCCTTTGTTGCAGATAACAAATACTCATTTAATTTATTTCTTCCATAAGTATTGTTATTTTTGAGCTACAAGTAAAAACTACTTTATAGGCTATACTTAACTCTAAACATAGGAATAGTTGTTAAAAAGGAATGTCAATCAAAAATTAATCAAGTATAAATCTACAATTATAAAATTCAATAAAATATAGCTCCTAAAGATTCACCTTTTTTGTCACTTTAAAATTCATAAACAGAATAAAATTATTTTTCTTTAAAGATATGATTAAAAAGAAAGTTGTAATTTTGTTTTTATTTTTATGATAAACCATTTATAAATTTTGACCTCATGACTTGTCATGAGTTATATTCTTATAAATTAAATCAGTCTTTTACCCAATTTAATTTATATAGCTGTATGAATATTTCTTATTTTTTAAGAGCCTGTAAAATCTGGAATGTTCGATCAGGAGTGAACGTCTGTAAAATCTTGAATGTCTGATCTGTATCCTTTATTATACATTAACGTTTCAAAATTACAAATGACAGATAAAGTTATAATTTATAACCCTATGTATGTTTACATTGCTGCCACATATCAGTTCTTTTTAATTCAACCAGAAATCTCACACCTCTTTTTGAAGTGTAAAAATTCAATTTAAACATTTGTTTTGCACTCCCTCTAATTGATATTGTATGAATAATAAATGTATCTGGTAATATTTCAACTTCATACTAGTATGCCTGGTCATCCTCAGTCTTCTACTTTTCATCATTGCAATGACATCTGATCTAATAGAAATTATGGTAAATTTTTCCTGAAGTGTATCAATGAACTGCCATCATCAAGTTCTGATAGTTGAAACTATTCTTAATTTATTATTGATTTTAATTCTCCATCAGCTGTTCCCCAAATTTGGTGCCGAGTAAACATGGTGCTTTCAAATCTCTATTTAAAATTTTATTTGAATTGATTAAGGTGTTTTAGTGTTAGCTATTAAGTTTTGAATGTCTACAAAGCTAATGAGGCCAGTGTAGTTACCTCTACCTAAAATAACAATTGCTTTCAAACAAATTAAACTTATGAACTTTGTAATTCACCTTCTATGAGACTAACTTCACACATTCTCTGTTCTCTGTTCTTTTTCCATTTTTTTTGCTTTATAGGATCACCTGGCATATGTGGTGATCTAGGTAATCAAGGAATACCAGGGCTTACAGGACCTGGCAGTACATTCAGGTTTAAGGTAGAAGGGGTGCAAATCCTGGCAATATTGGGCACCCAGGACCTCCTAAGGAATCCTTAGGCTACGATACAGCTGCTTTGGCAACTACATTGAATCAAGGAAAAAGCAAAGTAATACTTTAATAGTATTTATTGCTATAATATTTTCATAATGTACAAGTGTAAGTATAATGACAATATATATTTTAGAAGGTTAATAATGATGCTGTTGGTACCTAGTAAAAGTTACTACCGGGTATTTAAAATATTCTTCTATGTTTAAAGAATTTGGAATATTATAAATATTTTAGAAAGTGAAGACGAAAATTCCAAATCATTAGTCATAGAGAGATATTACAATGTAAAACTTTCTAATGAATTATCGTCACCAGGTAACATGTATGACGATTGGACATTTTTCAAGCAACAATTAAATTTATATCAAACAGCAAACAAATCAACCAACTAGTGAAAGTGGTGAGTGCCAGATTATATTAGAAGTGTTAATCAAATATAGGAGCTAGAATTTACAATAGGTAAATGTGGTTGAAATTTTAAAACAAAGTACAAAAAGAGCTGCGTACTCATAAAGCTTGTTATATGCAATGAACACATGTTGAAAGGCACAGTAAGACACCCACAAAATATGATATTCATTCAAGTTAGGTAGGCCCTACAAACTTATAAATGATGTTCTATTGATGTAAGCAAAGTAGAAGTGGGTGTTCTGTTTTACAAAATAACAACGAACTGTTTGTTTAAAAAAAAAAACTGTTTTTAAAAACTGTTTGAAAAAACAGGTTGATAAAAATGAAACTAGAATTTTAACTACAAACTGTTTGGAGAAAAAAAATGTTTTACATAGCTTTACTTTTGTTTAACGGTTTCCAATTTTAATGGTAGTTTATAGTATTGAGATAATAAGAGGGCGAAATCGAGAAATATGTATTTTGTACGTGTCATTGGCACAAACACATTATATACACAAAATCATTAAAAAAAAAATAATACAATTAAAAATTTTGTCCAAAATTGTTCAATAAACAAATACAATTTTTTTTTGTTTTATTTAAATACAAAATATTATCTTTTTAAAAAATACGACATAAATTAAAATTTGTGATAAATCTACAAATTAACTTAAAAATATTTTTTTCAAAAAACAAATTTTGATTAATACATACTGTAATAACTTTCATAATTAATTAATTATTAGTTAGGCCATGGTACAGTATTTGCATTAAAAACATTAACATTTCTACTGTTTTTGAATTCAAACTTGTTCTTTGGTCACTAATTATGTCATTGGCACAAATAACACAATATCATTAAAAAAATAATACAAATTAAAAATGTAAGTTGTCCAAAATTGTTCAATAAACAAATTTTTTATTTAAATACAAAATATTATCTTTAAAAAAAATACGGCATAAATTAAAATTTGTGATAATCTACAAATTAACTTTATTAATTTTTCAATAAACAACTTTTGGATGAGGACTGAGGGTTGGAGGGGGGGAGGTGAAAAATGATTGTGAGTTGTGAGTCAGCTCTCAGCTGTGTTCTAAATTGAGTTGAGGTGAGGCTTTCTTTGTCAAGTGTACAAATCATCAACAACTGGTTTTTTTTTTTTCGTTTTGAAAGAACAGTTGGGTCGGTGTTTCTAGAAAACTTTTTTTAAAAACAGTTTGGAGTTTTAGTGCCCACCATTAAGGCAAAGGCAAACTGTACTTCCTTCTGATAGGTTTACAAAAAAGTTGACAGAAGCTGATGTATTTTTTGACCTAACTGGAGTTAAATATTTCATGGCTCAGACCATTCCTGGATTTCTTCAATCGTACAATAGTAACTCACATCATTCAAGTAAGATACAAATTTTACATCTGTTTAAGTCCACTTAATCTTCGCCTTTTATTGTCTGACTTGAGTTATATCAGTAATAACAGTTACTCCGTCCCATAATAAGCACGTGGAGAGTGGAGACTGGAGACACTTGTGACACTTGTGTGCAATGAATGTATGTTCATCAACGTTGTTCTAATAAAGAGAAAATAATGTTTCAAATATGTTTTTTTTCGCATCCAAAATACAATTTTTCAAAGTGTAGAAGGTACAATCATTTAAGTCGGGGCAGAAGTGAATTCAGTGGAAGTAGGGTAAAAGGGTTTGGAAAGTAATTCAGAGTTATTTGTGGCTCCAATAAATGATTTATCAGGTAATATTGAAAATAAATAGTATGTAAATTTGATTAATATGCAAGAGAGTTGTCCGATCGATTTAAGTGCTAAATCTCTGCAATTCCTCTTCAAATTAGCGTTTTATCCATCATTTCGATACTAAAAGATGCTCTTCACTTTCACAATTCATTATTTCTGTCTGAAAACAACATTTTAAAATTACCGTTTTATGGTAATTTGAGGTTATTTCGACAAATATTTCATCAACTTTATGTAAAATCCATCAATTTTATGTAAAATCTATCGATTTTTTTATTCCACGTAAATAGTTCTGTTTTAAGAAGTGTCAAACTAAATATCATTTAGTATCAATGATACCTAACCACACCTATTTAAAGAACTACAGGTCAAAAAAGGTCATTATATATACCTTTATATCAACTTTGTATAATATATAACTTGCTTGACCTATAGTTCTTTTACTAGGTCTGGGTTTCAGAAAGTTAGGCATCATAGAAGCGTAGTAATATCATCTTGTATAAGTGAATGAAGTCTGCATGCGCCCCACAAGTGATTTCAATATGACTATACAATTGAATATGTTACAAATGTGTCAATTTCTAAGATTGTTAAGTAAATAATTAATTAATTGTGAGAGATAAAAAACCACTTGTGTTGAAAAGGAGTAGCGAATTGATGGAAAACGCTAGTTTGAAGACGAGATTTCGCACTTAATCTCTCCTGTATAGTTACCATAAATTTAATTATAAATAACATTAATATTAACTTTAAAATTAATACAATAATCCTCCAAATTACAAGGTAAATATGTAGAGTTCTTGTTGTTGCTATTTACTAGCCTAATGTAGGAAATTCATGTCTCTCCCACCACCTTTTCAAAAATTATATCGTACTTTGATATTTGTTTACCTAAAGGTAACTGCTAATTATTGGGATTTTTATTATTTTTTTATCATCTACTAGATAGGGCCTTACTTCTTAAGAATAAATAATGTTTTCATTGTGCAGGTCACTTTTTCCACTGAAAAATTACAATGTACAAATAAATCAACTGGTTTATAGGTTCCACATAATAGCAATGAAAATACCATATGGTTGACGCATGCCCATTACAACAGTGACTTTGCTAGATCATTATTTATATATCAATAGGTTTGGACAGGTGGCTATATATATAAAACCACCGGGCTAATAATTTGCTTACTATAATACGTAGAGCGATATTATTATTTGTCACGAAAGGTTTGGCAAGGTGGCTATATAGCCTATATAACCATCTATCCAAACCTTTAGTACATTTATAGAAGTGTGTACTTGCGTAGTAATAAATTAGATTATTAATATGAAAGATTGACAATATATCACATGATCTGTGATCTCAGATATATAAACATTGAAATTTCAAGTAACGTATGAGACATTAACCATTATGTATAATCTATAAACCCGTTGATTTGATACTCTGTAGGCTATATTGTAATTTTTTCCATTATTTCGGTTGAAAACAAGCTATTTAAAATGACGATTTGATAGCCTTTTGATGTAAGTTCGGCTCTTTACATTACTACGTATGACAACTCGTGAATCTATTTAATGTCTCATTCCTCTACTCTATGTTTATGTTCATCCATGAAAGTAAGTCTCTTTAAAGAATTGTCAAACTAGATGTCAATTACTGTCAATCATGTACCTAACCAGACCTAGTTAAAGAACTACAGGTATATATATATATATATATATATATATATATATATATATATATATATATAAACCTTCCGAGACCTACTTCTCATGATTCTTAAATCAGAAGCATATTAATATGAACCTGTGACATTGATTGTAATGTGCATGTGCCCCCTCCTCTCCAAAGTGATTTTAATATGTGTAATCTATGAAACCTAGACACAGCATGATTGCGTAGTTTAGAATGTCAAGAAATGCTCAAATTTTATGATTTTAAAGTGAAATAAGGTGTTGTGAAACATAAAAAGTGTACAGAGTAATAGAGAATGATATATTGTTAACACAGAAGGTATAGAACTCTAATTGGATAAATTTAACGAGAAAGTAGCAATGACAGGAACACTCTATATTTACTTACAACAATTTAGTCTTCTTTTTATACTCTGTACTGATTGAGAGAAAGTGAACAATGATTACGAAATATTTCAGAACTTTAGCATTTTATTGTGTGTTTTCTATTTGTATACTTCTAGGTAAGCCGGTAAATGTTCAGTTGATACAGCGTTGCGATTTAATATAGAAATATCACGAATTCGTGTTTTACATACCTCATTATTAAACAATTGGATTATCCTTAAGCTGAGAAGACCCTTTCAAGTATGAAAATACATTATTTCTGTCTAAAATAAACAATTTAAAAGTACGAAATCCTAGCCTTATTAGGTTAAGATATATCTGTTTACAGTGATTCATATGGGAATGATTGTAAATATATTGACTATTTCATCACTCAATGTTTATGTTACGTAAATAGGTCGGGATAGGTAACTTATGTATTTATATGTATATAGTTACTTCGCGAGATCTAGCTCACATAATTTTGAAATTATATAGCATAGTAATACATATTATATGTATTATAAGACACTTAACGACATGCTATTCTATTAGCTATTAACTTATGAAACCAAGATGCATAGGCTCTTTGTGTATTCTGATCATTAAATGTAAACTTTTAAATTGCTTATTTTAGATAGAAATAATAGATTTTCATACTTGAAAATGTTCTTCCCAGTTTAACCCTTAAGTACTACGGACCGTCTCTCAGACCGATCGGGAAATTTCAACAGGAATTTCTCCCTCGCCTTGCAACACTTTAGCCCGCGCTTCACAGTACCTTCCTGACCTTGGATGGTCAGTTGAGCAGTGGAGTCGTGTGAGTGAAATTGTATCCGGTTTGTGAGTTATCGATCTGTTGCGGTCTGAAAGACGTTCCGTAGTGATTACGTTAATTTGTTGGCGGTCCAATATACGTTCCGTAGTGATTGTGTACCTTTTATCAGGTCTATGTAAATACTTGTATATATTGTATAGTTTATGTTTTCGTAATAATAAAATATGGATAAAGACGAACATTGTTCAGAAATGTCATCTGAACCTTCTACTAGTTCCGGAGTGGTTAGAAGGAGCTCTCGTCCTCCTGTTAGGCGTGTTTTGGACTCAAGAGTAAACAATTTTGAGGACAATTTGTATGATATGGTTCATGAAACACTTGAGGATGAGCTTGATGAAGACATTGACGATAGTGACCTGGATCCTGACTACGTAGAAGAAAGCGACCATGACTCAAAAAGGCAGCAGAGTGCTGACAAGTGCGAGATACAAGAAGGTAGGCCTAAGTTGGTCTAATGAAGCTGATTTATTGGCTACAAATAATTCTGTCGTTAGAGCCATTTCTGATTCATCCAGGTCTTTGAAAAGGAAGTTTCAAACAACAACTTTTTCAAAAATCGTGTAGAACTTGTGCAATGCAACAAGTCCAGCCCACACATGAGAAGACTAAGATCGTTACTTTTTCCTGATATAAATAAAAATGTTGATACTCAAGAGACAAGCCTAGTACCAAATATTAATACTGAAACCAGTGGTATCAACACATTGGAAATTGCTCATTCTGTGGTAAATGAAGTGACACCAACAATTGCTCCTGACGGAAACAACTTGACACCGATTGTCAACCCTGAAACACCAGCATCAAATATGGATCGTTCTATTACGGTAGAAGGACAAAGGACACGATTAAAAGGAAAATACCGCCTTTTCGCTGGAGAAAAATGCTTATAGAAACACAAAAACTTTGACCAGACTTGATTTTATGAAGTCTCTTGCTCTGAAGCTTGTTACCCCTCTCATGCAACGAAGACTTCAGAAGGGGCATCTGAGTCAAGATATGCAACTGAGTCTCAAGCGAATTCTTCAACTGGAAGACCGACCTTTGCAGGAAGAAAATGACGTTCCAGAAATCCTGAATGTGAAGAAAACATGTAGCCCTCAAGGCTCAAAAGGAAGACAAGATACATTTGTAAATGCTGTGCCAAACCTATTTGCATGGAGTGTTCAAAGAAAGTATGTGTCGACTGTATGAAGGACATCCCGAAGCGGCCATAGATCTACTAAATCTGACACTCAAGTAATATTATTTTCTGTTCTTTTTAATTTTTACTCACATTTTTTTTACTTTAATATGTATTTGACATAATACTCAAGTGTTACAGTTTCTTTTGACAAAGTTAATTTTTTGTTTCATTATTCGTTTTACCTATTACAAAATATTTTTTCCAACATTTGACATACAAAATTGATCCATTGAATTAAGAATATGTGAATGTTTACAGTTAAAAAATATGTTGTCCTTGTTACTATGGTACTCAACAATAACAGATATGTTGGTTTCTTTAAATAATTAAAACATAATTTTCATTTAAACATTTTAATAATATATATTGCATGTTTTACAGTATAAAATTTAAAAAAACCTCAAAAAATTAAACAAAAACGAAATTTGAATTTTTTTTTTCTTATTAGGTTATTAAAACAAAGTTAAAAAAAAGTTTGGAGTATGAATGCTACTTAAATATATATTTTTTAAAGTAATCACATATGTTTTAACAAAGCGGTCTGACAGACCTCTCCGTAGTAGTTATGGGACAAAAGTCGTCCGTAGTAGTCAAGGGTTAAAGATGATCCAATTATTTCATAATGGGGTATGTAAACCATGATTTTATAATATTTCTATATTAAATTGCAACATGGTATCAACTGGACATTTACCAGTAAGCTTAGTTTCAAATCCATACAATGTATAAGACACTTTTAAAGTTCCAAAATACATTAGTTTAGTAGAAAATAAGAAATATAAAAGTACAAAATCCAGCGTAACCTATATGTATGGTTTACACAAAGCGCAATACATCACAACTGCCACCCTAATATTAGAACGTTGAAACAACGGTTTGGTAAGGTAACTATATATATATATATATATATATATATATATATATATATATATATATATATATATATATATATATCTGTACCCCGGAGGTAAAGGACACTAAGTCACACTTTACTAATTTTTCAGGAGAGCAGTTTTAAGATTTGTTTTAAATTAAATAATTCATTACTTTAACGTTAATTGGCATTTTTTAACAATTATTTTATTAAAATCTTATTAGAACGTTTCTTTTTCATTCCATTAAAATTTATTCATACAAATAAAACAAATCATTAAATAAAAAATTTATAAAAATTCATTGTTGGACATAGTGTTGTATATACCTCTCATAAGTTTTGCATATGGCATTATTTTGGGGTTTTATCAGGAAAATAAAGAAGATACAAACATTGAAAATCACACATTGTTTATTAAAAAACACAACATATAAATTAAACTTTAGTTGAAGATAAGTCCCAACGACACTAGAGAGTATCCACATCATCATCTCCTTGAGGGTAGTCAAACGTAGATTGATTGCTGTATTTCAAATGTTTGTAGAAGTCGTGGCAAACTGAGGGAACAAAAGGCAGAAGTGCAATCAAGTCATTGAATTTCTGCTTTGTAATTGATACTGGATTTATTGAGACTTGATTTAAATCTGATGGAAAAGTTACTTCTTGTCTTTTAAACCTTACTAAGTCAACCTCTTGAGTTTCACCGTTGAAATCTGTTTTCAAAAAAAGCGTTCCAATCTTTTCCTGATGAACCTGAATTTGAACACAGGTTGATAGTAGAACTGGCTCCTTGTTAACATCCTTCTTTCTATTTACAAGAGGGGGGTTAGGCGATTGTTTTTTATCAAACAACGTGTTGAAGTTTTTGAAATCTGTACGTTCCATATTATGCACAGTGTATTTATTGGAAGTTTGCCTTACCAATTTTATTGTTGCCAGTCCCATGGTGTTAAAATAGCCAAATTATTGAGCTTCTTCCTTTCCTCTCTATTAAGGCATTTACACTGTCAGCCTCCATGTGAGTATGCCCTTTAAGCAAGAACTTTTGAGTTATAGTCTTAATTTGAGGATATTTGTGCAGAATCCAGAAAAACACATTACAACACTTACATTCTAATTTTGACCGTAACAATTATCGGTCCAAAGTGTGATTTCTTCTATTTCACTACCAGGAATGACACTATCTGCCCATTTCAAAATTGCTGATGCAATTTCATTTCCACCACGGGCTCCTTTAGATTCATCCCACATCATACAGTGTACTGAGGAATCTGCTGCATCATATAGCGTAAAATTTAATGTCCAAAGCTTCCTTTTATAAAAACTAATGCAGTTTGTCGTGAGTGGTGATGGCAGGCATTTTTGCAGATCACCAGTTAATACTTTGTGTTTTGGTGAGTCTTTAGCCATTTTAGTGTCACTACTTTTTAAGTTATATCTTGATTTTGATTCATTAAGATGTGCATCATCAGCCTTTGTACATTCCTTTTCTTCTTGTGTCAGACTATTTATAAGCTTAGCATTGAAAATATCACATATATCGCAGGTGTCGATTTCAAGTGGTTTAAATGACAACTTGAACTGTTTATTAAAAATATCATAGTACAACCATTTCTTAGTTATTAAATTTGGATTAATATATTTTTCATTGCAATCAACAATGTATAGTTCATTGCATTTGGTTTAGGAATCAGCTCTGCGTTAGTAGTATTAGACTTAAGTAATTGCACTATTCTTCTACCACGGGAGTCCATCTTGTTTATATATCATAGCTTTATAAACAACAGTTAAAGTCTAAAACCACTCAAAATGGCTAAAATGAAACCTTGCTCTCTTAGTTCCTGAAAAGTCCACAGGGTGTAAACAACACTATGTCCAGCTGGTGAATAGGATTGTGAAAAACTTACAGAGGTAAACAACACCAAGTCCACATGGTGTTGTATACCTCTGAGTAAAGGTGGACTTGGTGTTCATTTATAAGGCGCTAACTTGGCTTACAGCTGGTTTTGGACATAGTGTCCTATACCACTGTGTAAAGAGGAAAAAAACTATAAACAGATGTACAATTGGATCATCCTTTAGCTTGGAGGACCCTTTTCAATATCAAAATCCAATATTTCTGTCAAAATAAGCAATTTACAAGTTTGCATTTGATATTCAGAATACACAATGAGCCTGTGTCTAGGTTTCATAAGTTATAGCTAATAAAATAGTGTGTCTTTAGATGTATGCGCATTAACTGTCTTCTAACAGGTAAATATTACTACTCTGTATTATTTCAGAACTAGGTCTCGGCAGGTCAATATATATATATTTTGACCTAGTAAAGAACTAAATGTCTTAGAAAAGGTCCTACCAGCTAAAGGATGATTCATTTGTTTCAAAATAAGGTAGGCCTGTGATGTATAACCCGATTTTATTAAATGTCAATATTAAATCGTAACTGGATCTACACTAAACCTATATATATATATATATATATATATATATATATATATATATATATATATTGTAACATTCAAACTGGATAGGCCACACAATTTGAAGGTTAATATGTTGATAGTAACTCTATGTTATAGCCTAGATATAGTTTTCAAAAATTATAATAGCCTAATAATTTAATTAGATTCAGGACTCGAAACTTTCAAATAAAGAAACATAAGATGCATGTTATAATAAATATTAATAATTCAAATGAACTTATATGTTTTTTTATACTAGAGCAAAAGGCTAGTAACTTTGTTTATAACCTAAAATGTTGAGATAGGAATATTTCACTATTTTTTAAAAAAGGTTCTTTCATGTTTCGTTAGTTAGTGTTAGTTTAGGTTAAATTTATGATATGTGTTAGTTGATTTAAATAAGAAATTGTCAAATGAAGTGATATAGGTTAGTTCTGAGGTTTACATCAAGTGTGGAATCATAAGTGCAAACTAGCAACGGTAGATAGATATCGTGTATGTACGGGCAGTGACCAAAATTGAACATAAAAATATCAAAGTGAATGTGAAGGACTTAAAAACTGTTTAAAGAATAAATTTAATTACAATTACGACCACAAACAATAAAAAAATAAAATAAAATAATAACATCTATACCATTACAAAAGAATTATGAGAAAAAAATATTTCATATCGTATATTAGTGCACAGCCTAGGCCTAGTAAATAACCAAAGAAACGGAAAAGACCAATGAAGGTCGCAATTGTTTTAAAAAATAGAAAATAAATATAGTCAGTTCTAAAAATACTTTCATGGAAGCCAGACCTGTTTTAATATTCCTGCTATTTTTAAAAAAAGGAAAAGTATACAAAAAAGTAAAAAAGAAAAATACATAATAAAGTCAGTCTGAAGTAATAAGAATAACTCAGGAAGTATTATAAAGTAAAAGAAGCTGTTGAGGTAATATCAAACCAGTAATTAAATATTGAAGAACTAACTGGACTAAATTGAATTTGAACTTTTAATAATTATATAGATTTTTCTTTAATAATCAAAATTGAACTCCGAACTTTATATTTATAAGGCAAAACAAAAATGATAAAGCACTTATAATTTCACAAACAACAATTTACCTATTTAGCAATAAATTGTTGTTTGTGAAATTATAAGTGCTTTATCATTTTTGTTTTGCCTTATGGAATTTCACCGAGTACCGACTGTAGTCACACTCAATATCTTTATATTTATGTTTATAATTTCTGTACTAAAATTGCACATTTAATAATTAAGCCCGAATCCGAAGACCCCAGAGAAAGAATAAAATAACCAATTGAACTTAATTCTGTAACTTATGTAATATTTATAATAGAATAACTAAAAAATTTTTAATTTCTTTTAATAAACAAAACTTCTCATATATCTGAGTCATATTTCTTTTCACAGATAGAAATTATTTTTAAGGAAAATAAAGTGTTATTACAATATATATATATATAGTTACCTTCCCAGATCTAATAAAGACATTAATAATAATCATATTAAATAAATATATGTTGAAATATTGCATATAACTTGACTAACTTAGTCATACAAAAACATGATGAGACATTCACTATTCGACTAACGTAGTACTACGAATGAACGTATACATGGTATAGTAATCTAAACACATTCTTGTTTTTAGAATTGTACTTTTTCTACGAAATAAATGTCATTTGGTACATTATTTATAGCCTCTGGGTTAAATACAAATTGTAAATTAGCAGATAACGTGTTCGTTTAACGGGGAGTGTGGTTGTTGTAGGGAACAGCCCAATAGGCTGTTCTCAGGTTCTCACTTCTCAGTCATCAGGGCAGTCGGCAGTTGTTTCTGTTTCTCGTTCAGCGTGGACACTTGATACCGTATTTACCATTTTAATACGTACTCGGTTACATTGTTTTAATAAAATAACAGTTTCGATCGGTTATGTATTATATAGTGTAAATAAGAAAAGGGCTTTCGAGTCGACTTTTATCATTCAGATTTATATTTTACAGTAATTAGGCCTATCATAACTGAAGCCTACTTGTGACTGTTTATTTTGTGTCGTGATATTTTATAACAAGCCTAGTTCTGTTATCCTAATTCAACATGGAATTAATTTTTTTATGTGCAGTTAGTCAGTGTTATTTAGTTTGTTGTAAAGAAAAGTGTACCATCAAGCCTATTTGAAATGCCAGGAAGGTGCTGATATCAAGAGTCTTGGTTGGAAGAAGAGGTATGGAGGTTATGGTTAAGGCCAGGGGAAAATGTAAGTTTTGCATTTTGCTCATTATTTAAAAAATTTACTGGTGTCACACTCGGGTGTGAATGATGTAAAATGTCATGCAAAGGGCAAAAAACAAACAACTATAACAAAACCTAAAATGTGGAAAGCAATTAACACTTCATTCTTTTAAAACCCCTACTACTGGGCTCCAGGATAATGCAAGTACTGCTTCAAGCAGTAGACCTAAGCCTAGCAACTTATTAGGGGATGAGTACAGCAGTAGGCCTAGTACTAGTAGTGCCCCTAGTTCTTCTACAGCAAATCTTCCAACTAAGCCTAATGAACCCCAAGTAAGCTTAGGCCTAGGCCAATAACCCCATAAGGATATATCAAGCTTTTTGTTGAATGACACTGTAACAAAAACTGAAGTGTTGTGAGCAGCTTATTTGGAGCAGTTATTTGCCACTTTACAAGAAGAAGATATTTAAAAGTAGCTGGAAATGTTCATTAAGAATGTTCTGGTTTGTTTCCATGGAAATGCAGCTGTGGAGAGAAGCTTCTCCTTCAATAAAACCTTTTTGGTAGAGAACTTAGAAGAAAAATCTTTAGTAGCTCAAAGGCATCTCCATGACCACCTTTCTTCCCTTTCAGGTTAGTGTCTGAAGTATTAAGGTTGATTCTATAAGTTACAACACATTCTGCTTGTTTATAGGGCCTAAAATTATGGTTTAAGGAGTCTTTTCTAATTTGTCCTCACATTTCTTATATTTTTCTATAACCTATATTTTCTATAGACCTAAGCCTATATTAATTTTCAAAATTTTAGTGGGGTAGCGTAAAAATAAAGCTAGCAGGGTAGCTTTAGCTAGATGATGTTATAATATAATATGTTTACTATTGTAATAAATGTGAAGCAGAAGTTAATGAAATCGGGTTGGATTTGTGGCGGTCTCTTTGTTCCTCTTTCTAGGCCACTTAGGTTTATGAAAACTTATATTATCAGTACAATTTTTTAAATTGTGTCCTAAGATGTCAATTTTAGTGATAGTTTGCTATATTAACACCTACTGTAAAGGCCTACTGTAGTTTTGAAATACATATTCCAGGAGATATTTCATTTCTGGATATGAATAGAAAAATGTTAGTAGAATTTAGAAACGCCTCTTCTAGAAAAAAAAAAAAGATTTGAAAAGGAAGTACGAGGGAATGCAAAGAAGAAAGTTGCGAAAGAAATTAGGGAGCTGAACCTCAAGAAACCTAGTGCAACAAAAAACAGAAGAATTTAAATGCCATTGAAAATAAATTAAAACAACTTAAAAGGTCCTTGTAAGGCTACTGGTTTAGTTTTTAAAGGTAGGCCCTCCCTTATTTCAATCCTAACTTAAATATTTTTTTTTAGATGCTCTGAAGAATAAATACTTTATTCGTAAAAGTTTTGGTTTTTCATTTCATTTTCTTCACCTAATTATTTTATTTTGTTAGGATTTGAATTGCTGTAAAAATATGTTGTTGGAAGAAAAATTTCAGAAGTTGTCTGAGATCGACGAAAGGCTAAAAAAATTACAAAAGAAGCAGTAGTAATCTTAAGTTCTTGTATATATAGTGGAGGCCTTGTATATAAAATAATTTTGTACAAAAGGTAGGTTTTTTAATGATTAAATTTTTCTGACTGATTTATTAATAAGCCTATTGTTGTCCCACATAGCCTGGTTATAATTTTAAAGCATGATGTGTGTACTCTTTCTAAGATAGAAAAAACTATATATATATATATATATATATATATATATATATATATATATAGGTATAGGCATATGTATGTGTATTTAATATATATACTTTATCATGCCAGTTGTTGATTTTCAACCTTTTTAGACGACTTATTAGGCTAAATTTATGTAACTTGCACGAATTTGACATAGCCTAAGGCTTACTACTCAGTTTGTAAAGGACTGAAAAAATTGCTGTGAATTAAAAAAAATTGCTATAAGGTCACTGATTTTTTTAAAATTTTGACCCTAATTGTCACTGATTTTTATTATTGGGAACCAGTAGACACCCTGTAATGAAAGTTATTTATTTCAGAAAGAGCTATTTATGATTAAATGAAATACATATATAGCAATTAGTGCTTCAGTTATATTATAGCCTAATTCAAAGAAATACATTATTGATATCTAATTCAAAACTAACCTCAATATTATTGAGATTGTTGGGTAAGCTCCATAATGGCTCCTATAAAATTGTTTATTAGTGAATATTGATTACTTTAATTACAGTGACTAAAAAACTAGGCATTAATTCTTTGAAAAAAACTAACGTAAAGAAGGTTGGGTAAGTACCATGATGTCATCCATTAAATTGATTATTCAGTTGTTCGCCACACCGGACCAATGCCTGGCGAAGAAGACACGCCACGTGCCCCCAGACAGGGGAAACTCTGGCATTGGTGGACCATCGCAGCACTATCGCCTCCTGAAAAAGTAATTGTTAGAGCTCCGGTTCTGGTGGGAGTGGTCTGTGCGCCTTCGATGCTGAGATCCAATAAAGCCGAGGGCTCTTTTCAGAGCCAACCTTCTACTTACTAAGACCGGAGCTACGTCCAACTAGTAAATTTAACAATTGAATTCTATTTTAAAATTTTTAAAAATTGTTTTTAAGAGAATAAAACTATTCATATGTATGTCCTACAATTTGTCACAAGAACTTGTATAAAATTTTCATCTATTATCACGGGGAAGAAAGGAGAGAGCTATAATTAGTAGGGAATTCTTATCATGAAAAACTAGATTTACACCAGTGGAACTGATTTGTTGATAGCATAAAAAATGTCTAGAGTTAACGCCTATGTCCGCAACTTGTTGCACTAAAGATTTATAATATAAAGTAGCTAATTTTGTGTAACTTGTTTGAACAAATCTGCATATGTTAGTAAACACGTAAAAATAAATGCACACCCTATCATGCCAATATATCCTGCATTCCATAATTCAATATAATTTTATTAACTAAATAAAAAGAGAAACTAAACTAATCAGAACTAATTATCTCCAACTTTCTAAGTATTACTAATCTGTTCATAAGTTTTGAAGATAAAGTATTAAAATTTGTTTATGCTTATAGTATGGTGAGAGTGAATACAATATTTCAGGACAAATTGGCGAAGATACAGACTTGTCACCTCGAGGCCAGATGTATGCCAGTGCTCTGTCTCGTCACATAAACGATGCACATATTCCTGATCTTCATGTTTAGACATGTGAGAAGCGTCGCACTAAACAGACTGCTGCCGGTATTGCTGCACTTAATGAACTAGACGCTGTAAGTATTATTCACTTGTTTTTACTTTATAGATTTCCGTTTTAATGTAAATTAAACTCAGTTGTACAGTCTAATAAATGTAAATTCTTTTATTGAAAATTTGTTTTAGATAATTTTTTAATAAAATAAGATCATTATGATCATACTCGTGATACAAAATTTAATAACTTACTAGTTGGGAGCATAGGACCTCCTAGCAGTACCTGATTTTTTTCCCTTACCATCAACTTTACGTCACTAGATGGCTTTTACCTCTCACTTGCTCCATCTTCACTACCCATTTCCACACCATTCTTCAATTTTTAGGTCTTGTAGATTCCAGACCTTTACTTTAGAATAGAATGGTTGCTATATTGATCATTTCCTCTCAGAAGCCTAAAAATTATACTTGAATGCTACCTGTATGAACATATATATATATATATATATATATATATATATATATATATATATATATATATATATATATATACTTGTGCTTTCTTTAATTTTGATACATAAATTAATCTTACAGAAGCCTTTGTTTAGTTTGTTAACTTACAAATTCCTATATTTTAAAATAAATGGTGTAGAAAATAACAAGAATTAGCGGAGCACAAAGTTTGAATCATTTTTCTTATTAAATCAAAGCACACAAAATGTATTTTTAAGGTATTATAAAGATGTAAATCTCATTATCATGTTATTTTTTGACTTTTTATGTGGCTGGAGGGAAATAGTGTGAAATGTAAATATTAAATTTATTGTTGTCTTGTATGGTAACATCCTTGGTTCTATAGGGAATCACAAAACACATGTCATTAAAATACTCTATTAACAGTTTATAATAATGTTTTCTAGGGTGTTTGTGAGGAATTAAGCTATGAAGAGATGCAAGAAAAGTTTCCTCAGGAATTTGCTTGGAGTGATCAAGACAAACTGCGTTATCGTTACCCTTGGGGAGAATCTTACGTCGACAATTTGGCTATGTTAGAACCTGTGTTGTTAGAGTTGGAAAGGGAAGAGAATCTATATTGGTTGTTAGTCACCAGGCTGTCCTTCGTTGTGCCGGTATCATGGAATATTTCCTTAATAAAGATTTTGGTGAGTTGTTGAGTTAAAAGTATAAAACTGAATGTATTTAAGCTACAATTTTTTGGTTTGTTATTAAACTTGTATATTATGTGTTAATATGAAAATACGAAATTTGTTATATTAGAATATTTAAAACTAGTTGATGGGCCACCTAAACACATATTTATTGATTTGTTTGGTTTATTTATATTAAACAGCGTTAGCATATCAAATGTCAAATTTCTTTAATTCAGTCTCTAGTTGGATTTACACAAAGTGTAAATATACAAATTATACTATAAATTCAAGTGAACCATGTATAATATTAATAGGGAGATTTTCCTACCTTCACCATAGATAGAAGTTCTTATAGGTAATGACGAAATTTAGATTAGGTTGTTCCACTAGCTATGAGCTGAACTTAGAATATTATCCAAATCATTGTCACATAGGCAAAGAAAATCACTGGTATTTTGAGAGCAGTGGTTGTAAATGGATCTTTATCCAAATAACACTTCAAGGAAACCAAATATATACAATTCAAATAAACACAAACAGCGAGACACGTTAACGTCCTTTATACCAATGTTAAGTAACTTACACACATGAAATAACACAGAATTGAAAGATATATCAACACAACACAACATTAGTTGTGATATAAGCGGCCTTTAGCGTGATTCTGAAATAGTTTGGCAGTCGGAAAGCAGTGGTAAACTAATTTTTTTGTTATAAAGTTGAGAACAATGTGGAATAGGTATAAATGAAAAAAAAATTAGTAATGCTACGATATCCTCCTCAAGCCTAGCTACTGTGGTGAAAAGTAATACAATTAGTCAAGAGTTTAAGACTAATCTCAATATAGGAGGCTAGTATGTAAAACGGGATTAATTTAAATGTAAGAATTTAGTTAGAAAGCGGTTGTAAAAAGAAGCGGAGGTTTGAACATATGAGATATTTACTGAATATTTTTATTATAATACTGTCTCTGGATATTTAAATACTCTCCCCTCCACTCACATTGCTTGTATATGTGAATAGTCTCTATCTGTCAAGCTACTAGTGTTGATGGCTTGGCTCTGGTAGGTCTCGTAACCAGGCGAATTTTATTCAATTTTTTGGGAGGTCCAGATTTCTAACTATAATTTTGGCAATAACTGTTATTATTTGTCAAACAAAAGTTGAAGAAGAGTACATACGTAGTTAAAATCTGTAAGTTTTTATCTAACTTCCTGTAGTGTAGGTTGAATTAATGGTCAAGAAAATTGTTTTTGAAATGGCTACTATTTTGAATTAGTTTTTCTTAGTTGCAATAGTTTTTTATCTGGACATACAAGAGTTCCATACAAAACATAATTTAAGGTATCTTAATTTGTGTGACTGTTCTCAACCTTAGATACAGATGAGAACAACAATAATGATAGTAACAGATGAACGGCATGTCGAAAATTACTTTCATGTCATTACGTAAGTCATGGAACATGAAAATCCGTTATAAAATTGAGGACGAATACTGCATGTCTACACAAATACAGCAAGAAATTTTTTATATCCTTTAACTATTTTCATAGCATTGGTTTTAAGACTTTTGTTTCGTATTATCTCAAGAATGTGAGATACGAATAAGTAAACAATTTTTAATTAAATGCACTTGGAATAATTAAATTTGATTTTAAGTGGAAAGGAGAGACAAAAATGAGAGAGTGCATACATCATTTACTTCAACATTTTCTAATTTACTTGTCTAAATTTTATAAATATTTTTGTTACAGATGAGTTGCCATACATCAACGTACCTTTGTACACTATCATAAAGCTGACAACTGAAGATTATAAGTGTTATATGGAATTTATCAAACTAAATGTTGAATGTGTTGATACATACAGGAAACAACCCAAGGTAAACGCTTTGTTTTGTACAATTTTTGTTATAAATATGTGTGTTCATTTGAGTGTAAACGGAGAATTGAAACTACCATGTGATTATATAAAAACCAAACTTAAAGAAAACATTCTGGGCCTAAATTCAAAAAGATATTCTTCGTAATGTATGAAAGTATACACTTGTAAAAACAGGAATAAAGAGATTCAAATTTGTTTATCCAGGTTAGACTATAATGGAGCCTATGGATAGTAGATGCTGGCTTACCTTAGAAGTACACAAATAAGAAAACACAATAAATCACTAAAGTTCTGAAATATTTTGTAAACACTGTTAAATTATTTTGTATGATTGATTTATTTGTTTGTTTGAATTTAATCGTGTGAGTCAACTTTATTAAATCAGGTGCTTTCACCATGTAAGACAATTTTATAAGTTTCTGGGGGGTTTCTCCTTAGACTCTACTATTGATTCAAATTTTGCTTGGCTGTGGGCTGACTCTAAAAAAAATGAAACTGGATAGGAAAAAAATACAGATTTTGATTTAGAACAAGTTTAATAAAATCGAAAATGTTCATGAATACCCTTTCACATGAAATCTCTATAATCTACTTGGAAATAAAACATTAAACTTTTAGATTCGAGTTGGCCATTCCTCGAATTAATTAAAATTTATTGAACAAATTAACTGAACAAATTTATTGAACATTTTCTAGACTGCCAATAACAAATTTCTATCACCATAATATTACATCTAAATAAAGCCATAACAAAAGTACAATATTATCATTATCATTATTTATTTACTTAAATTGTACAAAATTGTCCCTATTCCCTTATTTGTTTTAATGAGTTTATATTTTAACCTTATAAAATAATGAAATACAACCCAGTATATGACTTCGTTTGACAATATTGTATTAACCAATTGAGATCTGATTTACATTAATAAAAGTTTAAGATTACTTACATTACACTCCACCTTTTCTTCACACTTTCACTAAACACTTTATTTTGATTTTATTTATTTCAAATTTTCACAACACTTCACTGGTGTAGATTTTAGTTGATATTATTTTGTTATTTTATTATACTAGGTTAAATACGGACTGAGTTTCTTATTGAATTTTTTTACTTGTTCCCCCTCTGAAGATTTATTTTTTACTACCTATTTTTCACGCGTTGTTCTCCCCTCTTCTTTTTTTGAATCCCTCGTGTTTCTTTCTCATTGGTTAATTTTGAATTTTTGTCGTTCTCATTGATTTTCCTAATGTGCAATCTTTCACACGTAGAACACTTGTTCAATGCTTAATTTGCTATTTGTAAAGTTCACTGCCTCTGCTTCTGTTAGGTGAAATTCAAGATGCCTTGCTCGTGTTGTCTCACATCCTGTTTCTGTATTTAAGTTGGTGTTTCGAATTAATTATATTTTTAATAAATTATATATAATAAATTTATAATAAATGTTGTAATATTGGTGTTCACCAATCTCTCTATTACAACACTCTTCACTTTTTCAGTGTCTCCTATCCATACCATATTTTGTTATTCCAATATTTGAACAAATTTTTTATCTCTGGAAAACATTTTTTGGCTTTAACCCTAGTTTTGGCATGCGTCGATTTGAGACGAGGAAAGCCACGCCTAGTAACAGACAACTGTAAAAAACTCTGATATTGCAACTCGACATTAGGGTTACTTAAAACCATCCTACCGAAATAAATGTTATACCATTGTAAAGCTGACGTTTCGTAGATGCATATACATGTAATCAAAACTTCATAAAACGCTATAAAAATATTTAATTAATCGGTAAAGTTTGTTGTGTTTTAGTCATAAAAATGGCGACTAGCCAACTCAGACAGAGAAAGCAAATATGGCGCCGTACTTTGCCAGATGTCAAACACGTATCCTTTGATAAATTGTACTGTTTTTAGTACAAATCTTTACCTATCCAACAGAGTTCGCCACATGTCAGTAACCCATATTGTATTGAATCTACATTGTATTTACGACAAAAAGTTGTTTTCTTCAACTCAACTTTTAGCTTAGTAAATGAAGTCGTAGAGAAATGAATTATACACCATTGAAAAGCTCGTGTTTCAATCTTTCAAAGCTGTGTAGCCTGAATTCCTTAGAGAGAAGAAAGAAGGCAGAAATAATTTTCGTAATTTGGCAATTTCGCCGGGAGGCCGCAGCACAAGACGGCAAGTTGAAGTTTCATTCTTCTTTGTTATGAATTATTTGTAAAAAATCATTTGTGTCCAAAGAGCACAAGTTGGCACTATTTTATAGTATTTTTCTTCCTCTTTCAAACTACGTATTCCTAATTATCCTAGCTTTTATAGTTTTTGAGTTATATTATATTTTATAAACCAGTAACCAAAACTCTAAGATTTTTTCGGATCTGGATCAGTCGATATATCGATTAGTTATATTTGTCTTAGCTCACAGATGTTTATCTCTTTGTATAGAAAAAATACAGACCTTTCCAATGATATAAACCATCACGTTTTAGTCGGTCATGATGTAGGCTTACTTTCATAAAAAATAGCTGCCAGAATAACCACGTTTCCATTGCAAACTGTATGCAATATGGCGTGTTTTACTGTTTGTTTTTTTTACTCAATCTAAAACTGTATACAATCACGACTGGATAATATGAAAATAGTGTGGTGTAAATAACTTTAGTTTTAGCTGATAAAAGCTGTCAACTGTGTAAATATTAGGTTAGGTTTGTGCTTGTGCGAAAGGAAAGTATCTGTATAAATAATTGACTCGTCCGATTCTAAGAAACAGGCGACAGTCGATTGATAACTAGAGTCCTCTTACTGTGAACACTGAACAAATACGCTTGGTCTTCTGTTCTGTCTGTCGTTGTTAACGTTAACTGTTGCTGACGTTGACCGTTGTTAGTGTTAATGCCCACCACTAATTAACATACTAGATTTAGCAAGAATCATCACAAATAGGTTAGGTGTTTCTGTTTCAAGTTTTAACATTGAATATCACGAAAACCATTAATTTTACAAAAACATTACACTAGACAAAAAAGTGTCCTCTTTTAACTATAAATAAAATGAGATTTTATAATTTTTTCTGTAAGTCAAAGGATAGTGTTGAGTTATAAACAAAAAACTGAAAACATAATTTCTTGGTAGTTGTGTACAACTCCTAAAAAGGTTAGAAGCAACATTTAAAATTTTTTTAAATTTTCCCGTTAGTCTATTATTTTATACTGCTTGATAGTATGACATGATTTAAAACAGCAAATCCATAGCGGATACTACATCCACAATCTTTGAATTCTTGATGTAAAACCAAGTTACCATGGCCTATCGTAAATCAGTTTATTAATTAGGTTAGGTTAGGTTTTCTCTCGTTAAAAAAAGTGCCACTTTGCTCACTAGTTGCACAAATAACTATTGTACAATACTTTTGGCAGATTATTAGTTTTATTCTATGTTATGTATGTCGTGTGTGTGTGAAACGTTTGTGCAATATTTTCGCACCATTAGGGTATTAGTTTTCTACATTTGTGCAATATATTAACACTGATTATTAGATTTTACTACAAATGGGTGTGAGAAAGTTTGTGCAATATTTTTGATCGATTATTAGTTTTAGTACATTTTTTATATTTTATATTGATTATACATGCTGCCATGTCTACTTGATTTCATTTACCCATGAAATCTGATGTTACGTGAAATTGCACATTATTTACCCAGACAAAAAGTGCCCAATTTACCAATAGAAGTTTCCACTTTAAAAAGTTTGAACATTTATAATATATTTGTAATTTCTATTTTAATTTTGTTTCAGGTTCACAATATTCATCATGGAGGAGATCAGTTTACGAAAAATGAAGAGGTTTTTAAAAGACTAAAATGTGTTGTTAAAAAATACTGCAAGTGCTAATAATATTGCATGTATATTATTTTAAAACAATATATTTTCTATGCATTTAGAAATCTATGAATTGTTTGTTACATAAATATTTTTTATTAAAATAATGTAGGTGTTTTATTTTAGTAGATAGCAGTTCTTCTACCACAATAAATGGAATGTCAATTTTGAGGTTATGTTTTCTTTAAGAGAGATGTTGTCTCCTCGACTGCTTGTTTGTTCCCACCATCCCACCCTACAAAGACACTTTCTTATATAGCCAAAAAGACTAGTACACACTCTACAGTTCACTTTGTGAAGTAACTTCCCTCTCCACTATTTATTTAGATTGACACAGCTCAGCTGATCTTAATATAAATTAGTTTCTTACTGTGACATTCTAAATGAAAGTTGGAGGGGGAAGTTAGTTTACAATGTTGACTGTAGAGTGTCCACTAGTTCTCTTGGCTATATAAGAAAGTGTCTTTGTAGGGTGGGATGGTGGGAACAAACAAGCAGTCGAGGAGACAACATCTCTCTTAAAGAAAACATAACCTCAAATAGTAGAAATTATTTTCTTACTATGACAATCTAAATGAAAGGTGGAGGGGGAAGTTAGTTCATAAAGTTGACTGTAGAGCTTGCACTAGTCTTTTTGGCTATATAAGAAAGTGTCTTTGTAGGGTGGGATGGTGGGAACAAACAAGCAGTCGAGGAGACAACATCTCTCTTAAAGAAAACATAACCTCAAATAGTAGAAATTATTTTCTTACTGTGACAATCTAAATGAAAGGTGGAGGGGGAAGTTAGTTCATAAAGTTGACTGTAGAGCTTGCACTAGTCTTTTTGGCTATATAAGAAAGTGTCTTTGTAGGGTGGGATGGTGGGAACAAACAAGCAGTCGAGGAGACAACATCTCTCTTAAAGAAAACATAACCTCCAAACTGACAATCTTATTTCCATTATATGGTTAATCTAAAGAGACATAACCTCAAAATTGTCAATCTTACTTTCTATTAGTATGGTTACAATAACCCTGTACATTTATTTATATTTTACATTTATTTATAAAACAATTTTTATGGTTACAATATTACAAATTTTATTCTTCCTAGTACATACAATGATTGGTAAATAATAATTGTTTATATAATACACCTCACTACATAACCACTTGTAGTTACATTAAACAATTGACACAAGACTATATGATTTTTGTTTCGTCACTATCATAAAACCAAACAACACTGAACTCTTGTTTACATATGTGGAACACATCGTATCTTCTGAAACAAACAAATAGAAAACTATAAGAAAATCTGCAAATACTTTAAAATATACAAGGTAAAAACATTATAGGCTACCAACTTTTTCACACATTAAACTAAATAAACAAACAAATAATATTCATTGGCTTCTTCCCAACATACCAGATCGGGAGTTCCAGAACCAAAGTTTTACTTCCGAATAACAGTGAAGGATATAGGCGAAGGATGATACATGGTGTCAAACCCTTTGACATATTTGGATGAATAGTTACAGAGTTACAACCATTTAATAAAAAAAAATACAATTGAAACAGGCATTATTAGTTATTTTAAACTGTAATTTTGAATGATGTATTCCGATAAAATCTGTTTTAATAACCAAAACCGTCAGTCGATTGTGAAGAAACATCTTCAATGGAGATAGTTATAAGATTGTCAAAGGAGAGGAAGTAAAAGCAAAACAACAGTGGATATTAAGATATCTGCTAGTAGAGGGGAATAAGAAAGAAACTAATGATCTCAAAGATTGTCAAAATGAAGGAGGAAAAGAACAGGAACTAAGACATATTATGATTGTAAGGAGAGTACTCGGAGAAAAAAAACCACTTATTCATACATATTAAGATTGTCAATAAGAAATAAACTGATAATGTCAAAGTGGAGGGGGTAAATTAGTTCACAAAGTGAACAATAGAGCATACTAGATTGCTTGGGTATATAAGAAAGTGTCTTAAATGAGTTCGCTAGGGTAGGTTAATAGTTAGTATAGAAGACAACATGATTCAAAGAAATATAACCTCAAAATTGACAATATAATTGCTACTAGTATGGTTTCTAACACCTGTACTGTGACAATCTAAATGAAAAGTGGAGGGGATAGTTAGTTTACAAAGTGAACTATAGAGCGTCTACTAGATTGCTTAGGTGTATAAGAAAGTGTTTTAAATGGGTTCTCGTGGGTAGGTTAATAGTTAGTAGAGAAGACAACATAACTCAAAAAATATAACCTCAAAATTGACAATATAATTTCCACTAGTATGGTTTCTACTAGCGCACAAGCACAAACCTAACTTAATATTTACACAGTTGACAGCTTTTATCAGCTAAAACTAAAGTTATACCATACTATTTTCATATTATCCAGTCTTCATTTTATACAGTTTTAGATTGAGTAAAAAACAAACAGTAAAATAGTAGGCTACAGCAGAAACATACGTTGACGTTAATTGATTTGCTTTAGTTGCTCAAATAAACTAACAGACAAATGTGTAGCTGGGTGCGCACGCATCAAGTGGGCCGCTGGCGCTAACAACCGCTGATGCATCACCTGCAAGCAGTTGATCAACGTTACCAGTAAATGCATTTCTTAGTCAACTGCGTTGAGCGTTGACGATGGTCAATGTTGAAGGTTAGCTGTTACCCGTTATCGGACACAGCACTAATGTTAATCATATTCTATCCTTGTCCTTTTTTGTTTACACTTTTCGTTTCAAACATTTTTAATCTTCTGAATTGTCTTTTATAAATATTTTTATACAAATAATATGTGGTAATAAACAAATTTGTAATTAGTTAAATGTTTTAATATAACAGTATTTGGCACACCTGATAGTTCGATTGATTTCTCCCGCACAGTAGCTGTCAAGTAGCTTCTGACCAATACTTATTTTTAACTTTCATTTGGCCTTGAGCTGTCGTTCCGTGTGTAGCAGTGTTTTGTTTTGTTTTTGTTACGGTCTTCTATACCAGACGATACGTTTAGTGTCTGGCGAGTCCCGGCCTGCAATACCGGATGATACGCATTACGTTTGAAATTTTGTGGGTGTATCTACCAGTGTATATATTATTACACATAGTTTTTGTTTTTGGATTCCCTATCTATTTTGTGTTTGACATGGCTCGTTCCCAGGATTTAAGAGTGAATGATGCTGACTTCATTGATCATATTTTGCAACTCCTTTACAACAACGTAAAGGAAAAAGTGATGAAAACGTGGATGATTCGGATCAAGATCCTGATTATTTGGTTTCTGTGCTGACAGGGAAACTAGTGACGGGAGTAGTTTAAATGAAGTACCCTGAATAGAGGATGAAAATGATATGCATTATATTGTTGAAAATTTTGTTCTTCCGGAGGGGGAGTTGAATTCTTTTGGGGTAAAGATGACAGTATTTGCTGCGAAAGAGAAGAAAACAAACAAAGACGAATGCTTCTACACAACATTTTGTGAGGACCACTTCCCGGCCCGACAAAAGGACTAGAAATTGTTTTGAAAATAAATAAACAAATAGTGTTTTTTTCTCGAAAACATTTTTTCCCCTTCATTTCCTTATACAATTATAGATTATTTACAAAATGGTACAAATTAAAAAATTTTAAAGCTCTGTAATGCCAAATTTTAATTCATAAATGCATGAACGCTAAATTGAAATAAATCTTGAGATTCAAGTAAAAAAAATAACTAAAATGGAGAAAAAATATCCAGTCTGAGAGACCGGATGATAAGGTTAAAGTGTTAATTTGTAATATGAGACTTTTTTTAAAAGTAATATTATTTTAGATTTTCAAAGTAAGGTTTGCAATAAATGAATTTGACAAAATTATAACTAATCATTATATTGACTTACTAAATCGCGCAGCCTTAGTATTATACTTGCTAGTTTTTATTTAAAACTGAACTATCATACTAAAATGTAGGCCTACTTGAAAAGAAATGAGTTCGTAAACAGGGTTAAAAAGAAACATATCAATGAATATTTGGAATATTTGGTTAGTGAAATTATTTGTATGTGAAGAAATAAATATTGTTTATTGGTGAACAATAAGTGAAAAATATAGATAACAGGCTTACATTTGAGTCTGGATTTTAGGATACTATCATATTTTCAAGAGCTTTCTTGACACATCCTAAAATGTAAGTTATTCATATTAATTAATAAATATTGAGCTTGACTAGTGAGATGGTTTACTTGATAGAATAAAACTAGAACACAAATAGTATGTTTATTTATTCAAACATGTTTCAACTACAAAATCGGCATCTTCATCGATGGATGAGCTACAATAACCTATCCATAATCCTTATATTGAACAGACTCGGTGATTGTAGCATTCTAGGCTGAGAAGAAAGATAGCAGTCTAA
This sequence comes from Aphrophora alni, assembly GCA_963513935.1. Classification (NCBI taxonomy): domain Eukaryota; kingdom Metazoa; phylum Arthropoda; class Insecta; order Hemiptera; family Aphrophoridae; genus Aphrophora; species Aphrophora alni. Next base: position 117,017,786 of record OY740771.1, on the reverse strand, counting down.
AATTGTATACGTGATATTGACTTTTAGTGCTAAAAAGTACAAAGTTGGCGTTATATAGAGTGGAAGGGAAACTCAATTCTAGTTAATGGCAAATGTAGCACAAACATATGAAAAATAAAAAATTACAACTTGTCATGTGGTATATTTAGTTGGCTCTTGTCAAATTTGATCATTTTGTGAAATAGACTCTTGGACAGAAAAATTAACTATTTATTTTAAATAAATAATATCAATTCTTACCTTTATACCAAGCACAGAGTCTAAAGATGATGTTACTGCAGTCTTGAGTAAGTAATCACTGTATGACAAAGGTATTTCTGTTTTTTACACTTTCACATCAAAAATCAGTCCTTGCACTGTAACACATCAACATTAAGTCTTACTAACTGCAAAACATATTGAAACGAAACCATAAGTATATACAGTAGACGCCCTCTATTTCGGCTTCGGTTGGATAGGCCGCCGGATGGTTCGGTCGGTCCTAGGATGAGAGTCATATCAGTGCCATATCAGTCACGTCGCATAGATTATGTCACGTCACGTTTATCTTGAATGTTTAGTCTACTCCGGCAGTAGAAATACTGCATACTAAACTATTTACTGGATGTCAGTTTAGTTTATGGGCGAGCTTATAATTTGTCGGTCGCACTTAATGTACAGTGAGATTGATTGATCTGAAATCTCGTGTGTGAATGTTTTTTGCTGTTTAGTATGTAGGACTGTTTTCGGGAGTGAACGTTGTGAGTAAGTGTAAGTTGTACGTGTGCGAGTTAGCTTTGAGAAAAATGTTTTCTGAAATGAGTGAAAAACTTAAACATACATTTGCGACAATGGAACAAAAACTCAGTATCCTAGAGCGTCTAGATAAAGGTGAATCGGTCCAAAGTATTTGTAGTAAATTTAATGTCGGTAAAAGTACTGTAAATGACTGGCGTTGGAACCGGAAATCTATTGAGACTTTTTGTACTCAGATTGAAGCTGAAAAAGTGCTGTCTACTCGATGTACTTTAAAAAAGCCTAAACTTGAACAAGTTGATCATACTTTGTGGGTCTGGTTTATGCAGGAGCGCAGACGAACAACAGTTGTCGACGTGATGTTTATGAGAAAATGGCGTTACTATGCTTTCAAAAACACTCTTAAACAGAAAAAACAAAAGAAAATAACAGATTTATTTTAATTTTTATAGGTTATGAGTCAAGTAATACGTGTTGTACAGTAATTTGCTCAAATACATTTCTAGTTTGTTTTTACAGTACATACTGTAATGTGTTTTTCTGATCAGTTTTATCCTTAGTACGGTATCGGTATTTACTTTTTAATATGTGTTGCAAAAACGTTTCTATGAGTGGCACAACATGACAATTCGACCAAGAGACATCAAAATCTTCTCTTTGGTAAGTAGGCCTACATAAAGTTGTAAAAATGTTTAAACAACGTCTTTTGTTGATTCTTAAGCATAGGTAACGTATTTAATAGGGATATTTTAATTTTGATAGTACATCCGGATAGTCCGGCCATTTTGAAGTCCGGCCGGTGGTCCAGTCCCGAGGTGGACGAACTAGAGGGAGTCTACTGTATATAAGGTTATTTTACAATTTAAAACAATAGTAGGTTAGGTTACATATTATATTACACAATAAGCCGTCTATATTGGATAATAATAGTTGAAATGAAACATATATGTGATTACAGACCATGGGAAAGAGTACCTTTCTGCTAAAAAATATGTGACTAAAATTTTTTTTTTTGTTATTTGTTATCAGTCTAAAAAGACTATAATCAGAAGTATGGTGAGAAAATATGATGTTTAAAAGCCACTCGTTCTCACTTATCATTCAGACACATCACACTGTTCAGTCATTTAGTAATACCAGAAGTCAACAACTCGAAAAATTAATCACGCTACTTCCAGTTTTTCTTTTTTAATAAACAGTTAAATATTTGTAAAACACAAAACATTTTTCACAATAAACAAACCTACAAAGCACTGAAAGTACCATTGTAGTTGTGTCATTCCACGCCCTACTCACATGCAATCAAATGTTGGAAGTCAATATTCATAAGGGAATTTATTACAGTTAAAACCGGAATATCTAGACAAATAATAATACCATTGGAAACAGCAGAATCTCTCCTATACTACTGGATAAAAGGCCTTCCAAAAATTCACACTTTTACTATCAATATTTCACACTTTATTGTGTGTTACGTTATAGCTTGGGAATCTTCGGCAAGTATTCCTAAAATGTCCTTGCAAAGAAAACAGTTCATAACTTTCTGTACGTAGATGCTACAAGATTTTTAATAACATAGATGAAAAGAGGAAGAATTTATCTATCACACAGTGTCAAGGTTTAGTAGTCTAAGCTATAATAAGAATTTGTAAAAAATCAACAAATGTGACATATGTTTGAGACAAAATGTCGACTCGCCAACGCTAATCAAGTGAAGCAGTGTGCAGCACTAATTTCATCAAATTTACGCATATGATATATTACATATTATTTTAGAGTTAAGGTTGCATCAAAATGCAAGTTCAGATCTTTAGCTTTCCATTGATGCCAAATTTATTGTGATTAGACAATTTTTAGTGGGTGAAAGGTTGAATGGAAAGTAAGATATTTTTTATGTTACATTATAGCTGCTTGCCAGTAGCGAGTAAGGAAACATACACACTTTACACTTCACCAATTCCAGGGTTAAATGATTCAAAAAAAGAAAATAACAAAAAATAGGCAAGGATTAGAACAAAGGTTATAGGAGGACAATACAATTTTAAGAGAAGAATTAAAGGTAGAATTAAGAGGAGAATGCAGACAATTAAAGGAATGGATTGAAATAATAAACCAACAATTGGAAAGGATTGAAATAGAAAACAAACAAAACTTAGAAAATTAAGGGAACAGATCAGAAGATAAAGATAGATTAAAACTCGAACACAAGATCTCACAAAAATTACGTTTACTTAAACGTGTTTCAACGATAAAGTCGCCATCCTCAATGATACAAGAGCTACAACAACTGTTTAGTATAATTGTAGCTCATTGAGGAACGAAATAGAAGGAAATCTGTAGAGTATTAAACAAGAGTTAAAGGACCAGGAACAGAATTCCAGAGGAGAATTCGAGATTGAAAATAACAGACAAAATTTGATTATTTTAAGTACTCTGGTGGAGAAGAAAGTTGGAGGGATAGAAGAAAAATCAAATAAAAAAATTTGAATGTAGTAATGGTCAAATTGTATATTTATCACGCGAAAATAATATAGATTGTAATATTTCAAAATTTAATATAAAGGGAACTAATTCTATAGAATGTATAAGGATGATAAAATAGTACTTACATAAACTGCAAGAGAAGAGATGGACATTAGGGAAAATGTCCATCCCTAAATGGACAAGAAAATGGAGCTAAACGGTGGCAGACTATTGGACAGGAAGTCAAGGATTTTGATAAATTTGAAAAACAATAATTTATAGAAAAATACTGGAGAAATGGAGTTCAAGAAAGAGTAAAATAGAGACTGGAGATGGAAAAGTATCAAAAGGAAAGAAATATATTTAGAGCAGATTATTTCCTAAGAACCCTTACACCACCGATGACTGAGGAGGAAATTGTAAAGAAAATAAGAGACACTTTGATGAAAACATACAAAGTGCAAGGAGAATGCAAAAATAACAAGAATTAGAGACATGAAGAGATATTTAAATTGGAAGATATAGAAGAGAGGAATAATCTGCTTTGAAGACAAAGAAATTTTAAAACAAGAGAACACAAAGAGAAGATCAGAGGACAAAACAATAATCAAAATTTAATTACAATTTTCAAAAACAATCACATATTAATAGACCAATTTAAAAAAATAACCAAAAGACTTTTAGGCCAAATGTAATGCCATATAGACCAAAGACGTTTCGAAGAGAGGAATTTGGAAGTCAGGATGAAAGACCAAGAGAGGAAGTTAATAGGAGCCAGCCAGAAAGAGGAATAGTACAGTTTCAAAGGGAAGGATAGAGCAGTGCCAAATATATCCATAAGTTTAAATTAAAATGTTCTGAAACATCTAGGAACAAAAATGTAAGTTTAAGAAGTGAAATCTAAAAAAAAATATTTCAATGCAAGATAATAAGTCAGAATTATAGGCCTAGAAAAAATAATTTAATAAATAAAGTAAATCTAATAACAATGTGATTCAAGAATTTTATGCTCTGAATCTTGCACTTTCCTATGCGTGCTCTGTACCAGCTATCAGAAACACATTAGCCACAATGAAAGATATTATAAATTTCTTCAGGACATCACCTAAAAGTAGTGATTTGTAAAGGAGATAATTCTTGTTGAAGATCCTGGTGCAAGAAAAACGAGGCTACTCAAGTTCTGCGAAACACGATGGGTTGAGCATATAAGTGCAATGGTGTCCTTCAAAGAACTGTTTATTCCTATTTTTAGGACACTTTCAGAAATAAAAAACTTTGACCATAAACTTTAATAATAAATTATCAGTTGCCCGACGATGCCGCAAGGCGAAACAATTGTAGCTCATTTATACTATTAAATATTTGAAACTTTAAGCTTTTGCTTTATTTTATCCTTGAATATGGAGTTTCAACAAGAAATATCTGCTATTACATTAAAGTTTATAAATAATTTGTTTGATTAAACGTTTGGTTATGTTTACATAACTCCACCCCCCCCCCCGAAAATAAGTTCTGGCTACGCCACTGTGTGATGATAATGTAAATTAAAAAAACATTGTGCAATGGGATGAAAATGTAAAACCTTACTAACTGTATGAAACATTCCTTGGAATTATAATTATTTTAAGCATAATTTAATAGTTTTTTCCTTTGACTTGATATTAGTCAGACAACAATATGGCGTATTCTTAGAAAATGTATCCTTAAAAAAAACTGAAATTTTAACTGAAAGAAACAGATAAACCTAAGCGACATTATCTACTTGATTTTGCTCTACATTAGCTCAAATTTAATTAAACGAAGCTTGGCTTGATAAAATCTTTTTGACTGATGAAGCAAATTTTTATCTAAATGGATCTGTCAATACACATAAGTATAAGATATGATCAATTACAAATCCTCATATAGTAACACAACAGGATTACTCATGTATGGGTAATACAAGATACAATTTGAAAGGGGTTCTCTTTGAATTTTTTTGTTGGGCCATTCTTTTTTGAAGAGGTTCAAAATGGTGTAACAGCAATAACAATAACAGACGATACTACCAGCATTCCTTGATATTGAAAACACGATATTTATGCACGGTATAGCACATCCACACATTCATAATCCAATAAAAGGTTATTTATAATCAGAAATCTTTGGTAATTGTGTGATAGGTAGGCAATGCTGTATCTTGGCCCCCAAGGTCTCCAAAAAACCTATTGGATTTTTGGTTGCAAGACTTTTTAGAGGATCAAATGGTGTACTGTATAAAACCAGCAACTGTTGAAGAACTGAAAGAAGCAATTATTCAAAACATAGATGAGATAAATGTTAACCTGTTAAGAAATGCTGTGCCTAGCACAGAGGAAAGACTATCCAGAAAGAGAATGGTGGCCATTTTGAAACCTAACGAGTAAGAATATGGCTTCACTTTAATATTTTATTTAAAAAAGTTTAAATCCAAAGGAATTTATGAACTTTATTTATTTGATGTTAAAAACACATAAACTATAGTCAATTAAATTTTTAACTTACGTTTAATTAAGACCCAGTACTGTATATTAATTCAAAATAAAATTATGTATTTACAATAAAGAAAATGAAGAAACAAGTCTTGAACGAACTATTGTACTAAACAAACAGCATCCATGGTTCAATTTTCACTTTTTTAATAACAACTACCAGAATTACATTTTTTGTGACAATTAGTTTTGGATGGTTTTTATTGGGTTTTAGGGATGGGAAAGCTTGTGCAATGTTTTTGCACCATTTATTATGTTTGTCGTGTTCTAATTGGGTAATATTATGTGAATACACAATTACTTACCAAACTATTGTTTTTGTTAAACAAAGAAATATATATAAGTGTTAAAGACATCATAACATAGCACATGTTTTCCTGGTTGAGTTGAATTGAACGCATTATTAGATCTTTAAATGAGTATTGTTTTACACTCCTCCAATATTTCACATCAGACATAAATCTGTATGTCCCTTTTAAGCAGAAGTAAATCAAGAGTTGACATAAATTTGAGGATACTGAAACAAATGATAAAAAAACTTTATTCATTCCATTGAGCATGTCAAAATATAGGCTACATTAAACTTTGAAACCTAATAAATACAAAAATTAAACAACCTAAATAAAATTAAAACAGACTGGACATAAATTGTATATTATTACATATTGTGTATATCACTACTTTCTTGCCCTATCGGGTCTTATACATATTAACAAGTCTCCACTTGTTTCACTCGTGTTAATGTTCCTAAGGCTGTACAGATATGAAGAAGCCTCTACTCACTACGGTCGCATTTGTTGCTCAACCCTGCTCAATCTCAAAACTGTCACATTAACTCGATGGTTAGAAATTACATTTTTGACAAACTTCTTTATTGTCATTGTAGAGAGGTATGGTGGTACAATTGCATGCAGAATTAAAACTTTCAAATTTGTAGCTAATTTAGTATGTTATTAACATGAAATAAATAAAATTAAAATGGCAACATTTGTGATTACATTTTTCTGAGATTCAATAAGGTTATGTATAACTACAATATAGTCCTATATATATTAAATTCCATCTTAATTTTTGTGGCTTTTCAATCAAAAATATTATAATTATCGAATCATCTACCATATGTGACATTCCGAACAGTTGTACTTTTTCAACTGTTGTCTATAATTTTTTCTTCTAAATGTTAAAAATAAACATCACTTAATGTTAACAATAGTGGATTCCCCTTGTTTAATCCATCTTCTAATTTATATAAATAGGTATTAAATTTAAATTGATTCTGTTCCAATATAACTAATAATGCATTAATTACCCCTTTGTTTAACTCCTCATTAATTCCTGTTTATCAAAATTTCTCTAAAATCTGATTATGATTTATTGGACTATAGATACAATTTCCAATGTCAAAAATTACAACCTTCTGTTATTTTTACTTTTCCTAATCATTCCACTATTTCGGATGAATATTTTACTACATATTTCTTTTTTAGAAATCCCGTTCCTTTAACATATATACTAAACGACTTTCTACTTTTTACACTGGAGTACATTTTTACATTTTTACACAATTTCATAATTTATTATGAACCTAAATATACTTAATTTATTACCAACCATTCAAAATAGATGGCTTTTCTTGTGCATTTTCACTTGTGATTTCACTACTGAAACACTTTGTTTAATGTTAATATAATTCTATTAATTTCCATTAAACGAACCTAAAGAATGGCAGAAAACTGTACTCAAATTAATTGTGTCTGTCTTAGCAGAACTTGTTCAACTATTTATAAGATTGAGACTACATACAAAATTGGGCAAAAATTATGATCTCTAACATACAACAATTAGAGTATCTAGGTCTATATACAGACAGACAGAAATAGTGACTAATTACTTCCATGAGTATTAATATTATGGAATGGTGGATATTTCATAGTTAGTCCGTCTGACGTTGACATTTCCATAAGAGAATACAAAATTAGAATTGCTTTATTAGAAATTTGCTTATATATATATATATATATATATATATATATATATATATATATATATTTAGTTTCACTTGTGAATTCTAGATTATATAATTATTCGGATAAGAGATGCTACGATAATCCATGTCTGTGTTTACCACTGTAAAAACTCATTGATCAAGGATTCCTCTCTCAGTTAATGTGTTGTCATGGTGGTTTTCTGCCTAAAAAATTATTTGGAAAAATAGAAATTGAGCAGATTTAAACAATAATTATCTTACACTATAGTGGATACATTATACTGGGTTATCATAAAAGAATGGTGGGGTTTCATTAATTTATACAAAGACAGTAGAGGAATTTTGTGGTGTTGTACTGGTATCGCTGATAGCCTATAACTCAAGAGTTTGTTTAACAGCTGTTGTAACCTCAAAATTAGTACTTGCATTGTTGTGGTAGTGTGTTTTGTACTTTCTGGAGTGTTTTATGTGGGGTGTGTTATTGTGTTCTCTAATAAAGAAAAATCAAAGTGTGTTTTGTTGCTGGCTGAATTCAAGTCTGTAATTTCAGTGCAACGTGCATTTCGACGTGAATACAGAAAAGATCCATCAAATGAAAATAACACACGATGTTGGTTCAAACAAAAAAGCAGAAATCATCTGCCAGGCCAAGTGTATCAAACAAAAAAGTTGAACTTGTTAGACAATCTGCAATCAGAAGTCCTAAGAAGTCAATACCTAGAGTAAGGTATTTCAAAAACAAAAATTCAGAAAGTTTTACACAGAAGACTGAAATTACACGTAGGCCTATACAAAATCCAACTATTGCAGGAATTGAAATCCGATGATGGTGCAAATCGTTTTAATTTCACTGTTGAAATGTTGATCAAGATTGATGAAAACCAATAATTTTTAGAAGATATAATTTTTTTAGACGAAGCTACATTCCATATCAATGGGTCTGTTAACAGACATAATTAGTGCATATGGGGAACAATTTTTGAGAAAATACGTGACGTCTAAAGTTAATGTTTGGTGTGGTGTGATTCAACAATTTCATTTCCAACAAGATGATACACCTCTATGCATTTGTCACAGACTCTTTGAATGAAAAGTTTGGACATCAATCGATAGGCCGGATAGGAACTATACGCTGGCCTCCAAGGAGTCCAGACCTGACACCTTGCGATTTCTTCTTGTGGGTACATCAAACACATTGTTTATCAAGAAAAAATTTGTGACCTAAATTACATAAGGAACAGGATTAATGAAGCAATGACAACTGTTAACAAAGACATGTTAACTAACGTTTGGACAGAACTTGATTATTGATTGGACATTTGCCGAGCAACTAATGGCGCATAGGTAATTATATAGCAGAGTAGCCTCACTTCAAAATCAATTTTTAAAGGTTTTATTCGTCAAATAAATGTTGGAAAAATATTTTATTATCGAAAAAAAAGTGTCGGAAAGATGATTACATAATATAATTACACAAGAAAATCTTAATCAGAGTCAAATTCTGCTGCAAATTCAGTAGATGAGGAATTTATTGAATTTAAATGTATTTCACTCGTAATTCGCCATAAATGATGAAAACGAGTATTATACTCATTGTACTTTCTTTTAAACATAAATTTGGCTATATGGCCATGGAAATGTTGTTTTGAATTTCCATATCGCGGCACATTTCCTCGCACCTCCCTCCATTGACGTTCATTTGTCTGCGTATGTGCTTCAGTGTACGCATATGTAGGGCTGTATTATTATATGTCACGAAAGGTTTGGCCAGATATATATATATATATATATATATATATATATATATATATATATATATATATATATATATATATAGCAACCTGGCCAAACCTTTCGTGACATATAATAATACAGCCCTACATATTTACAGCAAAGAAAACATTATTATTCTTATGAAGTAAGGTATTTAGTAGAGGTTAAGATTTTCTGATTAAGATTTTCTTGTGTAATCTTGTGTAATTATATTATGTAATCATCTTTCCGACACTTTTTTTCGATAATAAAATATTTTTCCATCATTTATTTGACGAATAAAACCCATAAAAATTGATTTTGAAGTGAGGCTACTCTGCTATATAATTACCGGCACATATATCAAAATTTATTAGTTATGTAAAAAAAACTGTTTCAGACAATGATTTAGATAAATAAACAACATCAGCTATAAGTAATTCTGTTTTCATTTAAATCATGTTCAAAACCCCATCATTCTTTTATGATAACCCTGTATAATGCTCCTTATTTACCTCTTAAATATGATGATACTTACAAAAACCCACTGATAAACGTCCATAATACCATAAAATGCCAAGTGCTGAAAAAGAAAAAAATTAATGAATTCAAGTATTGTAATATGACTACAAAATTAAAATGTTAACTGTAAAATATGTAACGATTTTTTTTTGTTGCTTAAATCTTTTCAATTACAGTACTTAAAACTTCCTACTTAAAAAAGGCGGTACTTACGTATTAACGCCACCGCAGCAACTTTGCGCATATATATATGCACCAATATTTGCTTACTTTGCGATATAATTATATATCATGACAGGTTTGGCCAGGTAGCTATATATATAAATATATATATATATATATATACACATAAACACCTGGCCAAACCTTATATATACATGCGCAAAGTTGCTGCGGTGACGTTAATACGTAAGTACCAAAAAGGCCAGCACATTGAGATGCCATTTTGTAACCATATTAATACAATGTTAAATTTATAAAGAAATTGCAAGTTGTTAACAGAATATAATTGATTTATTATTCTTTAAAATTCATTGAACTCATTTGTTGGTTAAACCTTTTTTTTTTAATCAATTATCAATTGATCTTTAAAAGATTTTTTTTATCTTTAAAATCAAACATAAAATTGGTACATACATAAAATTAATAACAAGAAAAAATACATATAGAATTCATGAATATTTCAGTCTATTCTCGGGGTAATGATTGTGGGGGATAATAACAGTTTATATTTCAGGGGGTAAAATACACATACATAAAATCAAAGTCATACATAGGTTAAATGTAGTGGTATTAAGTTATTCGTCAAATTCGGTTGGGTATTTAGGCTTGCTTAATTTATAACATAGTTCGCGAGTCTGCCGCTAGGTGTTGTCGTATTCAAACATTTATTTACATTACTTTTTTATCATTAAAGTTATCTTACAACTAAATACAATTTTATCTTGGTCACAATCTAAAGTTGGTTAAAATTCCCGCTTATATCATTTATTATTTTTTTAAACTGATTTGATCACATGACTGGATCGTTCTAAAATATGTGTCCAACACGGATCTAGGCAGCCATCTTTGAATTTCGAACTTTTGTCGTATTTATACAAATACCTAATTATTCTGAGGTTTTCGATATTAATTCAGGGGACAAATTTTATGTAGAAGTAACTGTTTCTTCCATAGGCCAAGTTTATTTGGTCGTAGCTATCATGGTTTTATTACTATTTCAATTTCTCTGACGCTATTATTCTAAGGCAGCGGTTATTTCTGTGTTGGAAAATTTTGCTTCTAAAAGTTTCTTTTTTACTTTCTACTGCCGTTTTGTTACTTTTATTAGATAACTGAGATGTTTAGGCCTTTAATTTATATAGTCTAGGTTTAGGTTAAATATAGTGATACTGTATTAAGTAATTCGTCGTAATTGGTCGAGAATTTGTTAATTATTTAAGCTTACTTAATTTATAATATAGTTCGCGAGTTTGCCGCTAGGCGTTGTCGTATTCAAACATTTTTATTTACATTACATTTCTGATATAAAATGATTTATTTAAAACTTTATATTTCCATCATTCTGACTTGTTTCAGCAGTCATAAAGCTGGATTTTGTACTTTTATATTTCTAATTTTCTACTAAAATAATATATTTTGTGACTTGTAAAGTGTCTTCTGACAAAAAATATGAACTGATTGTTTAAATACAAGGTAGGCTATATAATTAACGATTTCATTATTTTTAATAATAAAATCTGATGATAATTCACAATCCATATTTACCATATCATTCCAGTTAGGTAAACATTTTACATCTGTTTACCAAATCTGCTACAATAACAAATTTTATTATTAGTACCTTAAACAGTCTTTACTGATTTGTAACTTACATTTGGCACAACCTATAATTGCTATGCATAATTATGCAAGTGTTTCTATTCTTGGGACTCTTGTGTTGTGTTCATTATTAACCCCTCTAGTAATAATAGATATTCTAGCAATGTTTCTTAACTCTTAGTATTATTTATTTGATACCATTACTCAGTGGGAGAGGGGACAAAGTTTTCAGAAAAATGTTCCCCAGTTAATTGTCTTGTGAAAAAGAAGTGGGGCAAGTAGCATGTATTTTGAACATAGGCCTACAGATAAATTTTTTGTTTTTACTTCTAATGATTTTAACTTCATAGATCTAATTGAACTGTAATTTGTACACTATTACAATATTTATATATTGCAACTTTGTATTTGCTTTGCAAATGGGTTTTGTAAGTTAATATATTTTGTAAGAAAACAACAAAATTGTAACAAAACATATTCAACTTACCAGGTATGAAAACATGGCGTCAATTCCGTCAAACGTGAATTCTGATTTCTGAATTGAAATTGTGATTTGTGAGCCATGTGCCATGTGCATGTGATAAACATAACCGTAGACAATATCATGATCACAGATGAATATACAGCTGTTTTTGTTATACGAAAAGGTATAACTAAATTAAATAACAGTTATATTAAATTAACTTAATAAAAGCAAAGTCGTCGCCTAGTTATTCGTATTTTTATGAAAAAGTTGCAACAAAATGGACACAATAATTAATCATAAATTAAAAAGTTACTACTATATACTCACATTTCCATTATCATGTAAAACATGAGGGGAAAATGCGAACAAGGATATCTGGTGAGCACTGAACCTGTGCTTCCAATAGCGCGTAATAAGAAAAATAAAAACACTCAAGTTTGCACAAGTGTATTTTATTAACTAATCTTTCTTTCTCTAAAAATTGGTTATTTCCTACTAATAAAACGTAATTAACTAACAATAAATCAATTTTTTAGTTTTTTAACCTGACCCGAAATATTTCCGTCCATATCGGCAAAATAGCGTCGTCCGGAAATGGTTAAAATGTAAATTTGGTACAAATAACTAGAAATACCTACTAAATAAAAGTGCAACCAGTAACCATAGCACTAAATAATTGTCAATTAGTTTTGTGGAAGTTTAAAAAAAATGGTAAATTAATTTTGCTTTACAGGTGGTAGGCTAGATTTTAAATGATATTTTTTGGCAAACAGTAGGCCTGCATTAGTACCTCATTATTGATGATTTTTGAATGAAAAACATAACCTAACCAGATAGCGTTAAAATTTACATTCATTGATAAATTTCATTGTTTTATTTTTTGATTTTGAATAAAATTAACGTTACAACCGTCTATATTTCTAAGACAATAAAAATAAAAATTGAAAGAACAAAATAAGTGTTTTAAGATAAATATTTTCCCATGCTCTAATAATTTTAAAAGATTTCAGTATTGCAATTACTATTTAAGTAATTTGATTACTATTACGAAGTTGTTTCAAAAAAACATGGTTATGTTTTCATCGCTTCTTAGACTTTAAAGTACAAATTGTACATAATGATTTAAATGGTAATTTGTGTATTTAACAAAACAAAAATGTTTAGCTGTTTTATATTTCCACAAGCACAAGTTACTCAAGTGAGGAAGTATTTAAATTTATTTTACTTTAGTTATTGTATTGAATCACAACACAATTTTAATCGTTCAAAAATTGAGATATTTAAAAATGATTCTCAATTTAGATTTCAGTTTTACTATTTAATTCAGCAGGTTCATCAGTATTTTCTTCTGCTTCGTTGTTTCATCCAATTTCCTCTTGATGTCTTTGCCAGTTTAGTTATAACAAGATTGACTTTTGTGACACATTCATTATCTATCATTTTAAAACCAATCATAGAATTTATTCCTCCATTTGAGCCATTAAATTTTGTTAAAATTTTCAGTCTACTTAGGTATGCATCATTAAACTAAAATGGCATCACCTCCTCCAAATTTGAGAGTTTTGAGACCCACAAATCCTGTTTTTGATAAACGGCTCCATTCCAGATTGTTGAAACTCTGATTTGGATTTTGTGTCCATTCATTTAAACACTTTTTCAATAAGTCTTTTTTAGTTAAATCAAAGAAAATAGGTATTATTTTGAGCATTACAGCTTCAGGTATTGAATGCTTGTGTCTCTATGTAGATTTAGCATGCTGTGCTCTGTTGTATTTGCACCATGTGACGGGAGTGGTTGAACATAGACTATGGTGAGGGTTATCATCTGTAGAAAGTTTGTGGAAATATATATAACCCAAATGTCTCTTTTCATTTTTTGAACATCTCCATAATTTCTTCTAATGTAATTACCATAATAACATTGTATGTTATCAATCTCTTTATCTGTAAGTCGGCCTGGACCAGAAAGATATTTCCCATCATCTAAAATTGTTCCTTTCCATTCTTTTTTAAATTTTCTGAGTCTGCTACCGTTCCTCTTCTGGACATGTCCAACACACTCAAGTTTTTTAAATTTCACTAGCTGATTCATAAGGCTCGCTCTCAACAACTTTTCGATAACCTTTACTATTTCCATTTCCGAGATAGTTGGTATAACGTACATGGAGAATTGCTACAGAAAGACTGAATATTGCTATAGCTCCAGAGGCCTTCATACCACTACTCGCTCCATTATAATTGGCTTTTTACATTTCGGTGAATGAACATCTTTATCTTTTGATTTACCACATCCATGACAGATTTTCGAATAACATTTTGTATCAAAACTAGTGTCAGATACAATACCATTGTGAGAGGTGTGGCCATGCTTTGCCATGTACCATCTAAAGCTACAGTTATATCCATAATCCTGTCATTTTTGTAATAGCTTCTATGGGTGTTTTTTTCATACTTTCCTGAGCACCATTATGCACATGTTTACTTTTCAAATTGGAAATACCTTCAGTAATTTCCGAGAAATTAATTGTTAAAAACTACTTTTTTTTGACTCTTGTGAAATCGTAAGGGGCTCACCTTGATATTTTCCTAAAAATCTATGAAATTTAAGGTTTTGTGTTATATATATGGGGAGAAGCAGAATAGCGAAGAGAATTCAGCTATGTTTGTAAAATGTAGATATTAGTCCTAGTTTTTAAGTTATGCCCTTTTTTATACAATGAAATATTTGTAGGTTATAGTCTACATAGAAGTTTGAGTGTTTTTGTATCTGGTTGCAACTGAATAAGTGGGAATAAAATCATTAATTGTAAAACAAGAAGCAGGATATAAATACAAAATTTGATTGTTGATAAAAATTGTCTTTATTATTTACAAACATTGTAGTCAAACTGAAGGAGGGCGTGCTGAGATGTAATGGGGAGAGGAGAGGGAGGCGCATCGTCACAGATACTCCCCTGTTTACATACTTAACACATATCTCCGATCACAGGTCATTTTATAATAAACTTGAAAATGTACAACATTACAAATAAAAAAACTTTTATAATAGCGTCTAATATATTCAAACATATTTTGATAAATTTGGGTGCATCGATTAAATTCTAATACTAAAATTATGTAACTAAAATAATATTTAATCAGATCAAGGTTATAATGAGTTCTACTGTACACCTGTTGTTGATTTGTGCTGTCTGAGATATGTTCCCAGAACAGTCCTATGTGCGAATATCTTCAAAATGTTTCCTAATTTTAACTAAAAGTGATTCTTTAGAAACACATTTTTTTTTTGTTCTGTTTTAAACGGTGCATATTCTAAAATATCTAGGCTGAAAAGATTAGTTAAAAAGATTGTAATATGTTCTCTGTAATTATTCAAAAAGTATTTATCAATATTTGACACCAAATTAAATTTGATTTCTAAAGCTTATTTGTTTTGGTCTCACTTTCTCCCCAAGCGGTAAAGCACTTCCATGCTCTATAGTCTACAAGGACAGCTGTAACGCTGTTAGCCTTATCATTTTGTTTATGTACACTGCACACTTACTTAAATCAAAATTAACCTAAGCTTATATCTTTTATATAAACATACTATGTTGTAAGATATGTTTATTACAACGGAATAAAAACATTAACACAATAACATAAAAATATCAATTATAAATGTTTAGACTAATATAGAACCTAATAACAAAGTACTTTGGGTTTATTTTGTACAAACATACAGGCATGAGCTGTTATAAATAAATTATATAAAATGTTACAACAATTTATTTCTATAAATCTTTTGAAAATTGAAATAATTACCGAACTCAAACGTATAATGTCAACTAAATAATTCACAACTCAGGGACCATGTTCTATGTTATACTGGAATCTGAGGTATATCTACCTCCTGTGACTACTCAGTCTAGATAGGAGCTCCTTATGAGGCCGGTTTCTTTATCCTCTGCGGCTGTTGGGAATGTATAACCAATGTAAGTTTGGGACACACTGTCACATATCGTGTTCTGTAAGATAAAATCTTTGCAGAAGCTATAAAAATCAGTTTCAGCCTAGGTCATATGTTTAAAGTGTAGTCCTAAGAGTAGGCTCATTATAAAACTCAACTGTTTCCTATTGAACACATTGCACTGCTTAGCTCTTCAGAGTCCAGAATGTTGTTTCCAAGTAGATCCTATTCCCTAGCTTTTAACCCTTGAGTAGTTATACCTTGTCTGACAGACCCGGCGCAATTGTTTTTGTTCTGTGCGGAAGATTGGCCCAACCTAGAAACAGTTTTTTTTTTTTGGTGTAGCTGTCTCTTTTGGTGTCCCTGTCAAGGTGTTTTCTCCCTTGTGTCAAATTTTTAGTGAACATGTTTTAGAAATCTTTAATTTTTGTGATTACAGCGTAAAATATTAAAAATGTTGTGTATTACTGTAATATCTATTAAATCATTGTGTTGACAACAGTGATAAACATTTAAAATAGTGCATTTCTGGTTTTTTTTATTGTAGTAGTAAGGAAAACGAAAACCGAGTCTGTCAGACATGGCACCACCACCACTCATGCTACAAAAAGGGGCGCCACTACTCCAAGGTTAAAATATGTGTATAGGTTCTGAGTACCCCGAAGAATGGTTCTAGTCCTACAAAATCAGGCTCTTCACCTTTTCTTACAAAGTGATTGGCTCTTATGTTTCTTGGGTTATCTTATGTCCCGGCACACAGAGCAAGGTAACCTTGTTTTGCCAGCCTCAACTCAAAAGTTTTGCGACTATGAGCTTTAAAAGGTGTCTGACTTTTTGACTTAATAAAGACCTTTTCACAATCAAAACCTTTGTTGAAGTTCTTGGGGATTAGAAAAATAATTATAATAATTTGTATTTAAGCAAACATATTTCATGAGAACCACTTAAAATTAAGTACTGACCTCATGAACAAAGCCTCCCCCTCACCCTGAATTAAATAAAAATTGTTATTTATAATTTGGTCTAATTCTCACAAACAAAACAAGAAGGCTCCCAAAAATTACTGAAAACATTCAAGGCCCCAATCTAAATAAAATCCAAATAATTTTTTTATCTAAATATTTAATTTCCCAAGCATTGTTTTTGTTTAAAAGTTGACATACACTTTTAAACTTCTAAACATTTTAAAACCCTTATTCAATTCCATGAAAATTTATTAACATAAAATGTACACATTGTTGTAAAGGTTAGAAAAAAATTCCATTAAAAATACATAAAAAAAAACAAAAACAACAAACAACATACAATACTTAAATTATTCACCATAGTGATCAGTATATTCTTATTAAGAACAATGTTAATTATGGTGCGATTTTTTCAAATCAGCTGATATAAATCTATTAGCTTATTTTGAGGTTATGTTTACTTCATTTCTCAAAATGAAAGCATAAAATAGTATCAGTCAACCCTTCATTTGTTATTAGGTTCGCATAACCAAACAAAAATAAAATAAATACAATTAATTGTAACCTAAAATGAAGTAACATGTACATAAATCTAAATATGTTCTAGTAAATAGTAACGAACAGAGAAAGCTAGTACGTTCATTGTCAAAATACAGGTGTAAATATAAAGCTTTAGAAAATATAATAACTTTTATATTATAATTATACAAATGTTACGAAATGAATGAGTTTTTTTGTTGTTTTCATTATTTCTCTTTTTTTTTATATATGAAAGAAGTGATTGTAAAAATAATAGTGAGTTAACCTCAAGTTTAATGATAAAGTACTTAATAGCTATACAAGAACATTACGATTTGAGAATAATTGTTATTATATTAAATACTGGATAATTTGACAAGCTGTTTTACATTAAATAAGGCAGAAATTATCAAAGAAATTTACTTTTTTTTTTTAGATACATTCTTTTATTTTTGCATTTACAATTTATTTAAAGTTTTTAATTACATGACGATGATAATATGTATAATGCGATGAATGATACATGACTATATTATATTATAATAATTCCTTTGGCAATAGAAAAATGATTCAATTTGTTAATGGAAACATTAAAATGATGCTTAGATAGAAGTGAAGGAGATTCTACTTGTAAACAGTCTTGTTTTGGTCGTAAGATGGCTCAAATATCTCACCTCAGTAGGCAAACTGTTTCATACATTACTCGCATTGTAAATGTTTTCATTTGGAACATAAGAATACAATTTGTGTACTTTTTATTATAACAAATCTCAAAGTCAAAACAGTAAATATTTTATCCTATTGTTTTGTATTCAAAACCATTGTTTAGAGCTATAGAATCATGAAACACAATTCTTGCTTGATTTCATTACTACTTTCATTTTTATTGTTGTGTTGACTATTTCACCAAAATTATGTTCCCAGTCAAACAATATTAAGTAAAACAGTTGAATTAAAAAAAAAAAAATAATAATAATAAAAAAAAAAAAAATACAACTAATATATATAATTTTAAAACAATTTATAAAAACAAAAATTGATCAGTTACAACTGAGGGTATGAAGAAATTTTATAAATAAATAATAATTAAAATCAGGAAAACAAACGGAGAGGGAAAACATTGTACTTTACACACACACATATATATACCACATTATACAATTTCTTGTCTCCAATGAGAAAGAAAGTCAAAAGGAATAAATTGTAACTGCTATGTATATAAACTTTTATTAGAAAAAGAAAACACTTACGTGGCAATTCTTTTGGGCAATTCTGTTAATCATTTCATATTATATAATATATTTTCTTATCATGCATTCAAAATTGTCCTACCTGGAATAAAGAAGTTTCTTTTGTGAATAACATAAAAAAACTTTCTATTATAAAATTTAAAAGCGAAACAATCAAATTATAATTTAGAAATAAGTTAGTCTTCTAAGAGTTTCAAGACAGGTTGTGTAGTGAATTTGTTACAGTTTTGTTTGTTTGTTATTAGCAAGCTTAAGACTCCATGGGGATGAGTTTACAACAGATTGTCGAGAGCTGATACATTACAAAGTCAGCGTCTCTGTGCAAAGAGTTTCATTGACATTCACTATAACGATCTAATCTCTCGTACGACAAATTTAAATATTTTTATTATTCTCTGTTTGAAGTTATTTGTTAATGATGGAAGTTCAATTTTATTATTATACATTTTTCGGACAAAAAAGTGTCACGTGTTGCTGTATCTTTGATACAACAACACGTATTTGACGTTAGTTGTGTGTTACCGTGATTGTGTCTTTTGACTTCTCAGTTTTTAGCTCCGAGATGCATGCTTAGATATTAAGGTTGGTGGTATTCTTATTTAATTTTACTTCTTACATAGGCTTAGTTCCTTTTCATGTTTCTTTAGTTTTTAGTCACTTGAAAATGGGAATTGATTCTTATTCCCGAAACGTCGTGTTTTGATTTTTAACACACAAATGATGGCAAATGTCCGAAAAATGTATAATAATAAAATTTTCAGTATATTACAATAGTATTCCTGCTACAGCTTTTGTAATAGATTGTTTTGTGATTAAAAATAAAATAAGGAACAAAACAACAATTATATTGTTATGATTTGGCAAGTGCAAGTGTAGAGTTGTTTAGTTCATGGTGGTGAACTACGTTGTATATTGTGGTTTTACTTTAATGTACACAAGAGAAAGTAGACCAATATCCCAAATGAAGAAAGGCATCTCTATTATAAGTTGTAAATGTAACAAATTAATAGAAAAAGAGAAGATTTGAGTAGCTAGAAATATTTTACGTGACAGAAAACAATGGTTTAGTATAAAGCAAACATGCAGTTTGCTGTTGTTGATACAGAGCTAAATATTCAGTTTGCTAGTTCCCGTTTGAAAGTGTAGAATAAACACAACGTTAAGGTAAATCAGTTCAACTCTCAACAGCCGGATCATAAACTCTCGTGTGAATACAAAATGATCAGTTGAGCCAGACAGAGATGCCATGTATTTCTTAAGAAATAAAACAGGTTTAAAATATATGTTTGAATTAAAACACAATAAACTATTAAAAAAATGAGAGAAAAGACTTAGATCAAATGAAAGTTACTTCATAACTTAAATAAACAAATTTAAAATGTTCTCAATGTAAGTGATATTATACTAATTTTATAATAAATTAACATTCATTTTGATTAATATACAAGTGTACCAACTAAAAATGTAGCTAACCCAGGAAAATAAAATCTTTATGTTACTGTAAGATCTTCAAGAAAATGAAAGGAAAATCATTATGAAAAAAGAAATTTGTTATCTGATGAGTATGAAAAACTTGAAGTTCAACTAAAAGTCAATATGTAAATCAAAAAGAAACCTGTCCATATTATTGTGGCAAACTGTTATAGAAGTTGCAAAATGGAGTGTGAAGATGAATCTAATGTTCGATATGATAACCTACCTCTTCTCCGTTGTAACTGATTGAGATGTATCAGAAGTCTGATTAGCTTGATTGGTGTTACACAAGGATTAAATATGGCCACAGTACAAACATAAGTTGTCAATAAATGAATCCAATCTCTTATTCATTCAATAGAAGCTAGTAATGATGGCATGTTATGACTGGTTTATAATGACTAGTTTAGATTCTATAAGGTGTAACCAAAGAGATTTGATTATTGGCAATTAGTTTGTACTGCAGCTATATTTAATCCATGTATATAACCAATCACATTTTCAAATATCTACTGATGAATTAGTATCAATCGCAAGTTTTTGGGACATTATTTTTAGTACAATTTTCTACCATTTCTGGCGTTGTTTTTTTTTAAATTAACACATTTTGGAGTAACTAAATCTTGAAAAAAACATTAATTGTATGGCAAAAATCAGTTTTTAATGCAGAGTTATTCTGAAACTTGTTAACTAACTAACGATTTTAAGAAGACGAGAACAGAAATGACAAAATTGAAATCAAAATAATTATATAAATCTTTGCATAAAGTTTAAAATGTTACAATCATTCCGTTTTCAAAGTTATCAGCAGATTGAAAATGATTTCACGGGACATGAATACAAAATTTAGGAATCTACTGCAAGAAATATAGAGAATAACATATAGCAACACTGTGTGACATAGCCGCAGAGAACATAGATTTGAATCCTGTCTCTTAATGACTTTCTTCTAGAGACACTTTTGCTGCCACTATTTACAATTTTAGCAAAAACAGAATGATGTGCTCAAGCCAATACAGTTTACAAGCCAAGTTTGACTACAATCACAGATGATTTAGTTCTATAATTTTAAGGTTATGTGATTAAACACGTTTCTATAGACATTTCTATTATTTTGTAATGAAGACAACAAATCTGAGTGTTACTGGATGCAGATTTGAAGGATGTTTAAACTAATTTTGTCCAAACGATTGTAATAAAAATACTGGTATATTTAAGACAAATTGAAATAAAATTTGGTAACAAATTAAGCTCTCTGGAGGTAACTAAGGACTTAAATTTTGTCACAGCTGCACTGTGAAAAGGGGATAAAAGACGAGAGATTAAACTCCATATAATTAATTATTTACAATTATAAGTCCTGTTTTGAATTTGTTTCTGTTACTGTAAACATGTTATATTGAGAACATTTCCAACATAACATTAAACACTTTCCTTAACAGTCATGTGACTCATACATTACATTACAGTTTGCCTGACTTCAGAATGCAAGCATTTTCTACATAAAATATAACCAAATAATTGATTCGTACCTAATAAATTGGTTAATATTAAATGGCATTAAGAACTCTACGCGAGGAAGCTCTATGAGGGGGATGGTAATCTGTATGGTCAGACTCTCGTATCGCTGATGACCGATGTTCACCAGATCCTGCGCTACGAGAGTACATATCGTGCGGAGGTCCACCGTGGTGTAGATACTGTGGATGTGGAGTCGTATGATACATTTCGCGGGTTTGTACACTTGCATTGTATTCATCATATTCTCCACGATCTCGTTCCATTCTTGATCTCCCACGTGGATGAGGAGGGTGATACATACCTACAAAAATAAACTGTTATTAAACTAAATGTGATTTATAACAGAGATGTTTTCATATTTAAGTTTAAGTTATGGGATGAACTCTGTGAATGTGGTTATAAACTTCAATCTTTGTTTAGGCCCTGGGGGGATTTACTATGACACAATAAAGTTCAAGTTGCATTCCTTTTCTGTCACTCAAGATATGGTAATAATTTGAAAATTTTTAAGAAAAAAAAAAAAAAACAACAGACAAACAAATATTGAGCCTCACTTATTGACGAATTAGACTACATTATTATAAAGTCCAACTTTGCAAGACCATAAAAAAAGCAGTCTCCACAGGGCACTTAATTAAGTCAATAGTTTCATAAGAAAGTTGTATTTTTTAAATTATAAAATCACATATTAGGATGATTTTTGTTATTGGTACTTTATAAAAATATGGAACTATTTAGGTGACAGTGACTCTCAAATTATAAAATGTCCAGCGTCCAGCCATTAGGTAAATCCAGCCAATCTTGTACATTTTTATTTGGATAATTGATGAATACACAATGATCAACTCTTGTTGTCAAGTGACAAACATGGAAAGGGCCAACATACTATAAGAAAGCTTCATTTACAACCAAATCAGTTAGGATATAAAGCCGTTGTGACTTCCATTAATACAAATTATGATAATGGTCTCTTCTTAGAGACCGTATACGTGAAAATTAATACATGGTGCAAAACCACTCCACGAACTTTCCCAATAACGGCAGTCGAGGCACATTATTGTTTTTACTAATTATTCCTGAAATGTAATATTATTTTACGCAGGTTTGAGTCATTTATCTTCACATTTCACTAAAATTTTAACAAAATCAGTAGAGCTAATTGTAAGAAATGAAGTATTTTATAACAGATTTTTTGGTTTTCCACTGATTAATACACATACAATTTATTTTAGAGAAATGGAAACCAATATGTTTGGTTTGGGTTATTAGAAGATAAACATAAGCAAAATTTGATCAAAATTATTAGAGCAGATTTTGAATGTCTGCACTGTAGAGCACTGCACATACACCACACAGACAGACGACAAACTGGCTTCATTCCAAAAATGACTTTCTTGGTCAGGAGATCCCGCAAAAACCTCAAATACTATTTATATAACATTCCCTACTATCTATATAAAGCAAAGTAAAACTACTACAAATTTTGAATTAACAAATGTTTTAAATCTTACAATTTATTTCATTCACCACTTGCTCTATTTGGAATTTTAAATTGTAGTTGAGAATATTATAACTTCCTGTACTGCAAAAGGCCCCAACAAAGCTTTATTGGCAGTATTTGTTTCTGTAGCTTACAGAACAATGATAATATTTTTGTTTTTCATTTCCCAGTTTATAATATTAAAGATAATGATGAATTATTATTTTTTTGACAAATACATTTGTTCAAATATTATTCACTAAAATTATTTTTTATAAATACTTTAAAATTGCCAGCAAATCCTTGTTTTTGCGCTAATTTAACAGTGTTGCTTTGCTGATCACAGTCAGACAAATACTGAACACACGAATCACAGAAGAAACAGTTCCTTATTATGAAAATTACCTTATGTTTTCCGTCAAACAATCCTTTTTTTAGTTACCATAGATTACCAGATACCATTATCAAATCTGTACTCATATAAAGGTCTTAAAACACATTGGAGAGAACCATGATTTAAATTTCTTCACTTTGAGACAGTTAAAATGGTGTAAAATATGTTTTTACTTGTTTGAGTAAAAACAACATATAAAATTTAAAAAAAACATACATTTTTCACGAAATCAAAGCCAACTCAGGTTAGTTTTGTTTAATTTATTGGGCCAAACACAGTTAAAGTTGTAACCCAACTGATGATGCCGCATGGATCGCCAACACTGGTAATCTGTGACTGTTAGACAGAAAATATAAGGTTTTTTTTATAATTATATTAATATATCTTCTTCATTGTATGGTGTTAGATGGGCGGATGATACAGCTGCAAGGTTTAAAGGTTAGAGGAGATGAGTTGTAGAGAGAGAAGATTGTGTACGAGACCAATGGCTGTATAACCAGAGAAGAGTATAAGCTAATACTTGGTTATGTCGGTCTACAATCACATAATCATGTAGTCGATAATACGTTTTGGTTTTGGTTAGATAATATAATCATTTTTACAGTTTGCCTATAAACCCATTGTTGTTAATAAACTGATTGATTTCATAACAAGGATTGGTTCAATGAAATAAAACAAAAGTCTAACTTTTTGGCTTACACAACTAACCAAATAATAACAGACATTTACATTAGAGTGTCATTGTTAGGTTATTGTGATGTTTTATATGTGAAGTAGCGTTGTCATGAACTGTTACTTAATTACATTGGACAAGGGTTGTTATCTGATAGCATTATTTAGAATTATTGTTTTATTTTATTACATTTTAACTTTGTTAAATTTGGTTTTATTGGTTTTTATTAACTAATGACTTTTGCTACATGGAAAAATTGTTTATTTAGCAATTGTGAAATAATTTATATTACTTCTGTTATTTTTACTGGCTTAAGTCAAAAATGGTAATGCATTTCATTTATTTATGGACTAAGCGCATGTATTGTAACAAAATCTTTTTAATTATTTTATTGCCAATAAAATAGGCTTAATTTAATAATAAAGAAATTTTGTTTGGTTGAAATTTTGATTTGGTATCTTGTGTATTTATTTGGAACTTCATTCATGAAAAAAAAAAAAAAAAACAAGAATGATCTTAATAGATTGTTTGAGCATAGTAGCGCTACTATAGTCTATTTAAATAAGGCAGTCAGTAGCAGTAAGCATTTTCACTCACTGTTCACGTGATACAGACGTCCTACGGCTAATGTACAAGCACGGCTGCTGAAATATATCATGTAGAATCAGATTATTAGATGGTTCCGTAGTAAAAAGTTATCTTACATTTCCTTTCCAGTGTTTTTCTCTCATTGCTTATATGTGTATTTTATGTTTGTGCATGTGCTAATAATTTTTGTGGATAACAGTTGAGAAGGATAGCATCCTAAATTGTAAGTAATTCAGCAGGTTGAGCAAGCCTATGTTTTGGAATGCTTAGGTTGTATGGTTTCCTTGTGTCATATAAGACTCTGGTCTGTTTTCCAGTGTGGAAATTTAGAATACATTATAACACTCAAAATATAAATTGAAAGAAAAGTTATATTGTCCAGTTTTTGGAAGGGAAAATACCATGAGTCTCTAATTATAGCCCGAACTGCATACTTTTGTTTAAAAAAAAAAATCATCATAGTCCCCCCCCCTTTTGATACATTACCATTACCCCATATCACAACACCATATAACAGTAAAATAGATCATAATATGTCATTCTCAGAACTGATAAAGAGCAATAATTTAAAAGATGTAAATTGAGGAATTAAATTTTATATACAATACATTAATGATTTTTTTTTTTCAATTTAATTTTGAATCTATTGTCGAATTTAGAAATTAGTACTCCCTAATTCACTCTACTGATAATTGTTCATAAATTATTGTGTTGCAACTTCTTCATTGTTTTCTCAGAATATATAATATATTTAGGGCCTTTTTAAGTCGTCTTTTTCAAAATACTCTATAATTTAAATAAGGGCAGTGAAAGATTTAATTACCAAACTATATACTCTTGATCTGACTGAATGAGAGTTTATCATGTACATATATCCCAAGGGTTTTAATCCCAAGGCAAATTTAATGGCAGATCATTAATACATAATAAACAAAATTGATCCCAAAATTTATAACACTCCAAGTTCTAAGAATCTCAGACTTTCCTTTTATGCACTTTCCTCTCAGCATCTGTAAATTCTACATAGTGAGCTCTATTTTCCACACATGTTTTAATCAAAGTTAAAGTTATATACGAAGTAATCATCCAAAGACTAAAAAATAGGATTAGACACATAAAACATTTAAAATTGAATGTAATCATGCTGAAAGAACCTATTATTGTAGACACATATATATATAGAGATCTGTGTTTGTTATAACATAATAAAAACACAAAAAATACTTGACTACAAATTACTTCTAACAAGCACCAAATTACTACAAGCACTAGCTATCATCTAGCTACTGTGCACAAATTGTTTATATTTTCTTTGTGCACTGATACAGTTCTAAAATCTACAAGAATACTCAAAACACATTTTTCTTTCCACTTTATACTTTTAGTATATTCATTCATTTCTTTTTAGATGTTATATAATAAACCTATTAACATTTTATATACTTGTGTGTTGGTTCACTTTTTCTTTTTTTTCCAGCATTCATTTCTTATTTTATTGTTTAAGTTATTCTATCATGTTTTTCAATTAACTTACTGGTAATTTACCTAACATAATGCTAGAATCTTGTGTTTCTACTT
Organism: Aphrophora alni; assembly: GCA_963513935.1. Lineage (NCBI taxonomy): Eukaryota > Metazoa > Arthropoda > Insecta > Hemiptera > Aphrophoridae > Aphrophora > Aphrophora alni. The sequence continues at coordinate 116,991,141 of OY740771.1, read as the reverse complement.
TTAGTAAGCAACATTTAAAATTAATAAGTTTGTTTCAGATCTCTAAAAGAACAAATTCATACATATCAAAGGATGTATTCGTTCTTCAAAAAATCATACAAATAAATTTCTTGATATTCCGATGGACTCTTCAGTTCAAATGACTGGATCCATTTCCACCCCATCTTCAAACAAAAGATCCCCTTAAGAATGCCACAAAATTTAGTTGGGAGAACTCTTCTATGTCATAAAATATACATTGAGAAGATCGCAATCACTTTGATGTGAATAATTTTAAAATTCAGTCATGTATTGAAGGGTGTCTACAAAACATTTGATAAAAAAGGGAAGATTTGTCACCCTTATATCTTGTAAAGCTTAAATCATAATATAATTATTTAAATTTTGTTAGATAAACGCAAAATATCTGCATCTAAAATGGTGGGTAGAAGTACGGGGGGGGGGGGATAGTGCTTGATAGTTAACACTGAAAATGGTAACAACTAGGACAGTTTCGAACATGTAATTGTGTATTGCAAAGGGCAGTAAGTTGAAATTCATTTGTAGATAATAACAGAATCTACTATTTCATATAACAATAATAACAAATAAAATTCAGTTACACTACTCAAAGATTCATTAACATTTACCGTTTCCTTTCTTTAAAATCTAAAGAAAAAAAATTCAAATATACAAAAATATGTATATTTATCACAAAAAGTAAAATATTGTTATTTAATTCCCTTGTTTGAAGTGTTACCGTCGAACAATCCTTAATTGTAGTTTACACTATCTTGTAGTTTACACGGTAACACCTCAAACAAGGTAATTAAATAGTAATTAATTATTAACAATCCAGTTGGGCTATAAGCAAACATAATGGTAAAATATTGTATTCTTCATTCTAGCAATAAATACTTTTTAAAGTGTCAAAACTTAATTGACATTATTAATTACAGATTATTAATTAAAAATATTTCATCTCAACCAAAAGTCAAACCAATATTGTCTGAGGATACTGATCCTGTGTGCAGATTAAAATTAATGTTTAAAGGTTCTATTTTAATAAAGATTAATTCATCCTTCCATTTGTGCAAAATATTAACCTTACAAATGTGAAAAATACAGCGAATCCTTTCAGTCATTGTCGGGTTTATATTGGTGCAATTGAATGTAATAGATACATAAAGCAGATGTTGAATTAATGATTAACTTTTAATGTTGTTATCCGTTGTAGTCCTGTATATCAGGACATGCGGGTGTAATAATTTCTGATCCTCTGGAAATATTACTGCTTACTCAAGGACACAAGCTGGAGTTACAGCTTGGTTATTGTTGTCAAACAAGCTGATCAAAAAGTCTGTGCATATGATGAATTTAGAAAAATAAACAAACAATATTTTAAATTCTGGTTTCAGTCAAATTCTGCAATCTAGTTATTTCAATCTACGCCTACACAATTAGAATTAAAGATAAAAGATGGCGTTAGTCTCCACCTGTTCTTGGTGACCAGCAGCTATGTTTAATTTTTAGATAGGTCACTAAATGAAAGAAAAAAACATAACTTTCCATAAGAAACATTTTATTTTCAAAATGACCAAGTTATCATCTTCATAACACAAACAACTGAAGTGACTCCTCAGCCGTTGAAACTTCGCCCCATGAAAAATAAAATGTTTGTTGTGGAAAGTGGATTATTTTCTATCTTTAGTGATAGAAGTTTCCACAAGTGTTGTATCATGGTGATAATGTTATCTGTAAGGATGCTTTCCTACTGGATCTTGTGTTTCAGAATAATAAAAGATATTTTGAAATACAATTTTCTGATAAAGGTGCCACACAGTAATGGAGTGTAGATGATTTAGTAATTTTGGGGAACCGGTTCCATAATGAGACTTATTAGATCTGGAAGGACAGAGAAGAAAGCGTATCCAAAGAAGTTTATAAGGTAATTTATAAGCAAGTTGGTATATCATATGTCATGGCCTATGCAGTTTAAAAAACTTAGGCCTACATTGTTATGAAATTATAGCTGTGTATTAATTAAAACCTGGCGATAGTGCTAAACAGGTAGTAGGATGTAGGTGGTTTTGTAGTTTTTTGGCCTTGAAGAAGAAGAGATTTTGAATGTTGGATTTAGTGAGACATACATACTTCCAACTCCCACGTTTGGTGTGCACTTAATCCCTGTGTGTCTGGTGTATAATGTTTTGTTTAGGTGTATAGTTGGAACTCATTTTTCTCTAACTGTTAACACACAACAATACTGTGATAATATTCAGTACCATTTCATTGGTCAACTGACACTGGTTGTTGATTAGACAACTGACGGAAGAAGAAATTATCAAGGCCCATATTCAACAAGATGGAGTACATCTTAAATATTTACAGTAATCTGGAATAGACGTGTTAGTGGATAAAATAATTTTTAAATATCTCTGAAACTTTTCTCACCTGTTTGTTTTCCTCTGGGATACAATGTTAAACTCAGTGTATTTGAACGATTCCTACAAAATTGATGATTTGAAGATGACCATCGCAAAATACAAAATGTATTGAGAAAGTAAATTAAGTATATAATTTTTTAATTGTTTTTTTTTTTTTTTTTTTTTTTTACAAGAAAGGTCATACCTTAAACTACTTTTCTACCATTATTAAGACACTTGTCACATTTGGGTTACTAGCATTTCTATAGCCTCTTTATAGAATAATACTGCCTGTGTGATAACCACTGTAGCACAGCATTTTTGACATCGTCATAAGTTCTGGCTGGCTAGGGATTGCTTAAGATGCAGAAACAAGTGGTAATGAATTGGCGCTAAGTGTGGGGTGTAGGGTCTAGGAAACCAGCCAATCTGTATCATCAGTGCTGCAGTGGCCGTGCAGTTTGACACTTAGTTTCTGAAGACACCATTTACACTCAGAATCTGAATAATGCTATACTGAACAGTCTTTGAGAACGCAGTTGTATCAAGAAATGTCTGGGGGAATACTTTCAATATCGCTTGAAACTACATGACCATATAAGATAATTTAACCTCTATATATATGAGCATAGGAAATAACTTAAACTCTATATATGATTACAGGAAGCGATTTAAACCTTATTTGTGTGATTTTTGTACTGTGTAATGATTAGACGCTATCAGACTTTTTGATCACCCTTATCTCATCAGGATATCAGCTATCTGGTGAGTTAAAGCAGAATGCCTCTCCTATTTAATCTCTATGGAAATGTGATTGATATAAACCCTGTTTCTATTACATTCTATTACAACAATACTCCACCTTGACCTACCAGACACACTGCGTATATGTTTACCTGTCCCTGAGCGAAGTCCACCACAGCGAAGCTCTATCCCTTCAAACACTGCTTCTGTCATCATCTGTGAAATTTATTGCCCGCATTCAAATTTAGAAATATTCAGTTACAATTTTTAATCTATGAATTTTGTATTTCATCTGCCAAGATAGTGTTTAGAATAATATACAAAATATTTAATGTAAATTTAATAATAAATAGTGCAAAAGCAAGTATATAGCTTTGTTTAATTCATCAAAGTAGCTAATCCTTGGACAGTTTTATTAGCCATAAAACTGTAATAAAGTTCAAAATGGTGACAACTTAAAAAAAAAGTGTTTTAAATTATTTGTAACTTAGAAGTCCTGTAAATAATTAATATTGTACAGATTCAAAATATGATTTTTCAATTCAAAAACCATAAAATATTATTTTAGTACTAGGCAGAAATGATCTTAAGACGGACAATAGGTCAATTAACTGGTCACTACACAGTAAGAAAACAGGATTTCTCCTGCAGGATACTTGTCAGTTCTACTCCTGTATGAGTGAAGTATCTTTGGTTCCAGATATGATGATCTCAAAGGCTTCATATGAAGCCTGAGTAGAATGGGATGAATACTAGTTGGATTAACTTCTGTAACTAAAATTTTAGTTCAATTTTTTTTTGTTTACTTTTTAGTCAAGTTTATGACCTCAAGGTTGTAAACAAGGGAAGGCTCATCCTGCAAAGTTAAAGCATATTTTTATTATCCAGTTTGGCAACATTGCAAGGAAACCTGACTTTGATATGAAAACATTCAATCTAATAACCAACAACAAAACATACAAATACCTCTCTGTGATTGCTTATTTTTTTTAAAAGAAAAATATTTAGATCCACTTGAGAAGCAGACTTAGTCCTTGTAAACCTCAATCTAAAGTACAAATATTGGTCCCTCACCACAGAGACCAATCACAGTGGACTTTATGTGACTAATGTCTGCAAAGGATGTCTGATTTACTATATTATAAATATAAATATATAGATAAACAGTTCTTAGATGAAAGTTCAATAAACTGACTTTTAATTAATTTCACAAAAAATATTACACATATCTTAGCAGATGGAGAACACATATATTTTAGAAAAAGAAATTACTGTTCTGGCTAAATATGTGGTGTATTGTTATTCACCACATCACAAGTCTTTCAAGTTTGGGGGAAAAAAATTATGTGATTAAATAAAAAAATTTACAAATAAAATTTCACTTTATGCTTATAAGCAAATTGTATTTTGCTCGAAGCAAATAATTTTAATTTTCTACACTCTACAACGAAAGCCACATTGAAGACAGCAGAAGCAAAGAATTTGAAGATCTAATGTATACAGAAAATATATCTCTATCAATATTTATGATTAAATAATCACATACCCTATCTAACAACTTTTTTCATTTTGAATATACCAACTTACTTATTAATTATGTTAATATCCCCTCCCATTCTATATTAAATAATACAGTTTCTACCGCTTCTAGTCCTAGAGACTTTACACTTAAAATAAAGGCTATTTTAATAATTTATTCATTAATAGTTTCTCTTTCATTTTGCAGTTACACCAATAGTAAAAAATGAAGTATCAAATATTTCATGAGCAAAGGATATGAGTTTAATTCTATGGAGGCTAAAAAATGTACAGCGTCAACCTAGTGTCATAGGAAAATTGGGAGCTACAATTGGTAGTGAATTCTGGTTAAGAATTTGTAGAATTCAACAACTGGAATTTGATGTGTAACCACACATTTCCTAACCGAAAAATATCCTAACCTAACCTACAAACGGCAGGATGTTTAGTTTTGTATATGTTAGACAGTGAATTCACGTGCAAATAATCGAGTGATACAGATATCTCCGGACTCACATGAAAAACGAACCTCAATATAAAAATTGTAAAATATATTTTTAAGATACCACTACAAAAGATGCTGAAATTGTCCTCCATTTTGTAACAGACACAATTCTACTCGATGACATGTTTGGAGATACACGTTTCAGTACATTGGCTGAAATGCCTTTTACAACATTGGTTATGTTTTTTAAAAGTCCTGCAGCATTCTAGGATTATTACAACACACTGTCTCCTTAATATAGACTTAAGAGAGATTTGATGATTGTAGTAGCCATAAATTTTTGGATATTAATTAACCTTTTAATTCTTACAAGCATCGCCCTTGTTTCATTAGATGTATGCCAGGTAACACCATCTTGTTTAAACACATTATAATATTTACTAACTCATGTATGGCTACAAATTGTTATATGATTTCTACATAAACAATGGAAGTAATCAATGTGTCGACCTTTCACCAGTTGAAGTGGAGTCCTCTATAACATGTAATGATTAACGTCAGCCGAAATGCACGTGTTCTGGCTGTTATTGTATCCATTTAAATAAAACCATACCTCATCACTAAAAAAACATATTGTTAGGTTGATTAGTCCTACTGCTATGAATTCCCCAATTTATCTCTTAAACCAATCACAATACACTATGCATATTTTTGCACCCAAAGGATGATATCTTGGACTACCTGAACTCAATATGGCCGGAACTTCAGATATTTAGGGACTCTTTGAAACGCGTAAGTGTTTTTAAAAAAGAAGTCACCTGGCGGAAACCATTAAGGTAATTTAATTGTTAGTTAAAACAATAGTGACTTGGATACTATCAACATGATTCTTATATATTTAGTATTGTTTCTGTTGACTACTAAAAGCAACATTTTTCAACAATTACCCCAATTACCAAAATTTTCTTTCAATCTTTTAAACTTACTGGCCACCAAACAAATGTCATCCTATAAGCAGAATATTATAATGTTTTAATAGTATCTTCTATAGTAATGTCCATATTACAGTTTCTTCGAGCACAAGATTGAAAAGATAGTTTAACACGCACGACCATAACCTTGCCACCCTCCTTCTTTTATTTCAAACTCTTCAGTCAAACCTTGGATCGTTATTGCAGCTCTTATAATATGTCGTAGTGTCATTTCAACAAGTTCTACAAATTTTGTTTCTAAAATAGCTCTTTATAATAAGGTACAACTTTGTTCACCAAACAGAAATTTATGAATAAGTGATGCAGTGTAATGATAACATATATTTAATGTTTCGAAGCAAAAAATCTTATCTGCCGTAAGCTACTATTCCTGTTTCCACTTTGATAATCTTACACTATTTGTCCTGAGTAGAGAATTAGCTGTGCTGAAAAGTTTTTATAAACAAACTGTATAAATATTTATTATACTAGCTATTATCAGATCAGATTTAATGAGTTAGTTGGGTAAGAGTTACTTCTATTTTATTGTCACTGTTAACTTTCAGAGTGTGAACCAGATCAAAATACACATAATACAAAGTTTTATTTAAAAGTTGCTGTAAATTAAAATGCTTGGTTACATTTATATAACCAGAAATTATATTTTATAAATAATATCAACTTTATGTTTTCACATTTAACACTAAGATGTATATTTACAAATAATGATTTAGTATAATCAAAACCAATCCAAGGTTACAAGGGTTCAGAACACGGTCTCATGGGGTTCCGTTCAGAAAGATGCAAAACAAACCAAACACAGTGCAACATACTTACGTCACGCTATATTTTAATCATTCTGTCTTAGAAGCATCCCAACAAAACAAAACTGAAATCAAAATATTTGGTCACCCGACAACGAATGTTTAATTCTTGACATCTAATGACCATCTGAATGAGATTAAATAGAAAGCAGACTCGAGCTTAATCGAATTCAACTTCAACTGATCCTTCATCTCGTATCACACCTTTCATCACTTCGATCGAAATTGCAAAGTCTTCCAGGTTAGAAAGAAGAAGAAGTAGAAGAAGAACAAACAAAGAGAAAGAAAGAAAGTTAAACAACAACAAAAAACAACAGGGTATGAAGTACAATCTCGTTATAAGTGATAAGAGGTAAATGTTCAGTTACAGGAAATTATAGTATAGTTATAATGAGGGAAAACAGAAAATTATATTTTCATTAATAAATTGGAGAAGGGAAAAATTATTGTTATTATTTTAACTGACATTTATTTGATACAAAAAAACTTTCTGGTTTTAGTTACAAATCATATTCTGGTTTATACATAGTTTCTTTTGTCTTGATATTTAAGATATGAACAGTTAAATTATATATGTTGTTACCGAATGATGAACCTTACCCACCTACGATGAATACCGTGGCTATGAAAAGTTGCTTTTCCAATCATTTTTATTAGATCAGTAGTATGATAACCATTACAAAAATGTTACTATTTTTAAATGAACTAAAATTTATAATTGTTAGAATACTGACCCCTCCTATACACCTTGAAATCGGATCCTGACTTCTCTATCCTGGCTTTCCATCTATTGAAAACAAAGGACTTACATCCAAATACTTCTAGAATCTCTCTCACAACCACAGCAATAGCATACTCTCATCTCACTCTTGGACGGCCTTTTAGTGTTTTACTTTTCATATTTTCCATAAGAACTATTTTTGGTTCTTCTGTTATTCATTCTCATGACATCGCCAGTCATTCCTTAGTTCAAGTGCCTTTCTCACATTGGTTCTTTGAAATGACAGTATATCACAATGTTATGCCATATCCTACACTCTCTGTTTCTATGTTTGAACTTAGGATCAGTTTCAGGAGCTTCCATGTAATATCTTCAAAAAGAAAGAGTTAAGTTCTCTTTGTGATAGTATATAAGTTCCACTGCTATATCGTAGGCTAGATCCCACTATAGTTTTGTATATGTCTATTTTTGTCTGTCTGTGGATATTAAAAGTGGAGATGAAAGCACAATAAGCCTTGTTCTCCTTGCTCTCATCCCCTCAGCTGATTCGATGAAGCTATGTTCTATAAACTTGTTTCCTTGAGATGGGTAATTCTTGTCTGGCTAATCATTTTGGTTTTATCTACATTTATTAATAGTCCTACTTCTTTTGTACTTGTTTCCATCAGACTTATAAATATTTCACTTGCAGCTGCACTCAATCGTGTTGATTACTATAGCCTATCATCGCCATACGTCACTCTTTGTACCAATTTATAAACTACTCCTAAATGATCTACATCCAATTTCCTTTCTGCATATTCTAGAGCCAGGTTAAATAAGAGAGGAGCCAGTCTGTCACCCTGAGTGAACTCATGAGATTCGGTAAGTATTGATTCATCAAAAATTATTAAAACAAAGCAGAACCTTTTGGCAACCAGTTGGAGCTGAAGAAAACTATAAGTTTGACCTTGTATTTATTGTTTTTAGTATTGGAAGCAGTATTTAAGATTATAAAATCTGAAACCAGTGTTCCACTCATTATTGTAAGCTTATTGTAAAAGCAAGGCAATTCATTGAAAAGTTCCAACACTTACTTAAAGTTTACACATAAGCCTGTTCCTGGTTTAGCACTTCTTCATTGTTCAACATACCCGTTCCCTTAGACTGAATGATTGTTAGTCAAATCAAAAAATTGTTTCACATCAACCACATCCCCATTAAACTAAGTGTCAAATACTAATAAAATTGAAAATTCTAAGCCTGTCTCCCCAGAAGCAAATTGTCAACATTAAAAATTATTTCTGTCCAGTATCATAACCTTTTTTTTCTTTTTAGATCACAACTTTTTTGAAACATTTAAACATTTTGAATATAATGAACTATTTTGAGATAACTGTTAATTTTTTTTTTTTAATTACAATAGAATAGATCATCAATTAAAAGCATTGCCTACAATGTATTTGTTGAAGTTAAGGTTACATTCGTAGATTGTAAAAATGTTTATATTTGTTTACAGTTATTAACTGATTAAAAATTATTTTATTTTTAACGAACAATTAATTGTTTAGCTTAAACATTTAAACTAATTAAAAATTTATTGAAACATGCAAAAAGAAGGTGTGAAAGTAAAGTAAAACAAAGAAAGGAAAACTATAAATCCGAAAACAAATTATTATCCGATTATATAAGCATATATTATTTGTTTGTTGCAAAACCATTCACCAAGGTTTGTCACACTGCCCTTGGTAATATTAAAAGCATTTACCAATTGCTTTGACTCCGAAGCCTTCATTTAGAGATTACATTTACTCTCCCCCATGAGGCACCGTGTCACCTGTATGCATCACAGGCATTGTGCCTACAATAGGGATGAACAAAACCAATATTAAAACTAAACCTGCATTAATCTTATATTATGGTTATTACTACAGTATGAATGCTCAATGTGAATCACACCATTATAACTATAATGGGCAATTATAAATAAAAGTTTTTAAAGGTAAACTTAGAGTAAATAATAATAAATGATGATAAAACAGTGTTAGTTTCTTTCGAGGAAAAAAAATGCTTATTTTTAACTATAAAAAAAAAGATCTGTAATTAAATTTCATGATCCATAACCTGATAACATTACATAAAACTGGATATTTAAACATTTCAAGACACAAACAGTGAAGTTTCATTCAGAATTAATTATTTCAGTTAATATTTTTCAGTAGATATAAAGAGGGCATTTACTTAAGCTTTCTCTAATATTATTTATAAATCAATACTAAAAACTAAATTATTTATTGTATGTTTTCACAATAAAAGTGAAAGTTTTTATACCAAGCTATAACCCCCCCCCCCTCAAGGATTACGAATTGAAAAGTGTTATCTTTTGAACTAAGAAGTAGTAAACACAGTATATTTGAAATTAATTTAAATTTAAAATTTGATCCAAGAAAAATGTTTGAAACTATAAATACAAAGGGGACTGGGCGGCCAGATAAATAGCCCAGTCATAAGTATTTTCAAATACATTTGTAATCTCATAAAATCGTTTATGTTAAACTCAGAACACTAAAACTACAAGAGTTTGTTACATATAATTGTCTTATAAAAAACCATAAAGTTTTTTTTTTTTTTTTTTTTTTTTTTTTTAATATGTATTACCATTATTTTCATATTAAAAAAAAAGAATGTACATATTCACTATCATTTTTACTCCAGTAACCAGTTATTTCAATTCAAATTTGATTCAGGGAATCCTAGTTAGTACAAACATCCTTATTGTACAAACATGAATGAAAAATAAAAAAATTTAAAAAAAACAACTAAATAATGCAACTAAAAAGACAAACCCTTTTTAATTTGTCTTTACTTCGTAATTTGCGACTCAATTAACTGATTAGAATCATGTTTGATACAACTTAGAAAAAAGAAGAAATTTTGGATGTTTTGTTCCAATACACTGTAATTTAGTGTGGAATATGTAAATGAAAAAAGATGAGAAATAAACTGCCGAAGTCTATTGTCGTCGTAAATGCAAAATTTAAAATAGAAACAAAGATATATTGGGGTCTGTATCAAATGTGACGACAATCTCACCTATATTAAAGACTTTTTTATTTTTTAACGTTAAGAAAAAAATTTATATAATTCACTTAAAATATTAATAATAGTAAGGTACAAATATTTGTATAAATTGTGTTTCTCATATTTAAAATCAACCAATCGCAGTGAACATTTAGAACAAATGTCAGCTACATTACACTTACAACACATTCAACTTCCGGTAGAGTATACATTTTTTTTAATAATTGTTACATCATAAGTTATAAATAAACATCGAGTTTGACTTGTGAGATAACATTAGATTGAATAAAACTCGAACACAAGATGTCACAAAAATTATGTTTACTTAATCAAACGTGTTTCAACCACAAAGTCGCCATCCTCAGTGATAAATGTGAATATTGATAATTTAGTTAAGAATTATGTATAAAGTTAGATGTTGACTTCTAAGTTATTTAGAATGGCTTGAGGCATTTTTTAACACCTTAATATTAGAAAGTAGGTTTAGGCCTCGCCTTTTTAGTTTTGTATAAATATGGGGGTAAGCACAATGCTATGTTAGTTATAGTTTAGTTTTTATAGCTCATCTATCACTGAGGATGGGGACTTTGTTGTTGAAAACTGTTTGCTTAAGTAAACATAATTTTTGTAAGATCTTGTGTTAGAGTTTTATTCTACATCAGTTATTTCAAAAAAATATTCACTTTATTAAATCAAAGATCTGTGCACTACAAACTGAAATAAATAATATGTATATTCACTAATGAAACATATTTTGAACTTGTGCGACTCTTATCTAGTCAATTCCTTCCACTTAATGCTAGTGCACAGTCACATTTCAAAGCATAAACATTCAATAATCATGCAATAATAGATTGCTTTGAACAATATATCTTGACGAAAAGTAAATGATAGTTAAACCAATATATTAAATATAAGCAACAAACGGAAGCTACATTTGTATAGTTTTTTCCATAACTGAACCAATAATACGAATTTTAACATATAAATAATGAAATTTCATAATTCATGCTCCAGGTAATCAAATTGGATCTGAATTTATTTTGAAAATGTTTAGACAGTTTGTTATTTTAATGAATGCACTTCTATTAAGCATACTTTGGTTGAGTTACTCTACTTTATAAATTAATTGCTAGATTAAAAAGAGTCGAATGAGAGGGTGTTACTTTTGCTTTTTTTGCTAAAGAAAGGTTGAATGACAGTTAATAAAATCAGATTCATTTTCCTTCCTGATCAAAGACAACAGCCAAATATGTTTGTTCACAGGTATTAATTCTATATAATTGCAATGATTTTAGACAGCAGAAACAAAGGTGTTACAAGTATTTAGGTTCATCAGATCATAACTTTTCACATTAAATACATGTAACATAAATTAAATGTCACATGAACTGATCATCAGGAGTTAGAATGGTTAACTCAGTGAGATTGTTTTCATATAAGTCAAACAAGGGGTTATTTCCCCCAATACAGATTTTTCATTTAAAATACAATTGCTGTTAGATTTTGTTTCTCTGTATATTTCTAGTTCTTCAATGGTGTCCAAGTGCCTACCCTTATCTAATATGTGAATAATTTCAAGGTTTGTGTTTATGTTATCACAAAGAAGACACCAAATGTTTTATGTAACTTGAATGTCGTGACAATAACTTCAAGCCATCAATGTTCTTTGAAGCGTGTTTTGAATGATCGACTAGTTTGTCCTATGTATAAGCATTCACAACTTCCGCAAGATATCTTAAATACACACTTTTATAAGTCGGGTTTATGTTTGGAGATTTCGACTAAGGTTATGGTGGTCCTAAATACTAATTCGAAACCCTACTCTCTAAAGATTTTATTTATTCCAATAGTCTTAATTACTGAAGAAGAAAAAAGCATCAAAAGACAACTATAAACCATTGAATCAGACACTTTAGGAGATTACCATTTCACTGATTATTTTTCATTTGGTATTTTATTAACTTCAAATTTAATTTAAGGTATTTTAATAGTCTTTGCTGAACATATGTTTTGCAAATCATTAACTAAAACACTAATCTACACTAAACTAAAACATTATTGAAAATCTATCAATTTAATTTGTTCTAAACAAAGGTGTGAACTGTAAGCTAAAAATAAATAAATAATACATCAACTGTCTAAGCGTGGTGTTCAAGCAAACATGTGGAAACAAGTAAGATATAAAAGTTTAAGTACCTATATCGTTCATACCTCTAGGATCATTTGGATACCCGTATTCATCTTGGTGAATTCCTGTGAAGAATATTAGATTAACTTAACGATACAACAGTACAGTATCATGCTGTTAATAAAGTGACCCAACAAAATATATACAATTAACAAACGTTATTACAATCTGTATTATTACAATAATATTTTAATCAAGAATTTAGAAATTTCTATTTTCTCTAGTCTTTTTTGATATCATTTAAAGCACTCAAGGTACATGTCCTCTAAAGACATAAGCAGACGACACTAATAACTGAAGGGTATTTGATCAAAAGGGAAAGGGGATTTTTGAAGCCCAGAAACACAAGACATGATCATCCTGAACTAGATTTTGGAGCTAATTCGGTCTAAGATAGTAGGACAACAATTAACCCTTCAACCCGGTAAGCCGTTCCGAGCGCTAGACCCTCTGGTGCAGTAGTGAAAATCGTCGACTAACATTTCCTCCTCTTGTGGATTGTCTGGCGGGACATTATACGTATTTACATTTACTGTAACTTCCTCATTATCTAAGATTATTGCGGTATCATTAGCCACATTGCATATATTTACAACTTCATCACCACTATCATGATTACCTTCAATATTTGGATCACAATGGAACTCCATTTGGGCGTAATCCAAATCATTCCCACTTTCCAACAACTCGCGAATATTATCACTTTGCGGTTCCCACATTATCACTAAAACACAATATACACTAGAACTAATCACACGATCTACTGTCGAACTGTTAAAAATATTACACTTATAAATAAGTAAGGTTATAATAACCTATAACACACGAGAGCCCTCCACGAACCCGCTACACAGACTGAGTAAATCAGCTGTTTGTATATAGCCACTTGTTGTTTCCTTTTCTGAAGGTCACGATGGTCTAGAAATAAAAATCAATAACTCAACAGATGGCATTTCTCTTGGCAATGTACTGGGTATACGCTCAGTTCATAAAAGTTCTTTATTTAGACGCTAGAATGTAGCACGTACCGCAGCGACATTTAGCGTCTTTAGACGGGCGGCCGCGCCAGAAGGTGAAAGTTTGGCCGCGTCTATAGACGGTTCACCGCGTTGAAGGGTTAACCAGTTTATAACAAAGATTTTCATGATTAATAACTTCAGAGAAGCAAACTTTTTATGGTAGCATCTTCATACAAGCTAAATATTTTTTAGATAGCTTCCTTTACATGCTGGTGTTGTATTTATTAAAAAAACTTTCACATTACATAACTGGAAGAATATTTTAAGTGCTTTGAAAAATTTATTGTCAGTCCCTTTCTACACTCCACCAATGATTGAAGCAGTGATTTTGCAGTTTGGAAAACACAATATTTATAAATTTTTCAATGTCCTCTCTTTTTTTTATGCTATATTTAGAAATATAAATATTTTAATTAATTTGTTATTTTTACTATTTTGATTGTATTGTTTAATATTTCTATTGAACAATTCAACATACTCCATTTTATTATTGCACTTTTAATTGTGAATTTTCTGAATGAAATTAAATCATGACTATGGATAAACAAATTGTATTCACACCAAAGCTGAAATAAATTATATAAAATTATCGTTATGCTAGATCTTAAATAAATGATACACGTTAATTACTTTGACCTACATCCCACACAATAACAAAACCCAAAGTCTAATACTTAAACTCCATATTTTCAAAAATGCTTGGTAAAAAAATGAAACTAAACAACTGATGCTTAGTCAAATATCTCAATAGATAAAGTGGTTTTGTGACATGAGTTATGGTTTATAATGACTTTTTCCAATTCACTCACATAGCACAATATTCTTTTAATTAGGCTTGGTGCAAAGGTTGTGGTCATAAACTTTCAATTATTGAACGATAGTAGAGTTAACGATACAAAATTTAATTGAATAATCATACAGTTAGTTTAAAAAATTGGTAGCTGTCAATTTAATTGAATTTTAGTAAAATTTGGTGTGTGTACTTTTTGAAAATGAATACATTTCCCTACAGAATGACCACTGCCATAGCACATATTCAATTGTTATATTATTCAACTACAGTAACTTAAATAATTCATTATTTACTAACATTTGTATACATTTGATTGGATCACTTTGTAAATAGTAAGTATATAAATTACCTTAATACATATAAATATTTTGATTGCACTATTTTAGGATACAGAAAAAAACTAATGGTGGGAAATCAGACTTCTGAGTCTCAAGCCAAATTCTCTTCTATCGATATAGTGTTCTACTGACAATACTAAAACCTATTTTACACACTCAAAAAGTATATATATATTGTATGAAACTCTATTGTTTAATAAGATCTGTCTAGTTGAATGGTGTTTACCTGGTGTGCAAAGACATTTTACCCATCATTTTCACTCTCTTGTTAAACCTGGAAATACTAGTTCCTAATTTTTATAACATAACTTTTTCGTTTCCATCATGTATATGGTTTTGAAGTGAATTTACCACTACAGTGTTTCTTCCCAATCCCTCTGAGAATGTTGTCCATTCAATCATACCGGTTTCTTACTTTTTACAAAAGGAATGTAACTTTTTTTTTTGCAATGTCTTATAATAATAAAATAAAATAAATTAGTTGTATTTTTAATCAAATGTTGTGTTAGGTATACTGTTGTATTAACTTATTGTTGTAATTTTATTAAATTCTAATGCTTTTTGCAAATTGACATTTTGATCTTCCCAATTAATAGATTTTTAATTGGCAATCTGATAATATACCTATTTTATGGGTATAATCTGATTTTAATAAAAGTAGTATATCTGGGTAGTAGCGAAGTATAAGTTGATATACTACCATTGGGGCTGTCTGATAAACAACAAACTCAGCTTAAATTGTTGCCAACTTTTATGAAAATTGGTTTTTTTTAAATATTAAAGAGAAAATAATTATGATACCTACCGAAAAATCAAAAAGAATAGTACCATAATGAGTATTCTATCATAATCAAGAAATTTATTCTACTATATCAATGACAGCAATGGTTTTTTTAAATTTATTTATTTATTTATTTTTTTAAATTGGTGAAGTAAATCTGATAATATGAAATCGAGGTAACACTTCATTTTGATTTAGACAATGTATTAAGGTAATTTATGAAATATTACTTTTAAACACAATAATTCATTTTTATATGTGATTAATTTAAAGAAGATCAATAGAACATATTGATGATGAATTTCCTTGATAATTATTAACAAAAAAAAAAAGAACCATAAATGTTGAAGGTATTTAATAAATTGTTAATGAACAGTCACAACTTGTAAATGAAGGTTCTGAATCAGACCCCCCCACCCCTTCAAACATTACAGATACAATTTTATTGAGTTCCATTACATTTTCATGAGAAATATTTGTACAATTAGTGGTGGTCAATATGTTTGAATAGGCAAGTGTGCCATCAATTTGATGGGGAAGTAGAGGGAAGAAATGCTATTTTAGTGTACATTAAGTCTCTGTGTTTATCACCTTAGACTTAACTAAATAGTGTTTTGCTGCACTCTGCACTGTTTATAATTATGTACATCTTGTCCAGTGCTGGTAGTGCTACATGTTTTCTTTATTAAAGTGTTGTGTTCAATCTAATTGTATATTATTTTTTTATTTATAAGCTAATAACAGTAAAAAAATATATTCTGTTCAAAATATATTAAACCAAACCTACAATTTTCAAACAAAGTTCAAATTGAAAAAAAAACTATAGGGCGTCTAAGAACAAACTCTTTGATTTCGTGACACTGGAGTCCAGGAGAAGGAGAATCTTTGGTCATCAGCAAACAAATAAAGATTTTGACAAAGGCACCCTACACAATATCCTATAGCTCCTAAAACGCACTGGTGTTAGGGAGCAAAATAAACTCATAGCGGATGTGTCGGAGACCAACAGAATTTCAGTAATTACACCCCCTTTATAATATTTTTAAAAAGACGACACACAAATGCAAAAAGGTTGTAAGAATAAAAGTAGATATCATCAAAATTTTAATCGTGCGATGTATAACGGAACCAATTGGTTATGTAGGTGTAAAGTTAATAATGACTTCTTTGTTTACAATGTCTGGTCATCAAAATATATAATACAGCATGGACTGTAATGAGTTAAAGACTTTAAAAATTTCTATACTGAAGTAAAAAAAAAAAAAAAAAAATACAAATCTAATATATTAATACTGGTATTGGATTTTCTTCATTACCTACTATCAGAGATGGGCAAACTTTGTTTTCAAACAGATAAATTAGGGTATGTTTGTTCCACATAGATTTTTACTTGTCTATTAATTATTGATAATAACTATTATTCAGTAATTAGTGTAATAATTTAGTTCATTTGTCTAGTGTAGCTATATAAGATTTTCTTTAAACCACTGTCAATCATTGCATCACTGCTGCATTGATATGCTATGTTAGGGGCCTTCCTTAGTTTTAAAATCATGAGCTGTGGCTGTTAACGAATAACAGTGATAATTCTGAAGAAGGCTTTTAACAAACAAAAGAAGTAAATAAATAGTAGACCAGTAGAACAAGGACAAAGGAATTTAACAATGATATAATAGTTTTTAAAGATAAAATAAAGCAAAAGCTTAAGTTACAAATATTTTAATAATATAAATGAGCTACAATTGTTTCGCCTTGCGGCATCATCGGGCAACAGTGTCGATCGGCGAAACAATTGTAGCTCATTTATATTATTAAAATATTTGTAACTTAAGCTTTTGCTTTATTTTATCCTTGAATATGGAGTTTCAACAAGAAACATCTGCTATTACATTAAAGTTAATAGTTTTTATTTCAAAGTTTTACTTTAAAACCTTAAAATTTCAATTTAAATAATGCTCCCAAAATAATAACTATTTTAAATAACAACCATATCCCCTAATGTTGACACTTCTTCCAAATCAATCACATATAAAGACACATTTTAATATCAATATTTACATTGAAAACTAAAGTACAAAACAGCCATAAAGGACAGAATAAATAAGAATTAAATATATAGTTTTAAAAAATAAATAGCATTTAACACCATAAAGAAATGTTTATTTATATTGACAGAACTAAGAAGAAATAAGATTGAATTATTAAATGATACATTAAAAAGTATGAAACACATGTTAGGTTTAGCAATATACACAGATCTAACAGTTGAAATTGTTGACAGTTCCACAAAAGTTAAAAGCATGACAACAGTTTATTTGATTGGATTTTGAATATTTTGGAGACTTCAGACATTTATTACACAAATATCAACACTGTTATCAGTAACCATGAAAAATAGAATGGAGGTCTTAACTATAGCAACCATTTTATTGTATGTCTACATTGTCGGCTTTTTTTAATAATTTAGTAGCAATATTAGAGCCAATATTCCATTTAAAAAAATTAATATGTTAGTTTCCAATATATTAATGATTTTACGTTAAGTAAAAAAAAAAAAAAAAGTGAATATACTTTTTTATAAATTCACTAACAAAGTGATAGACATACCTGGAGGTGTAGAATTAACTCTGACTATATTTCCCGCATGATCGGCGCCAGGCGGAGAAGGTTGGTGAATAGGTCTAGGTACTGTCGGTGCTGGGGGAGGGTTTACAGGTGGATGTGTGGCTCTCCAATAAGCTTCTAGATACTCTGCTATGTGCTCACATGCATCTTCTAGTTGGTTTTCATCAAGAATAACATCAAACATTTCAGGAGGACATTGAGCGAGCTTCTCTGCTGCTACCATTTGAACATTGAGATGCCTGGCTTGGGACTTGCCTCTGGATTTTATCAGTCTCTGTAGTACCTAAGTCATAATATTTGTCTTTTAAGTACAAAGAAATATGTCTAAGTATTTAATATAGCAATCTGAACATTCCGAACTCAACATATAAGCAAGGGCAATGTGGCATGTTATTGTAAATCATCTTGTTAAAAATAAATTATTTAATGGGGAATTGTGTTTATGATTTGAGTACATTCTTCTGTCATTCCTAGCATTTCAGATGAACTTCATGTTTACATATCATTCAAAGTAGTTTTCTTATACAAAGTGATTCAAAAGTCCTTAAACTCTAATTTAAAAATAACAATTTACTTATTTTAAGTACACCAAACTGTTAAAAACCATGCCGTTACAAGCAAGACAAAACTAAAAGTAAAAGAATACACTCTACATATAGAAATTCACAGGACAACACATGTTTGTAACATTTATTTCAAGTACCCATGGACATTGTTATGCTATACTACAGAGGCTTGTTCCTGTAAGCTCTGTCCTTTAGATATCCTCAGAGAAAAAATCTAATGGAGTCAAATCGTGAGCAAGATGGCTACGAATTTATAAAGATCAACAGATTAAAAAAACTAATTCTGAAGCATCTCTAGTTTAGACATGTGGCATCTAGCAAAATCTTGTTGAAAATAACAACGACTTTTGTCTTCCTCGAGCATTGCTACCAACTGTTGAAAGATGTCTTGATATACCTCAGAAGTTACAGTTTTATTGAAAAATATTGGACCAACAATTTCTTTTTTAGAAATTTCCTATGTTATTTCACAAGATTCGTGGGAAATTGAAGGGTTTTCGTTCCCCATCCCACTCATAGTGTTTATTTTACTGCGTTTTAATGTGTATGTATGATTAAACAAAAGTCAAACACGCTGAATCCAAGTGATGAAATTCACAAAATATATTATTTATTGTTAGCAAATATAATATTTAAAAATAAGACTTCAGGGGTTTTTGAATCATTCTCCCTTGTATAACCCACGTAACTTTCCCTCCTCTCCCTTTAGGCTACACCCTCTTCTAAGATTGGTTGATATTATGCTGCTATTATTGGTTAGTTTTCACAGTTTTGTAGTTTCAATTAAAATTTACACAAATAATCTTAGATCGTTAAATATTGTATTACTGATTATTTATATTTTATCCTTTTAATTTGAGTTTGATTATTTTGATATTTTCCATTCCAATATACTTAACCACTTACCTTTGTTAGAATATTTGCAGCAGCCAAAAATATTTAGTTTGTTAATTAATTGGATATTATTGGGGTAAGGTGTGGATCTTTACGAACTTGGTTGGTACAACGATCACAGCCCAGGATTATTGACTTACAACTAAACATAGTCAACCAGCACCGATGAGGGACTAAAATTAATTATTCTAAATATTAATTAAACATTAGGTATAACTAATTAATATACTTATCTCTAGAAAATACAGATTTATTTTAATAATATAGTGGTCCAAACATAGACACTAGCCTAAAATGGGCGACATGCTACTATGCACCATAAATCACGGAAAACCAATTTTTAGCATACCATTCAACCGACCCAACCCCATTTCGACTAATGAGCCCATTATATGGGAGGGTTTACCACTTAGGAAATACACAAGCTGAAGTTGTGAACTCCAAGTTCCCAAACAATGAATGTGAATCCACAGATCTACTTAATAGTCAGATCATCCAATACTGATCTGTGTATTGCAATCATCACACGACCCGGCTTATCGGCTCCTAAAGTGGAGGAAGGTGCAAGATATTATTCTCAGGTATCTGCTACCCCTGTAATGCTGGTATTAGGCAACGCTCATAGCGCTGAATGTGAATAAATAATCATTGTAATAATTCCATACAACTTTGATTTCTTTTGGAATGTAACAGATGCAGTGCGTAATTTGAATCCTTTCTTTCATATTTGTAAGAATCTAGTTTCTTCCTTAAATCATGCCTAAAGTTTAAGCCATATTTGATCTATTTATGTTGTAGTGCATCCACAATAATTATTGGTTTCATAAACTCTATTTTCATTGCAATGGTTATTTTCTTCAATTCTATTGTTTAATTAATAACAAATAAATGAACACATTTTCATATTGTTTTCGCTAAACCTTCTTTTGATCAACACTATAAAGCCAAATTATCTAAATTTTGTTTTAAATAAGAGAACAAATTTAAAAACTCTTACTACAGTTTCAAAAATATAGATAGGCACAGGTGTTATCAATTATTTGGAAATTTCTTTTCTCTTACTACTGTTTCCAAACTCTAAAAAACTCAGCCAATGTAATAAAAATAAGACATTTTGGTTGCAAAAAATCCCCCAAAAAGTGACAACAGCAAGAATTTGTTAGAGTAAACTTACTTTAGGTGAGGATATCTTAAGGTAGACCACAGTGGGAGCCAAGGAAGTCTTGGCAAGTTGAGAAGGGTGGTTGATTGTGTCACAGTCTAATACCACCAGCTGTAACAAAACAAGTTCACTTACATGTAAAATGTACAAAATTTGCAATTAATTTTAATAATAAGATTTAAGAAAAAAGAAAAAAACAGTGTTATATTTCACAATGGATGTTTACTTCTCAACTAGTTTCAACCTTTATAGATCATTGATGAGCGAACACTAAATTAAAATGCAAGAAACACTTAGCAAGTAAACAATAGTGGGTTTACCCGTAAAGTGTTGTTTCTAAACGACTTGTAAAATTTTAATATGTTAAGGAAGTTCATTAAATAATTTTGCACCAGCTTGTGAGGAATTTTAATGTATAAACGTAACATGCAAAATAATTTACAAGCTTGTATGGTGCCATAGTTGTGTATGTCCTTATTCTAGACATGATCATACTTTCATTTGAACTGGAGTAACAATTGAAGAATATATTTGGAAAATATATGTCCCATTTGAATGCTAGAGAGAATATACTTTGCGCTTATTGAGAGCAGGTTACAATATGGCATAGAATGTTGGGGCGGTACTTATTTTGAAACTGTAAGGCCTATTATTGTCCAACAAAAGCATATAGTAAGACTAATGTATAAAAAATCTAAATCTGAACATTCCTTTATTTAAAAAAGCAAAACTTTTGCCCTTCCTTTCTTTGTATGTTTTTAAAGTTTTAAGAATGTTTTTTATTAGGAGCTGGAACAATAAGGTGAAACATATAGATGATAAATCTGTTGTGAGTTCTAAATGTAATCATAGGATACCACTACCTCCTAAGACAGCGTATAGACATTTCTATCTCTATGCTGCACCAAAGTTTTTTAATATGATACCACATAAAATCAGGGAAATGAAATCTCTAAAAAAAAATTTAACCCGTTAAAGAGATTTTTATATATAGATAAATTAGATAATTTGTTTATTGTGAATTTGGAAGGAATATGGTTGTATTGTTTGTGTAAAGGGTATGCATATATGATTGAATGTAAGTGTAAATGTGTATGCTTGAATTTGAGGAGGAATCACATCATCCTGCGTGTGTTTGTGTGTGAGTATGGTTTTGAGTGTGTTTATATATTATATATATATATATATATGTGTGTGTGTGTGTGTGTGTGTGTGTGTGTGTGTGTGTGTGTGTGTGTGTGTGTGTGTGTGTGTGTGTGTGTGTGTGTGTGTGTGAATGTAGTAGAGGAAGTTGAGTATACTGTGAATCCTGTGCCTTACAAAGTTATGGTCATTTACTAGACTTTTGTTTTCGTTGCTTCTGACTGTGAAGTTAGTTTATTTATGATAATTTTTTGATGTTGTTTTATTTGTGTGATAATTAATCACAATTACTTTTGAAATATGTCTGTTCTTAATATAAAGATATCTTCAGTTTCTGCTTTTTTAAAATCTTTTTCTATTATGATGGAGGGTCCAATAATAGGCTTTTCCTTAGGACCTCTCACATTTCTTTTGTGCAATTTTGTTTGTGTCAGTTTTTTTAAATTTAATTTTCTTTTAAATAAGCTATTTAGGATATTGTATTATATTTTTATTTGTTGTGGTATGTTTTGTTATGAATTGTGTATTTGTTTTCGTTTATAACTTGCACATGAGAAATAAAAATAAATTATTATTATTTATGATGTGCTGCTTTTTATATTGGTCGAGTATAAAACAACATTACAGGAAAGCAGTTATCGGAAACCAACAGAGATACATCACCAGATTAGTGTAGATTATGGTGAAAATGTAGTGTGTGATGGAATGGTAAGAAAATCTGTTAGTCAGTTGAATGAAGGGTGGGCAGCCATCTGTCATTAATGATGATTTGGTGCAGTTTGGTGTATTGGTCATTTTGTAAAGAGTGTCTGAGAAGAGGATAGCGAAGAAAAGTAGGAGGAAGAAGAATACCAAGGAAAGATTGTTGGATGTGATAGAAGAAAGATGGTAGTCTGGAGATATAAATGATTGATGGATAAACAAGAAAATTGGAGGGAGGTTGTCCTTAGAGGTCTGTAACACAAAGTATTTATATTCATAAAGAAACATAGGTAGGTTCATTTTATAATGTTTATGTGTGTTCTGTATTAATTATAAAATCATATTTTAAAAATTCTGTAAAATATGAAAAGAAAAGTCAATTTTGAGCATATACTTATTAAAAATGTACCTTTATCCAATGTTTTGAATAGGTATTTTAAAATTCAATTAATGGATAGATCTCAAAGCATATCAATCAAACCATTTTCCTTATAAGCCTATTTGTCAATAAGCCTATTTTACAGACAATAAACATAGTCAAATATAATTAAGAACATTTTGTTACAATATGCTAAAATTTAATTAAAACAATTAAAATAATGCATACCAATTTGTGACTATGAGTCAGTTAACAATAACAAAGCAATATAAATTATTTAAACATTGCTAAATAAACAATTATTATTCCTTATCTATTATTCTATGTCATCGGTTAATAAAAATCAAAAAACAAAAAGTAATAAAATTACAATATATTAAACCACAATCATTTTGAATAATACTATCAGTTAGCAACCCTTGAGTCTAATGTAATGAAAATAATATCTTATATCAACATTAAACAATAGTGCTAACCTCCTAGTACATTACTTAAAACATTAATTACTAGTAACCAAATAATTACACATCATACTTACAAGAATCATTAGATAAATAAATAAAGAATTAACATTAAATGTTGGTTTTGAGATTGTTACCATTGAATTCATTTACACTGTACTTAGGATTCACACTTAACCAATTGGAATCACGCAGTTAAACCTTAAAGGCCATAAATGGATTTATTTTAATTTAACTGGCGAGTTATTATAAAAAACGGTGATTCTATAATAGCTGTTAAGTAACATAGATAAACTGAGTGTTTCTAGTTTTATAACTATGATGCTAAGGTACAACTTATGTTTGTTAAATTCATCTTGATAACAATCAGCAAATCAATATATATATATATATATATATATATATATATATATATATAAGTTTAATATCACCATAATTTTAATTGAATGGAAATTGTTTGACAACTAACCCTGTCGACAGTACTGTTTAGCAATATATTAACTTTTTTTTATTTTTAACAAATTACTGAACCTGCTAATTACTGTTCCTCAGAAAATAAAGGCCATATCTTACTATGTTCTGAAAGAATGCTGAGTAGATGTCTCTCAAATATTTATATGACAGTTGATGTCTTATGTCGCTATTTAGAAACACAATTTTGTCGTTTTAAAAGTTTAGCAATGATGGGTATATATACAATAAAAAGCCGAGAGTTACCTGGAAGGATATTACCTTTCTTTATAAACTATCATACCTGCAATGTTCTTGCCAGTTCAAATATCCTTTCAATCTCAGCTTGGACCTCGGCCAGGCAAGTAGAACGAGAATTAGATCTCTCCATAATAGCACGCTTCGAAGGGTTATTGAGGAGTGATCTCTTAGCTAGAGAGATGTCTGCCATTACCCTTGTGATTATAATCCTAGAAAATACAAAACTTATACAATAACAAGAGAAATAGCTGAGTTTAATTCTAGCCTAATTTGATAATTCTTCAATACTGTAAGAGGTACAAAAATTACCAATTTGGTGGGTTTCTGATCAAAGTATTGTGTATATATATATATATATGTTTAGTACTTCCGGACCTTTGGATTGGTCGTTGGCTTCCAGCGACAAACCACGACTCGTCCGATTGATGTCGGGAGCTAACTAGAAAAAGGCCAGTATGATTAGAGTTGTTACGCAAGATGAGTCTAAAGAGAGAACACGTGGGTTTTTTCACTACGCAATTCCTTTCGCTTCTATACACGCTATTAACGCAGCAGTTTACTTTTAATTTAAATAAGTATCGCTTAATTCCTTTTCTATTTTACGTTATTTTATATTCACTTATCAGTTGACCGTTTTATGTTACTCTTTATAAAATATTCATCTTTGTGAAAGTCTTAATTGTATTGCATGTGCAATATTGGAACTATATTATTTGTGCGAGCTGTGTTTTATTATACAATATATTGTTACAAGTCTCGGCCGAGAACAATTGAAGTGCTATACAACGCTTCCCATGGACATTGGACATCGTGAGTACTCTAACATACAATTATTCTGTAGCTTAGATGAATATTATAATTTCTTGTTATCTGCTTTCTCATTAAAAGCAGTGGTCCTCCGAGCACATGTAAAACCCAAATTTTCTTTTATTACATTACCAAATATTACATCAATTGAACAATATATATCAAAGTATTTTATGCTTTGACAAATAATATTACATAACAGAATAAATATTAGGAAAAATATTGTTGTGAGCAGTGAATCTCAAATTCTAGAATTTTGAGTCTCACCAATCTTTGATTCACCAGTTATGGCATTTACAAGGCAGGTTAATATTTTATTTCTAGTATTTTTCCTTAGTCTGTGTTAAGATACCTTGTAAATGCCATATCAAGAAATTAATTATTTTAATAAAATATAATGAAATGTAATTTCGAATTATAACATGTGTTATAAAAATAACTTCCGGTAGAGGGAGGGATAAACACCATCTGATGGTGTCTGAAAGATTGCCTACTCAGTCTTCATTTAAATTTCTAAATCTTTTTTTTTAAAGCTTGTGATACTTTTTAGTTGATCAGTGTGTTTGAATGATGGATTGGAGTGTTGGAAAATCAAGATTTAATTTAATCATTTGTTTCATAACATATTTTTTATAATAGTGCTATTAAAAAATACATTTATATGTATTGTTCTTTATTTTAATATATTACCATATTTATAATAATAAAGTCATTATTATCGATGGAAATAAGAGAGCAGAAGAATTAGCCAAGGTAGGTTCAGCATCCCCTTTCGGCCCAGAGCCGGTGTTCGGGATCTCCTATGGACATGCCAGAGCAGCGGTTGATACATGAATACGGGATAGGATGAATAAGGCCTAGACAAATTCAACAACAAGTAGACTTGCAAAGAGGTTACTTAGATCAAGCAAGAAACATGCTGAAAAATTTATCTCTCTTAGAAGGGATAACATGAGTTGGGTGGTTGGGCTTTTAACAAGCCACTGTCACCTCAGAAAACACCTACATAGGATAGGGATTGCTGCAGAAAATTTTTGCAGGAAATGTGGTTAGCTGAAAAGTCCGCAGAACACATTCTCTTAGAGTGTGAGGCGTTAGGACGAGCCTATACTCTCTAGGCCCTCCGAGGAAGGAGATGGAAACCATCCTAGAGAACTTGATAGGTAGCATCTGTTCCTTCATACGGATGACAGGTATTACTGAATGGGTTGAATGGGTGTAGGATGGAGTTTGGGGCGGCAAAAGACCTTTAGGTTAACGTCGTTGACCTATCGGAGGCCATCACAGCCCCCAAAAAAAGTCATATAGTTACAATGCTTATAATGTTTGAAATACAATTTGATATCATTTTCTGTAACAAAATAAATGACATACAGTTTTAATTTTAAATCTGTATTGTTACGTATATCACTTGGATCTGGCTCAGATGTTCAAAAGAATTTAATAAAGTTTAACGAAAAGATGCTCAATTGATTCAATCAATCATGAAGCTATGTGATTTATCAAAAATTTAGGCCTGTGTACTTTTTACTTCATTTATTATCAATGAGTGAAGGTTACATATTTTGTATGATATTTTTACTATTTTAAATTATTGAATTTATGTATAATACAATTTATTCACAAAAGTTAAAAAACATCCAAAAAGGTATAAAAAAACATAGAAAATAATATATTTTTACATCCCTATCTACTACCCCACTATATGGGAAAAACCTGTACTTACATAAGATAATTTATTAGAAACTTGTTTATGCAGATCTTAATTTAATATAATTAATATTGCTATGAAATTTTTCATATATAATATATATTTACTAGTACATTGTGCTCATATAGATATAAATGATTTCTCATCAGGTGTGATACATACCTTCCTTCAAACCTGTGTTTGAGGAAGTCAAACAGTGCTTTTTGCATCATGTCCGTAACTTCGTAACCCTTAAGGGAAGGTCCCACCAATACGACAGGTCGCATTGAGGGCACAACGTCATACGGTGTAGTCGTCTCCTGCTTCTTGAAAAATGGTTTCCGTTTCTCCTTTGCAGGGGGTGTGGTGAGCGTTGTCTTCCCAGCGAGTCGTGCGTTGCCGAGTGAGTCTGAATCCTCTCCTGTACAACACATTTCAACTGTTTAAACATTCTTCGTTAAAGAACATAATTTTGTTAACTCATTCTAGACTCTGAGGAAATGGTGGGAAAAAATTGATATGCACTAATTTTCGTGAATTATTAAATTACCACCAGTCTGTTTGGTTGTAGTGATTTCATAGAAACCTTTTTACTCATTAAAAATGTATACCTAATTAATGGATAAATTGCTATCACCATAACTCCAAATGTGGTGGTACCTACGGTACAAAAAAAACCAAAAATTGAATTTACTTAGAATGGATCAACAATTTCGCTCAAATGTACCTCCCAAAATACCAAAACGTATTAGTCTCCATGTATCCAAAAATGTTGGTTATAGAGTTGTTGGACTTTCTTTACTATTTGAACCAATGCCAGACCACAGACTAAAGTTCCAACCAAGACAGTGGTGAACTTATTATAGCTCCTTAATATTGTAAAATACAATTACTAATAATGATTTATTAATGCAAATAAACAAATTTTATTAAAACTAATTGTGACTTATAAGTTTGGCTAATTATATTTAAAACATAAAAGAATGAAGCATGTCATTTACTAATGCATTTTTCTTTTATAAATCTAAATCAATATTCAAAATAGATAATCAACAATAAAATTACAAATATAAGAATGAATTTGTACCTTCTTAAACAAAAATAAGACCGCTATTAGTAAACATATCACATAAATCAGTGGTGGACAAATTGATACTCTCCCCTTCCCCCCCGTTAATTTTGACAATTGATGAAAACTCCTTTATGTACTCTCATAAGTCACAAACTAAAACCAAAAAAACACTTACAATTTTGCAACTTCTAAAAGAATTGTAATAATAACTTCTTTAATTTTGTACCAGCATTTTTAATGATGAAATATATGTTTTTGCTGAAATGTCAAAATTATACAACATAATATAGTTTTCCTCTCGGTTGCTACAAATTTTAAAATATTTTTCAACCTCAATTATTAAACAATATAACAGTGGTGGTTATTCCATTAGAGCAGATGAACATGTGAATCTCACAGAGAATTGTAATAAAAAATTATTTATAATAATGATGTAATAATAATAATAGCCACAGGTAATATTAAATAATATTGTATTACCAGTTACCTCTGTAAAAATAGTGATATAAACAGTATAAAATTATATAAATTGTCATGTTGAGTACTCATGAATACCATTGTTTGTAACTTCCACTTAAAGTTGGAGCCTGTGGTATGAATATATTGCTAGAGAGTCTTCCCTATCTAATGGAGGAACTAGGTGGAGAGGGGAAGGTTGGTTACACATATTACTTGTTCCAAAACATTGTTATAGGCAATAAGTGCAGTGAACCACTTAATATATTACACAATATTTTTAACTAATTATTTTACCTTTTATACTTAAAAAATAATAATAGCTTATAAAGTAACTTTATATTATAATTTTAAACTTTTTGAGCTATTATTTTAACTAACGTAAAATTAAAGTTAGCGAAAGAACTACAATTTTCTAATTTGTTGTTAGAGAAGAAGACAGAAATCAAACATGGTGGCAGGCCCACACCTCAACTTAGTATTGTACAGGTAACAAAATCAAAGAACACAGATTTTAAAAGAGAATTTAAGTGCAATATATAAATATATGACAAAAATGCATGGCATTGTGGATGTGACATGACTAATCGCTTATACTGTCTTACTGGTACACTGTGTTTAAAGAGAATTCTAAGAAAATACAGAATGATTTATTAGATTGCATGATTATGGTGTTGTCAGGATCAAATTAAAAAAGAAATTTCAAATACAGACTTCATTTCAGCGATAGAATATGAAATGACTGATATTTTGTCTGTGTTCCAATTAACTACTGTGTTTTGATATATACTAACCAATGATCAATCAGTAGAATGCTTCCAGAAATTTGTAATCCTTCTAAACATGA
The DNA here is from genome assembly GCA_963513935.1 of Aphrophora alni. Taxonomy (NCBI): domain Eukaryota; kingdom Metazoa; phylum Arthropoda; class Insecta; order Hemiptera; family Aphrophoridae; genus Aphrophora; species Aphrophora alni. Next base: position 116,961,816 of record OY740771.1, on the reverse strand, counting down.
CTCTGCATCTATTGTTCGATACCTTAAGTTGCATTGTAAAAGAGTTGTTGATAATCATGATAAAGTAAATTCCCAGAGCTATGACAGCCCTAATGTCACGAGTGGCCAGCATGCTGGTGTCCAAGCAATTGTCCAACACATTTACAAAAATACTCACTTTATGCACTGTTACGCTCATCAGCTCAATCCACTAGTAAAAATCGGCATATGTATTTGAATGTATTTTCAAACCTGGGTGATAACAATAATTTTTTTAGTAACTCACCTCAGAGAATTTCAATACTGGATGGTGTAGTTGGAAAGAGAATTTCTCATGCCTCAGCTACCAGATAGAATTTCATAAGTAGAACTGTGAACACAGTGTTTAAGAACAGAGAACAATTGATCGAATACATGGAGAGATTAGAAGTCACTGCTAAACAGTCTACTACAATAAATCAGGCAATAGGAATTCACCTCATGTTGGAGGATCTCCGGTTTTTGTTTTGGCTTATAGTTTTCCACAATATTATGTTACATGTGACTATGTTATTTAACCACGTCCAAAAGAGTATCCAAAATACTGATGTTGTCCATATTGGAAAGAATATACAAAGATTTCAGGTGTCAAGGATTTGAGAAGCAAAGAAAAAGAATTAAGACAGTTAACAAGGATGTTGAAAATGCAGAGGCACCATAAAAGAAAGGAAAGTAGAAAATACTTACATAAGTAGAACTGTGGCAGCTAAGGAAGTCTGTCGTATAATTACAAATAAATAAACAATAATATTTTCATTTACCACATACAATTCTGTCATCTCACCTTTATGATAAATGCTTGCTCAACTTCTTGAAGATACAACCAACATTTACACCATGTTATAAAAAAAAATTCCTGAAGCTGGAGTTAGAGCTTATCTACAGAAAGCCAGATTTTAGAAACATGAGTGGTGCCATCAGTCTTTTCCAGATTATTACAGAAAACAACTTGGAAAATAATTTTTCTGAGCCTTACAAACTATTCGTACGACAACTACTGAGGCTGAAAGATGTTTCTCCAATTTAAATAGGATAAAGACCAAGGTCGAGGGAAGACTGAGTGCATTAGCAGTGCTTTCTATTGAGAAAAAAGTTATTGCTAACATCTCTAATTTTAACGAATTTGTAATTAATTTGTTTTCCTCTAAAAGGAAAATAAGAATGAACTCTGTAGGAATTGTTCATTATATTGTTGTTTTTTTTCCTGTGTCAGATTTTCTATTGATATATAAATTTTAATTATGAGTTATTATCTAAGTGAGTATTTTTGTTTGTACAATTAGTTATAAAAAGTGAGTTTTGAAAATTCTTAAAATATTTGAAGTTGTTTATAATGACTTGATTTATTTTATTTTATTAGTCATTAATTTTCCGTGAACCTCCACACTAATAACTCATGAGACGCCAATGGAATATACTAACTTTATCACAGACAAAACATACATTTGGTTTAGTATTTTTCAGTAGCAAAAGTGGTTCTAACTTGGTAACTACACCACTGGCTTCAAAAGAGCTTATCAGTTCAAAATTAGCGCTGAAAATTTTTTTAAATTCTGGTTTTTGTAATATCTCTATGAATTTTTAATTTTTTTAAATTTTGGAGTTGCAAATAATGAATTATAGCTACTATATAAATAATAATATGTACATTAAAGCCTGAAATGTTACCAAATAGTGTACCTTTCTTTCTAAGGAAAGAAAACTGCATTAACGGCTCTTGCCTGACATAGAGACACTGGATTTAATAACGTCCAAATAAATTATATCATTAAGAATAATAAAGATGTTCGTACTTTGGTTTAGGTTTGCTATTGGATAAGCCCACTTTATCCTTATCCTTCCTGTCAATCCTAGAGATTGTATCAACTGAAGTTCTGTACCACTTACATAAATTCATATGAATGATCATATTTAATATATTTTTACATAATTTAATTTCTGTTCAAACAGGTTTAGGGTTTCACCATGATTTTGAAGGATTATCCTGTCTAACTGTTATAGAACTTTATACAATCTGTCCCAGTTATACACCACAGTTCTTGAATTCCCACTCTTTAATATTGGGGAAATAGGTATTTTAAACTTATCGGATGTTGGGAATATCAGAACCATACAATTTTTTTTCTTCAGTGTTTGTTAAAATTTGTTGCTATGATTTTTAAAGGTACTGATTGAGGTAATAATTTAAAACAATTAGTTAAAAACACAATCCTGCTGCTTAAAAATACAAAACATAAACTAATTTGGTTTGGTACATATGAATTTTTTTTAATATGGGCTGAAATTGCATCCTCCAGAGCGATAACATAAAACATACACAAAATATGAATACCAAACATTCAAAATGTATCGAGTAATTGAATATTTGTTAATGACACCCACTCAAGAGGTCATGCTCATTACAAATTTATTTTCGTGGTAAAAAAACCATTAATAATTTAATGTAATACCAGTTATAACTGAAAATGACAGTTGAGCTTTCACACATATAATAGGAGACATTGATTGTTGAGTCACTACAATAAACAAACAACAAAACACATATATCTAAAGTAAATAAGTTCTCAACACATTGAACACACATTAAGTCATGCACCTAAACTACACTCTTAGTACTATTCTATGTAGCCTATCCCTGAGGTTTTGGGAATTTATTTAGGCATTTTAGGTTAGGACAAGAAAATGGAAGAATTAAAATCAAAATTAAAATTAAAATCAGTGCTCAAAATAAATAATAAAATCAAAATAAATTGAAAACAAAATTGTTTATCTTTAATTTTTGTTTAAAAAATTGATTTAAAAATAATTTGTATTCTAGTTCATTGTGTATGGTTTTACCCTACTAAGATAATGCTCTAATTACGAATACTAATATAGAGTGTGCTTTAATTTAACTTTATTATGAAATAAATTAAAATTAGTTCTTTCGAGGAAGTAATAATAATTGTAGGTGAATTGTTGACAAAGGAATCATATCAATGTTCATATTTACTGAAAGGCTTCTAAAAATATAAAATTGATAATGATTAAATTTTCTAATTCTTATATTTTTATTATTGAATCAAATAATAGAAATTTTTGTTTATTATTTAATTGTGATACAATATCACAAATAAAGTTTATAAATATAAACTTCAAGCTATCAACAGTTAAAATTATATTTCTAGGCTGTATACTGTGTCATTTTTTTTTAATGTTAATTGTTGACATTTACTTGCTTTTCCTACTCCAAAACACTGATTTCAGACTTTTTGTTACTTAGTCACATTGTTCAAAATATTTAGAAAAATTCATGTGAAGTATTAATTTCCAACATTCTAACATAAAATTTATATGTGAAGTGAAACCGGATGGAAGTTTACCATTTTTTTCCTTGTTGTTTAAAGGTAAAAAACATTTTGGTCATCATTTGGCCTTATAAGAAATAAATATAGAAAACATAAAATAAAGATTTCTACCCCTTGAATACTCTAATAGCGTGACAATCAGAAAAGAACAAGAGTTGGTCAAGAGAGACCTGATGGTAATGATGAAATGAAGGGATCTAGCCAAAGACTACATGGAAAAATGTAGGCTACAGCTAGTGTCTCTCGGGATTGACAACACATGAGTGTCTGAGGTGGAAAATGTATCATTACTGGATATATTGGTGGAGTGTAAGCAAGCGGTTCTTTAGACTATTTGGTCCAGTGGAAACCAATCCATACTGATTGTTATCTCAACAGTGGTTCACATTACAATCCACCACAGAAAAATGTTAAGATAAATACACTGTTTCATAGGGTGAACCACAAAATTTGCTCTCGAAAATTAAACACTGGAAAAAGGCACTCTAAAAGAATGGTTATAATTTTCATATGGTGGATAAGTGTCTGGAAAAAGTTGTCTCTTACGATTTTTGAGATTTAGTGTTCAAGTTTTATTATTCTGTTAAGTATACTATCTCACAAGTTAAACTCAATAGTCATTTATGGAAAAAGTTAGACAAGTCTAGAGGTACAATACAGCTTCTCTACTTGAAAGGAACTCATATATTCAACATCATATTTAGGAAATATGGCTTATGCGCTGATTTTAGTAAAATATTAGAAAGACAGTGCGATTTAAAAATTATAGGTTGTACATGAAGATGAGAGTGGTTACACAGTTATTTTTAGCCTCAGAAAGGTATGTGAATGAGAGTTGGGTCGTAATTTAAAAACAAAACTAACAATTTGAACTGAAAAAATGGTAATGCAAAACGTCAATAATGGCAGAACATAAATTGTCAACCAAGTATGTGATTAATGTCAAACAATTAAAACTTGTTGCCAGAGTTAATATTGTTACTGGCCTAGAAAAGTATGGGAAACAATCAAGATTATAGCAAAATCTGATAATATAAATAGAGTACAAAGTTTCTAGATTCATGAAAACTACAATGGATGTGTTTTAATTGATTGAACAAAAACAGCCAATTAGAGTACTTGGCAAGGAGGTAAGTCTATATAGCAATCTGACACAAGTTGACTGTTTTAGTATTGTTCAAGTGAATTTATTGAACTCCTCAAAAAGCCTTGAGAAAAATTGTTGAAATATGATTGAAATGTTAGCAATAAATGTTAAAAAAATTATGCAGTTTATAGGATAGAAACCCCATTTTAACATTTTTATGTATAAACGGATTATGTTAAGTATTAATAAACATTACAATATTACAAAAAAAATCACCCAACAACATTGATATAGAAGCTTACTCTAAAAATGACATCAAGCTAAGTGAAGAAAAAACCTAAATACAGTATTATTCTAAAACCACTGCAATACAGACCACAAAGTTACACACCACACGTACAAGAAGCCAATATTAAATAGCAAAATTTCTTATCCCCACTATTTTCAATTAATGTCTATTAGATAAGTTTCTTTTTTAATTAAATTTATAATTTTGAGGTTAATTGAAAGTAAACACAAGGTTATTGATTTTAGGTATTATTTTATTTAAGGAGATAAATTCAAATGTAAATTGTTTAAAGTGGCAAATAAACTTTTAACGGAAATTATATTTATTATTTATTTGGTTCATACGTAAAGTTAGTACGGTATATCAATCATAGTATGAAATTGAGATTTAATTTTTTTTTTATTCAATGTTAATTCTAACAATATATGTAAAAGAACTGCTAGGTCAAGGTTTTTCAATTTTTTTCTTTTTTTTCTTAGATTTGAGGTTATGTGATTAAAAATAAAACTCTGTGATAAATCTATTATTTTTGTTGTTGTAGAAAACTAATCTAGATATGAATATTTAGAACCTGTACACTCTGGGTTTTAAGATTATCCTGGGAGGATGTATCCGCATAGATCGTAGAAAGCAAGTGTAGAAGGTTTCTATGTACTAGATTTAGAGCTAGTGAGCTCCATTCTATGTAATTCTACAGTGCTCGTGTCTAAATTAAATTAAAACGGAAGAAATGGAACTAGTTATTTGATGATTTGCATGAGCTTGAAAACTCTGGTGTTTACAATGGTCTAACCATGGTTGTGGATGAATGCAATGGTTATTGAACAAATCAGTGGGGAGGAAAAAGTAAGTCTATTATTCTCTGAAATGGAAGAAATAAGAAACCAGACGACTTAGCAAAGATGGATTGGTTATAACAGAAGACCATTCAAGATGCCCATTATATCAGAGTTTTTGTAGGAGACTGTAGTATAAACTCTGGGCCACTCTGAAGTGGAAGAAAGAAACCAGACGACTTAGCAGATGGATTGGTTATAACAGAAGACCATTCAGGATCCCCATTATAACAGAGTTTTTGTAGGAGACTGTAGTATAGACTCTGGGCCACTCTGAAGTGGAAGAAAGAAATCAGACGACATAGCAGATGGATTGGTTATAACAGAAGACCATTCAAGATGCCCATTATATCAGAGTTTTTGTAGGAGACTGTAGTATAGACTCTGGGCCACTCTGAAGTGGAAGAAAGAAATCAGACGACATAGCAGATGGATTGGTTATAACAGAAGACCATTCAAGATGCCCATTATATCAGAGTTTTTGTAGGAGACTGTAGTATAGACTCTGGGCCACTCTGAAGTGGAAGAAAGAAACCAGACGACATAGCAGATGGATTGGTTATAACAGAAGACCATACAGGATCCCCATTATAACAGAGTTTTTGTAGGAGACTGTAGTATAGACTCTGGGCCACTCTGAAGTGGAAGAAAGAAACCAGACGACATAGCAGATGGATTGGTTATAACAGAAGACCATTCAAGATGCCCATTATATCAGAGTTTTTGTAGGAGACTGTAGTATAGACGGCAACTCTGAAGTGGAAGAAAGAAACCAGACGACTTAGCAGATAGATTGGTTATAACAGAAGACCATTCAGGATCCCCATTATAACAGAGTTTTTGTAGGAGACTGTAGTATAGACTCTGGGCCACTCTGAAGTGGAAGAAAGAAATCAGACGACATAGCAGATGGATTGGTTATAACAGAAGACCATTCAAGATGCCCATTATATCAGAGTTTTTGTAGGAGACTGTAGTATAGACGGCAACTCTGAAGTGGAAGAAAGAAACCAGACGACTTAGCAGATGGATTAGTTATAACAGAAGACCACTCAGGATCCCCATTATAACAGAGTTTTTGTAGGAGACTGTAGTATAGACTCTGGGCCACTCTGAAGTGGAAGAAAGAAATCAGACGACTTAGCAGATAGATTGGTTATAACAGAAGACCATTCAGGATCCCCATTATAACAGAGTTTTTGTAGGAGACTGTAGTATAGACTCTGGGCCACTCTGAAGTGGAAGAAAGAAATCAGACGACTTAGCAGATAGATTGGTTATAACAGAAGACCATTCAGGATCCCCATTATAACAGAGTTTTTGTAGGAGACTGTAGTATAGACTCTGGGCCACTCTGAAGTGGAAGAAAGAAACCAGACGACTTAGCAGATAGATTGGTTATAACAGAAGACCATTCAGGATCCCCATTATAACAGAGTTTTTGTAGGAGACTGTAGTATAGACTCTGGGCCACTCTGAAGTGGAAGAAAGAAATCAGACGACATAGCAGATGGATTGGTTATAACAGAAGACCATTCAAGATGCCCATTATATCAGAGTTTTTGTAGGAGACTGTAGTATAGACTCTGGGCCACTCTGAAGTGGAAGAAAGAAATCAGACGACATAGCAGATGGATTGGTTATAACAGAAGACCATTCAAGATGCCCATTATATCAGAGTTTTTGTAGGAGACTGTAGTATAGACTCTGGGCCACTCTGAAGTGGAAGAAAGAAATCAGACGACTTAGCAGATGGATTGGTTATAACAGAAGACCATTCAAGATGCCCATTATATCAGAGTTTTTGTAGGAGACTGTAGTATAGACGGCAACTCTGAAGTGGAAGAAAGAAACCAGACGACTTAGCAGATGGATTAGTTATAACAGAAGACCACTCAGGATGTTGATTATATTAGATTTTTTATTGGAGATTCTAACCTACTAACCTATTTCATTTAGACTCTCTTCATCTCTCCTATCAGGTCTCTCTTTGATCAAATATTGTTCTCCTTTGATCCTGACAATATTACAGAATTCAAGGTTAAGGAGTCTTTATTTTAAGGGATTTTTTTCTTCTTTATAACGAGATGTGACTAACAAGCATTTTTTTTTCATTTTAAACAACAAAGAAGTTATGAATACATCAACTGTTCACTATTCAATGATATTACTTTATTCGTTCATCTTAATGTCTTAAAAAGATGACACCAATTGCAAATTTGTTTAAGATAGTTTAGAATTTTTTTATAAAGAATCTTAATAAGTCTTTTTTGTACTTTTTTTTTTGTTTCTTCTTTGTACAGGGAACATTTTTCTAAATTTCTTTTTTATAATTTTGTTTATGTAGACTATTAAAAAAATCCTTTTAAATTAGTGTTTATTTTTTAAATATGTTGCATATTATAGTATGTAATATTATTAAAAAATTTTATATTTATTCTTTATTTGTCTGTTTGTTTCTGTTTTAAAAATAAAATGAACATTAACCACATAACACAAATTGTGACACCACTAGCTGAAAAAAACAACATTCAATTTGAAAGAAAAAGAGATGATTTTATAATAATATGAAAAGCAACAGAATTCAATGAAAACAAAGAAATAAAACAAAATAAAAACAAAGATTATAAAGTGAGCCAAACCAAAAAGTGTTGGTTACGGTACCAGGTGTAGGAGGGGTAGAACCTCGTGAATTGGCACTCTTGGACGTAGAGAGGACATCGTTGGCAAGCGCACCTAAGTTACTGGAGGAAGATGTCTTGGATGAATATAACTTTGAGTTACGAGCTTGTGTTTGTTGAAGACGTAGGTTTTCTAGTTTCACAGGTGAAGGTATGAATCCCACATCACACCCTTCCTTTACGAGCCGACCAATCCACCAGTTGTTATCATATTTTTCCTAAAACAAATATATCAATCTTATTTTGGATAAACATCTTAAGTTTTAGAGAAACTAGTTTCTGAAATAACAAAGAGATTTACAAACTAATGTATACAAACAATGTAAATGTATAATAATCTGTTTCCAGGGAAGTGTTAGGCATGCCCTCAGATCACATGATACCTAATGTTTCATTAGATAAGCCTTTCAAGACGAAGATCTTCTCTAGGGAAGAATGGGAGTCTGGAAGGAGGTTATATAACGAGCAGGATATAGTCTGGTTCACAGATGGCTCGAAAACGGAGATGGGTAGGTGTGGTGGCATAAATGGGCTAAACCCAGAGAGTTCCATCGTACTGCGCCTAGGTAAGCATGATACTGTTTTCCAAGCAGAAGTAGGTGCAATCTCTGAATGTATCAAGGAGAATCTAAGAATGAAATACACAGGTAAGAACATTCCGATTTTCACAGATAGTCAAGCTACTATTAAGACACTAAACACGACTAGAGTAAAGTCGAAGCAGGTATGGGACTGCATCTCATCATTGATAAAGCTTAGTCAGGTGAACACGGTCACTGTGGGCTGGGTTCCTGGCCACTCAGGTATTGATGGTAATGAGAGAGCAGATGAATTAGCCAGGTCAGGTTCAGAATCCCCTTTCGTGGGCCCGGAACCGGTGTTCGGGATCTCCTATGGACATGCCAGAGCAGCGGTTGATACGTGGATACGGGAGGGGATGAATAGGGCCTGGACAAATTCAACTACTAGTAGACTTGCAAAAAGGCTATTTAGACCAAGCAAGAAACATGCTGAACAACTCATCTTTCTCAGAAGGGATAACATGAGGTGGGTGGTTGGGCTCTTAACGAGCCACTGTCACCTCAGAAAACATCTACACAGGATAGGGATTGCTGCAGATAATACTTGCAGGAAATGTGGTCTGGCTAAAGAGTCCGCAGAACACATTCTCTTAGAGTGTGAGGCGTTAGGACGAGCCAGGCTATACTCTCTAGGCCCTTCGGGGAAAGAGATGGAAACCATCCTAGACAACCCTATAGGTAGTATCTGTTCCTTCATAAGGATGACAGGTATTACTGAGTGGGTGTAGGAAGGAACTTGGGGCGGCAAAAGATCTCTAGGTCAACGCCGGTGAGGCCTCTGAAGGAGGCTTTCACAGCCCAGAACGGGGGGGAAAAAAATCTGTTTCCAATTGATACTTTGACAAGATCTATTTGTGTGTCTACTTGTTTGCAGATCTTAACCTTGGCTTACAAAACATCCTAGATAATAATGAACTGTACAGTATGTGAGCTATATCTTCCATATGAGGAACTGAGTCAATTGAGCTGCTTTGAGGAATATAATATTCTGTACTTTGATCCAAGTATATCATCCTGTTTTAGTGTACATGATAATTAAAAATAGTTGATGGAGTTGATTTTTTTTATTTAAGGAAGATAAAGGATGGCAGAAGATAAGTTCTTCAAGGTTTAATCTCAAGGTTAAGTAGGCCTTGTGCTTAGGTTTATGAAACAAAAAGCAGAAAATGGACCAGTCATTAATTTAAATAAAGTGCAGGATCGTGTGGTGAATATCTATTAGTTATCTGAAATATATGTTAAAAGAAAAAAAAATAGTTTGGAATAAGGTACGTATACAAAATTTAGAACATGAATAAAAAAAAATAAAAAAATTAGAGATGGCAATGATTTTTGTTCATGGGTACTTAGACAAACGGTAAATCGATTTCATTTAATGAAAGGAGAATGAAATCCGGTTAAATCATAAACTGTTAGATAAGATATATATTAATACAGTAGAACCCCTCAAACTCGACATTCCTTCAAACTCGACAGGGCCAGTGACCAGGAGCGTGGGATTTCCAAGGTCATTCACTGCATTGTTTTACGCCATGTGCGCCTGCCAGATGCCGGGAGGTTGAGGCTTGTCACTTTTGTTTATACAGCTGTGAGGGTTGCTCCTTTGTCTAGCCACTTTCTAATCCTACTGTATAGTAGAGGCCAAAGTTAAAGATAAAGGGTCCAGGTAGACCGGGACAGCCCTAATCATGTGTTGTCAAAACATTCATATTGTTGTGAACCCAAGCGCCTAACCACCCGGATGCTACCGGTCATTAGCACCGATTCCATTAAAGTAAGCGGCAAGTCTTTTGTCGTAACAATTCAACGGAGCGTCGTAGAACTATGATTCAAGTTTTGTAATAAAGGTCAAAGGTCTTAACCAGGTGAGAAAAATGACCTGACTCTTAATTATATGCGATCAGCAGTTCAATTTATAGCATTTGTATTGGACCGTGTTTGGTATGGACATTCTTTTTCTTCGGCGACTTCGAGATGAAGCTAACAGACGTCGAGTCTAAAATGAAAAACAAAGATCAATCAAAAGTTTTTCAAACAATGCTAACTTTGCTCTAATGTTTTTTTTTTTATATAAAATTGTTTTAATCTTTAAAAATATTTAATGGACTGTCTGTTTTTACTGTAAATTTTATTACAGCATATTAGGATAGGTCTTTTTAGTTTACTGAGCCTATTGTACAAGGCCAATATTTTTTAAATCTCATTTGACCCATCGATAAATTTCATTTTAATGTGCGATTGAACACACTATTTTTGTTGTTGTCAGGCAGGGACTTTTTTGCAATAAACGTGTAATCATTGATAATCAATAAATGTACAGTTATTTAAAGTAATTTTGAGTATTTGTTGCAAACCTAACCATTAAATACCAAAGTTCCCTAAAACTCGACAACCCCCAAACTCGACAACCTTAAAGTCCACATTGTGTCGAGTTTGAGGGGGTTCTACCGTATAAGTAAAAATTTAAATATATATATATATATAAATCAGTTAATAATCAAAAAGTGCATCTTGAAAAATTGGACATACAAAAAATTCAAATTAAATATTTGAAAACCTTAACAGAGTACAGAAATGGAAGGGGACAAGTTATTTAAATTTACAAGACTTATGTTCATTCAACTTCTATGTCATTATTTCAATATTTAATTAGACAATATATATTTGTTTTGTAATTATAAATGTGATGTCAATGTCTGTAGTAGCATATAAAGTTGTTCCTCCAGACTATCTCAAATCTCACAGCTCAAGTTCTATTTACCATACTGTACTAAAACCAATTTAAAATTGTCACCATTTATTGAAGCTATTTTTTCAACAAATAATACCTAAATACTTACACTTTGAAGCCCATAGGTAGACAATGTTGATCTCGTGAACTAAAGGTTTCACACGTTTGTCCAGAACTTGTGGACTGAATCTGCCCTATATTGTTTATCTGAGGATTTTTAATGTGTTCCGTATACTAATTCCAATGAAATAAATCTAGATAATTTTTTATTAGTTTATTAAAATGATATATATATTTAAATATTGTACAATTTGGTATGACACCATTCACAAAGTGAGTTACAACTTAGTTTCAAAAAACACATTTTTGATATCCCTTTTTATTCTATGTAATGACTTATCTGATACATTTATTTCTTGTAAAAAGGAATATATGTATGTTTATATAAATTATGCATATATGTTTATTAATTTACTGGATGGAGTAGGTTCAAGTGTATGTATTTATGTAAGTAATTATATTGTATATTATAACTATTTTTACATTAATGGCAGTTGAATTTTATTTTTATTAAGTTTATGGTAAAATATTAGGTTTATTTTTTACCAAACCACTGTAGTTGTGTTATTTCAATTTGATTACTTTTTAAAATTATTATAGTTAGTATACAATATTTATTATTATTAATATTATAAAATTGGAATAGAGAAGAAAGAATCTGCCGCGTCTATACTGGGAAGCAAAATCAAAAATAGTGTGAGGTAATTTGAAGGATTCAACATCAACATATTTAAATTAAGAAGATAGATATGAATTGTTGTTCTAAAAACCAACTATTGTTTGCCTATTGAAATGCAAGTAACTAGCAACAATTCCCAAAATTAACATGATTTTTGATTTAAATATTCTGTCAAAAACATTTAATAAGTATAATTACTAGAAATATAGTTTAGAATTGAAATGAACTAAAATACCTTAATGTGTAAGAAGTCGCGAATATCGAAGGAGACAGCACTACCGTGGACGGGTGAATCATCATCCAGGGAGCCGTCGTAACACACATTTGTCCGCACTGCGAACGCCACAGGTTTTGACTGAAAAATACCAGAAAATTAATATTTGTTAATTTATTAATATTTTAGTATTATATATTATATATATATATATAGTATTAGTATTATATAGTATTTGTTATATTTTTAAAACATAAGAAAGTATTGGAATTATTTTATAATAATTGTAGTACATAATAATAATAACACTATCGAACCGAAGCAGTTGTTGTTTCTGGAACACTATCTTAGTCCGATATGCTGGGTACTCAAGTTTAGTAGTAATATGGTGATATTTGTTCTAAAATACATCTTGCATGATCTAGAAAAAATGTGTAAACACACAATTCCGAGCATAGGTAGGAATGGGTTACATACAGAACACATTTATCAATAAAAAAATAATGTTCTATTGCAGATTTCTTCAAATACTGCATCATTTAATTTTTTTACCGGGCCGATCAAACAATGTGTTTTTCTACTCTTTATTTCAACATAATAAATTTCAAAACATTAAAGTTTGAATAGCCTACTTAACGTTAGAGAACTGTAAGAACTATTTATTAATATTGGTCTAATATAAAGTTTTGTGTTCTGTCGAGTACTTGTTTGACATTGGACTGGGGGGTTGTTTCAGTTCCCCGTATATACATAGAATGTTTCATAACCATTGGTAAAAATTCTGTTCAATACACAATGTAAGTAATCTAGTGGCTAGCAACATGTGTGCAAGAACTTTTGGGTTCAATTCCCATTGGTGCTTAAAAGTTTCAGTGTTGATCCAGAACCTTGAAGGTTATATATATATGTAGTAAATGCAGGTTATGGAAACTTGAATTACACCAAGAGCAGTGGCATAAGTACAGTCTGCTCCAGGAGCTACACCAAGAAATAAAAATAATTTAAAGTACGTGAATAATTACATATTTCTAATTGAAATCCACTTAATAAACAAGACTTTCAGTAACAGTTATAAAAATGTATAGCATATTATAGTAATATGGTTGAATATACCCATGAGACAAAATTGTGTATGGATAATTACGCCCCTGAGTGACTGGTGTATTGTTTTCGATATGCAGTCACCTTCACCCCCAAACACAGTATCATGTTACATGATTAGTTTATTGCTTCAGTTTGAAGGTCAATGATCACAGGTTTAATGTTATAGTAGTGTTACACAGTTACAGTGTTATTATTGTGGTATCTTGCAATCATAATAAAAATCATGTCTAAAAAACTAAGTGGATCTAAAAATCACATCTAACTTAACCTAACCAAATACTTCTTATTATATTAATTTCTTTATCACTTAAATAATTACATTTTGTTGTTATTTCATAACAACTTGATTGATTTATATTTTTATTTCAAATAATGAATAATATTTAAAACTAGGCCTATTATAATTGTGTTTTGAGTTTAGCTTCTAAGTTTATTTAATACTTAGTAGTATGTTCATTTCTTATACAAATACATAAAATCACAAACTAAATGGGTCTGCGTAGATTTAAAATTAGACTAACGATTTATTGGAATTTTTATTTAATACATTTATCAAATTTCTGTTACTGTGTTCAACATTATTACTTGTATAATTTGGGTTTGTAAATAAAAGAATTTAAAACAATCATTGGCTGTGTATCTATTTCCCTTCTCATTCAAAACAATATAAATATTGAAACATACAACATAGAATAATCTGGAAATTATCTACTAAAATGTTTTATTGAAGATGTAGACTATTAACACAAATTATAGCCTATATTTTAATGTAGGGAACGCTGTGTTTAAAGGAATAAATAATATTATTTAGTTGGTTTGATCAAGAACATAACACGATTATTAAAATTAGCAAAATTAATGCATTTCATATATGAATAATATTGATTTGTTATGGATATTGTTAATACCGACTCTTCATAGAAGATCGGGGTGCGTTGATTTAGGCTAAGGTGAAATTGCTCCATTTTGACCTAGTTACGCCACTGAGCAAGAGGATCTTTATATGTCAACCACATTATTTTCAACCAATGAAAATCTAATAGACTTAGGCCACAACTGATATTGAGTTAAAACATTTGATAGTTTAAAAGCTCTTTAATTGTGATTTGAAATTTTTTAAATAAATTATTACAAAGTTCGATATCAAACTGTAAATATTGTATAGGCCTAGTTTTATTACCGTATAAAATGGAGCTGTTTCATAAGGAGCAAGGAAATGCTTGGGATATTGAAAGACATCTTTAGCTCTAGTCTAAAGTTCTTGTTCTCATTACTCAAATGAACTTTATTTCTATCAACAAAACATCCATAGAAAAATGTGTTTCGACACCAAATTTGAGACCGCTTAAAAAAAAACATTATTTTATTTTCTGAGTCAACAATTAATTGTAGATTATGTCTCCAGCCCACATGTTCGAATAAAAATATGTTGATTCCTTAGAGGCTTAGGCCTATATACTCATTTCTGGATTTCGGGACCATCGATTTCTAAAATCAAACATAGAACTGACTCAGTTTATTTGAAGGCTATTTAAACAAAGCCAATTTTCTATACTTTCAAAATTGTCCTTTAGGGATTTCTGTTTAAATTTATTTCCTATATTAATGCTATTTATTCTGTAACACGCAAAGAGTAAAGTAATATAAATTAAAGAGACTAAGAAAAATAAAGGAAAGATTATTGTGCTTGTCTGTAACTAGGAATAATTATTCTGAATTTCAAAGCTGAAGTTGATAACATACAATAAACATTACAACCTCTTATTGCTGGTTAGATAATGTGTAAAGCTTTTGTATATATATATATATATATATATATATATATATATATATATATCAGCAATGAAGGGTCCTGTAATATAGAGAGGGACATGCTGTTTTCCCAAGTTCCCAAAGGAGGATATTTCGAGTCAAACAAACAGAAAATGAGTGTAACTACTTTGCTTTAGGATAAGACCACTCATCTTCCGACCCTTTCCTCTTATCAATTTTGAAAGTTGAAATACAAAAAAAACCCATTGTTGCAAGATATGACTGGGCAATCGGACCTTCATCCTCCTTTTACATACATATATCATGTTAGTACTAAACTTTTGATGTTTCATAACATTTGAGTTCCAAGGATCGCATTTAGACTATTTTCAGATAATACTTGAAAATGAACAACAGTTGTGGAGACTTTGATATATTGTTACAAAGTGTTTGTTTTGAAAAATTCTGTGTTTTCTTCAATTTGATAATGTCAGACTTACTATATGTCTGTAGCATTTCTGTCACTCAATATGTCAAGAACTCAAATTAAACTTTTTTTCCTATGTTTGATATATCATAGGTGTTAGGAATGAGACTGATTCAATTTCGGTAAAAGTACTTAAAGCCTTGTGCGTTAAAATCCCTGCAAATTTATGACACTTTATATAAATTGTCCATTTTTTATGAATCTTGTTAAGTATTTTGGAGCACTGAGTTCAAATTCAACATCAGTTTGTCTATGCCCACAGAAAAGCTATTCAGGTCCACTTTTATTTATAATACTTATAAATGACTTAGCACAAGTAATTAATCATAAAAAAAAATCCATTTCCTACACTAATAGCAACAAAATTTAAAGAACTGTAGATGACATGGGAGATTGCTTGTTTATTCAAAAAGATCTGAATGAAATATACAAATGGTGTATTGAAAACAAGCTGGAGTTAAATGTTAATATATAAATCTATGGTACTACCCAGTCGATTTCAGTTAAAGTTATTATAATGGTAGAAATCTTGGTATTCATATTTATTCTAGATTAAGATACAAGATCATGTAAAGTATCTCATTAGCTCTGCAAATAAATAAATAAATTGGGAATTATAACAGCAAAAAAAATATTTTTCTTCAAAATTAAAAAAAAAATTACTTTTAATTTATAAGTTTAAACATTTTTAGCCAAAAACCTAGAAACCATTTATCTGTGGGAAACCTTTAATTTCAAATTCCTATAATGTTTTTTATGCATAAAAAAAGTCACATAATTTCATAAGAAATTTTTAAAAACAAAAATGGTACTTACGTATTAACGCCACCGCAGCAACTTTGCACATATATATAAGGTTTGGCCAGGTGTTTATGTATATATATATATATATATATATAGCTACCTGCCAAACCTGTCATGATATATAATTATATCGCAAAGTAAGCAAATATTGGTGCATATATATATGCGCAAAGTTGCTGCGGTGGCGTTAATACGTAAGTACCACAAAAATATTTGTCAAAACGAACCAAAATTTGCAAATTGTATGACAAACTAATAAATTAAAAAAGTTTACGTACCATAGGATTTGTATTTCATAGGTTTGTCAGTTTTTAGTCTATAAAAATATACTATTTACAAGTTTATATATACACACATTTTTTGTTTTTAATGAATGTAATTTTTTAAATTTTTTTGCACTTGTGATTAGCAAAACACACACCATGGCATCCTTCCTTGCACTGCATACATAGGGTTCTGGATCATTTTCTTCCCTGTTTGTATGTGGTAGGCCTACCAATAAAATTTTGAGATTATAATTCATTTATAATTTGCCATATTTCATTGTTGATTTGTCCATCACATTCATCATCTGAATCTGAAGAGCTATCACTAAGAACATTTCTATTTATAGGTGGGGATTTAGGCCTGGTTGAAGTGGATGGAAGGTTATGTAAGCAGGGACTAGGTCTTGTTGTGTAAAAAAAGGCCTATTAAGTTTGATGGAATCATTTTCTGGATAATAAGAAGGATCACTATCACTATCTTTACTAAATAAATCAGATCGTTCGGAAGCAAGTGAAACATGATCGCCAGATAGATCAACTTCAAGCTGTCTGTCAATTTCACTTGAAGCTATGTTTTCTCTATCCATTTTTACAAAGATTTTATATTGTTACATACACTTAAAACTAGAACACACTACACAATTTGTCAATAAGAACACTAAAAATAACTATTTAACACAGTAAATAACCAAAAAAACACAATAACTAAACAAACATGACATTAGAACAACTTGTGAGAATTAATTGTAAAATGTAAACAACTATGCAATAGGCCATTTGATTCCGTCGTTCCTTGTAGTCTACCAACTCTAAATTAAATGCTCATTGGATATATTATCTAGTAAGCAGTAACATAAATATAATGCCTATTAACATTATATAATGTGTTTTATAACGTGAAAACCCACGGCAACGAAATATCGTCGCCTGGCATTTTTCGCATGGTATACAGACGACGATATATCGTTGCTTGGCACTTTTCGCATAGTGTACAGGCGACGATATATCGTCGCTCAAAGGTACTCAAAGGGTTAAATATATAAAATATTATGTTAAATATATTCAGTTAGTTTAAAGATATTATATGAAACAATACCAGAATATAATTTGAACCATTAGTGTCCAATATATTTTTTTTAAATGTTCTTCATTATATTAATGAGGGATATTAATTATACTCTATTCCGTTAAAAGTTTAAGGTAATCTTATCTCATTGGGGAAATATAAATGTTAGTTTGAACTTGTACTAGTTTCTCTTTCTATTATAGAGAGTTTTGACCTATCTCAATAAATTACCTATTGAGCCTAAATATCTTCAGTTTACACACTGTTGTTTTATGTGAAAGAAGTTTTATTTTATTTTCCATATCTCCCAATCCAAAAATAACCTGTATTGATTTGTTGACAGATGTTATAAATTTATATAAATCATAACTCTTTGTGAAATGTATAAAGTCAAGAGTACAGTAATGAGGACAAAAAGAAAGAGGCTTGTCAAAATATAGTTGTAGTTAAAACTGTCTAAGTGACCTTTGATTTTGTTAAATCCAAAATAAATATGACCATAACTTTTAAATGTATTTGAAGAGGAAATAAAATTTAAAAAACCATCTTTATATTCTAATAACATCACTATAACCACTCCAGCACATTTCTGCATACTGCAATTACATACAAGTATTTCTATCCAACTGTTACAATTCAGCATGAATGAATTTTAACAGATACCTGACTACAAAATTGCTATAAGCTTAGAATTATATGAAGACACTGGCAGATACGGAGATTAAAATCACAAACTATTACAAATTGATTAATAACCAAAATCCCAGATGTTATTATTATTTTCCTAAACACTAATTTTTTTGAAATTTGAAAATAAAAATCATTGTAGCATCTTTTACAAGGCAACATATTGGCTACAAATCTCTACTGCGTTTCTTGGAGACTACACTTCAAAAAGACCATGAGGCCAGACTTGTTTGGGGATGCAACATCTCACATTTTTTTCATGTTCTGTTTCTTTAGGATAGCACATGTTAGAAAGTAATTTTTAACTAAATTACTGTTTTTAATAAATTTGTATAGTTGTAAAGACAGTGGTCTTACATTCTTTGGCACACTTTATATCTTTATTTTCATCTTAAAGTTATTCTAACATCTTTGAACCTATGAAGAAGGTAGATTATAGCTTCCTCCAACCAAATTATGTTGGAGACTGGGAAGGGAAAGCGGATTACACAGGAAACACCCTATTATTATGATAATTTATATTTCTGCTAGGACCTTCAAAATTGATTTAAATACATTCTTCTGTCATTCCTAGCACTGACTTAACTTCTGCTGATGTTCTTCAGATGAATTCCATTTTCAAAATCTATTTATGTCTGCTTCGTCCCTTAAAGTGATCATCTTATATAATCCACATATTCCCCCCCTCTCATCTTTATTATAGAGAGTTGAAGGATAAAGGAGTGTGTAAATAGATTTTGAAATTGGAGTTTATACAACTATATTTTTAATCACCATTGCTCAATGACTACTCACCCTTGCTTTCTCCAGTTGGCTGAGTGCTTGCCTCTCCTTCTCGCGCCTCAAAGTCTCCTTCTCCTCGTCCAGTGACAAATCAGATGACGGCTGTGAGTAGTTAGAATCCGCTGATCCCTGTACACAAAACATATATTCCTTAAAGATTGACAAAAATAGAACAAATTTTTTTATCAAAAGATAAAAATATTAAGAAAAGAAAAGAACTAGTATAATAACACTTAATAACAGCATTTGTGAAACTATGATTGGTTTAGTGGCTTTGAATGCCAGAGGTTTCTGTATTGGCTCAAAAATATATCACATGAAGAAAAGAAGAGAGCTACAAAATTGTTAGCAAGTTATGGTCATTAATGCTAGAATTAGAGTGAAGGGATTCAATATATCACCTGAATACAAGCCATCTAGCAGATTTAGACCCTTCAAAGCCTGCCATATCATTATTAAAGGGATGTGTAACTTTAAAACAACCCTATGAACTAAATTTAAGCAATAAAATTGCACTCCAGAACCAAAAATATTTTATGTGTTATTTTCCTTGACTCTATGTTTTTATCATTCAACCAAAGGGCATTGTTTTTGATTGACTGCTTATGTACATTCACCTGTGAAATTCCAGGCATCTCATTATATATATCATATTATTTTCCTTACACATTGTGACTGTCAACATTTCAATGAAAAAACAAATAAGCAATTATTATACATATTAATTTAAATAATCTAATAAAATAAACAATTTCTTAACAAACAACAATTTTAACTCTTAGGATAGGATCTAGCACTACTAAAAATGGCATTTACTACACATTGCAAATACATTTTCAACCAAACAAATGTTTCTATACATTTCACTGCAAAATGAGCTACCCTATGTTATAAATTACATTTTTCAAATATTTTTGTACAAACAATAAATCATCGACAATTAATTCTACAACTACATGTTAAGAAAATACCTAAATACAAGTTAATTGTAAAATTATAAACACTTGAAAACAAATTTTTGTTTTTAAAATGACAAACTGATAAATTCTTCAATAGCCTACTCCATTGTCAATATATATGTGACTACCAAAGTTCATTATTTAATTCACACTTTGTCTGTGAAAATTTTTTCTATAAGTTTTTCTATAAATGATTAGATAAACTTAGAGTTAATAATATCTATAATTGTTTTACCAGGTCATTTTTTAATTGACCGAACAGTCATAAATTGGATATAAGTACAAGTTCAGAAAAAAAGAAAAAGAAAACAATGGGTCAGTCACAACCTTTAATGTCTTACATACTGTAGCAGGAAACGTGGTCTCTTTTTAAAATAAGATCCATTTTGAAATTAATATCGACTGCCACAACGAAGCAGGATTGAGATAGTGAGTGCACTATTTTATTATGATGACACAACCAGGTGTTTAGGATTTCGTAGGTATTTGATATGTGATTGTTGTGGTATGTGAAAGATTTAAAATGTGTGCTATTATATTGAGTGTGACTACAGTCGGTACTCGGTGAAATTCCATAATAAGGCAAAACAAAAATGAAAAAGCACTTATAATTTCACAAAAAACAATTTATTGCTACAGCTGTTTCGCCGTTAGGCATTGTCAGACAGTTGTTGTCAGACAGTTGTTGTCTGTATCTTTAAAAAAAAAATTTATCTGTTACGGTTTTGGAGTAAGTTTGTTAGGAATCAAAAAATGAAGTTAACATTTTACAGAAAAATCTCTAAAAAATTTTTTCTCAAGATATACAAAAGTTTTGGAAAGTAATTATGAATAAATGTTAATGTTATTCAGTTAATAATTAAAATATAAAGTTTTATGTAAATATTTTTTTAAATATAAAATGAGGAAAACCATTAGGACTAATTTGAACAAATTATCAAAAATAGTAATGTTATGGAAAATACAAATTCTTTACATAATTTTTTCAGAAAGGTGCATAAAATTTACCTGTGTAATGAAAAAATATATATGTAAAAATTTTGGAGTTATTATGTGAGGAATCTAAAATGCTTACAATACCCTAAGCCAAAATTCCATAATAAGGGAATGGTATATATATATATATATATATATATATATATATATATATGCATTGGCACATAATATGTGTTACATATTTGATTCTATTTTTGTGAAATCGTTAAATACGTACCTTATTATGTACAATTCACATCCTATTGATTATGGCATTTGTCCCAACACCATTTTCAATGCACCCATTACTTTATTTATTTTTAAAAAATAATTTAAAACAAGGGAAACCTGCTTTGATTAAGTTAGTACAAGCAATAAATTCAATAAACTATTACCTCTGCATGACCTCCTGAATCTGTGAGCCTTTCATCTTGATGTTGTAATCATATCTTTGTGTCTCTGTGTTAGTATAAAAATGGCGTGTAAATACCTGACTTTCTTGTAAATATTAACTTGTATATAGTAAGTGTTTAGGAGGAAGTTTGAGGGTTGAAGGCATCACTAAAGATAAAAATTGGATTTCGTACACAAGTGTCGAATCAAAACAACAATCAATTCAATGGTGACATTTATCATCTCTGAAAGAAATTAAGTACAGCAAACACATTGTGACTCAAAAATCATGGACACTCATTTTGGGGAAAGAGTATTTTTACGGAATGATGTATACTGTGAAGCCTTGTAGAAAGTTATTCTTACAAAACAAAAGACATGGCTTGTTAATCAGTGAGTAATTGACTAAAATCTAGCTCTAACGGTTTATATTATTTGATTAAGTCATTACAATAATTTAATAACTAGTCAATAAAAGGTCAACTCATCATTGATCACAACAGGAATGGAAATTGTAATAAAAAGTGACTCAACCATTAATCTGGTAGTTGTTGTAGGAGAGACATTTGGCTAAAGTCTTCTCGGGTGATATGTGCTTTTTAATTTTGAATTGTTTTGTTATTCAATCCTTGTTGTTTGAAGTTGCAGGCCCTCTCAATCACCATATTGTTTAAAACAGAAGAAAAGACCCCTAGTCCTCAAATACTCTATTAACATCAGGGTTGGAAAAGAAGAAAAATTGGGCTAGAGAGACCTGACAGGAAAGATGAAAGAGATGGATCTAATCCACGACTACATGAAGAAAGGCCTAGCTAATATAACAAGAATACCTAAGTACACGTTGACTTGTTGTAAATTGTTTTGTTATCAATATTCAATGTTTTGAAGCGTAATGTGCAAATGTTTTTCATGAACATAGCTGACCTGAATATGACTGAAAGTGTACAAGACATGTTGCTATAATTTCTTATATAACATAAAGAGGAATGTTATTGACTCAATATATTTATTATTACATATTACAAATAGTTTGTAGGTTAAAATCAACAATATTAGCAATTATATTTCAATTCATGAAAAACTAAATACAAATAATGTATTTGTATAATAATACAAATAAATAATATATTTTGACATATTCACTATGTCCAAAGTTTAAAGCTTTGGACATAGTGAAAATATTCCAGCTATTAGTATATGAAAGGTATAATGAAGGCAATTCATGAAGGAAGGCATTTATGTAAATATAACATGTCAAATTATACTGAACAGAACGAGCTGAGTGGAACAAGGATCTTAACATGAGATTAGCATTATGCAGAGGGGACATGCTGAAAGATGGAATAATGCAAATGTAGATGTAAATATATTTAATACAACAAGAGTAACTGAATTATGATGGATAATCAATCAAACTAGTTGGATCCGTGCATTTGTTTTATATCAATGGTTCAGAGTTAATAACAAATAATTAAACAGTTATTAAATAAAAACATATTGTAATAAATATCATAAGCATTGAGAAATGAAATAAAATAATTTTATACGGTTTGTTATATTATTTATTTCTTGTTATAACAAAACTATAACTTTTTACAGTATGTGATTCTCTGACTGTTTTTGTGGTTAGTGTTCTCGCTTCACAAATGAGAGGTTCTGGGTTGAATTCCTATGGTGTTGACCCAACATTGAGCAAAATTTGAAAAGCTACAATAAATTGGTAGAGAATTTTAATTAAGAATGTGAGAACAATGACTATGGGAATTTGTTGTGCTAATAATTCATTACCAGACTGATCAACCTAAACTTAAGAGCTATTCAGCCATGGAATTTTGTTTTTTTTATAACAATATGTGAGAAATAGCCTGATCTATGAGTTCTCTAATAGAGAGGAGAAGAATAACTTGTTGTACTCTGTGTTAAGCCTAGTACTGATAATATATCTGTATCTACAAACTAGATTTACTAATGAAAAATATTATGTTTTACTATTGTAACGTTCTTACTAAATGTAACAGACTGGTTGAGAAGAACTTGTAAATGTTACAACCACTCTAATTCATCTTTATTAAACTAATACATCAAATTAAATATAATACAAAGACAATGATGAACCATTATAACCTCTTACTCTACCAAAACTACGATTATATTTGTGTATTTAAAAAAAACCTTCTATTGTCGACAGCTCTATATGAGTTAATACTCAAAACTTTGTGGTGTTTTTTTTATAATTTCATAACTTTGTTATTCATATAGAAAATTTTTTTCTCCTGTCAAGGAAAGTGAGCTTTATATTGCTAATAAAACAAATTTTAAATAAAAAATACTATACAGGTACACTTTCAAAAGTCCCTTACCACATTTGGGAATAAACAAAAAAACAAAAAAAAAACAACTTTTTGTCAAAAGTAAAATGTTTATTCCTACTAGACCCTTATAGCTATTACAACAACAAAGTTGTCATATTCAGAGGGAATCTTAACAAAGAATGTTAAGAATCTTCGAGTCTTTGTTAAGATTCCCTCTGAAGATGATAACTTTGTTGTTGTAATAGCTATAAGGTCTAATAGGAATAAACATTTTACTTTTGACAAAAAGTTTGTTTTTTGTTATTTTGTTTATTCCCAAGTGTGGTAAGGGACTTTTGAAAGTGTACCTGTATATATTGTCACCATAGTGCTTTGGTCTTTGTTTAAAAAATACTATTTTCATTTTTCTTACTTTATCATGTTTTTTACGTTTGAAAAATTAAATAATTTAGTAGGAAAATTGTTTATTTCAAAATTCACCTATTAGTGCAAATAATGACTGTGTTAATTTTAGTTTTAAAATAATAAATGTTACTAAAGTCTGTAGTTCACCTGAAATGTTTAATACAATTTGCCTAACATGGACCTTACTTCTGGTTTCATAAACGTAAATATTTATTGAGATTGACTGTAGAACTTTACTTGTGCCAACTTTTTTCTCAAAATTTTCTCCTCCTATTGTTTAAGTAGAAAAATTAAAGTGCAGAAAATGTATTTAAATTGACATGTACACTAAAACAAAACAAAATATTAAAATCAGCTTAATAGAACTTCAGAAATACCTTATTAAAGTTTCTTCAAATACATAAGTAATTAAATTTCTTTCTGCATAAAAAAATCACTTTTTTATGAAAGAAACTATAAACTGTGATTATTTCAAAAAGTATATTAAATAATTGAAATTTCATACTTTTTTCGACTTACGCAGGCATGATGCATGAAGTCTAACAGCAGACTATGTCTGACATACAACAGTATTGCTTTAGATTGAGGCATTCAAACAAGTTCCCTAATAAAAGTACAGGTGAGCTTTAATATTATCTTCTTTAATAAAAATAAACTATGACAGATAGGCATTTGCAGTTTGTTGGTTGGTAGATATAACGTTTTCGTACCATATAATAGTTTTTGTACCAAATAATATTTTTTGCAATGTTGGTCAACTGGGTGAAAAGGAGATATTCTAACTAATTTAATGGTTTATCTTCACATACTTTTCCTTGTGTACATGGTTGAGAACAGAAACTTGAATAAAAAGGGAAATAAAAATATGTTTTTAAAACTGATTTGTGACTCACCCTTATGAGTGATACTATACCAAATTATACAATATTTAAATATATATTGTGATAACTAATTTTAAAATTAAATATGTCCATCATTCTTTGTGGAATATAGGGATTCTACAACATGCTTCCATCTGAGCTAAGTTTTTTATCTTCACTGAAAATTCCATTGAAGCTGACTCTTCAACAAGAAGAGTGTGTCTCTGTTTTTTTTGGTCTACCTCTTTTCCTGGTTTTATGGGCAATGTCGTTAGTTATTGGGCCTTCTAAGAATAAGTCCCATCCAATCATTTCCTTTATTTCTATTTTCATGTTTCCTTGCCTGATTCTGTGCCACAAGACTTTGTTGATAATTTGGTTTGATCAAAATATATGCAACAGCTTGTGTAAATACCTGTTCACTAAGATCTACAACTGCTTTAAACTTCCATATGTTGCATTCTATAGTAATTTGACATTACCCCGTTAGAGTTTCAGTTCTGGTTTAATTAACTCAGATGCTAACATTGCATTCTTCCACAACTTCAATAAATGCTGTTCTGGTTTATTTTATTTATATTTATTTTTAATACTGATTTTTATATGATTCTTCTGTTGGTTGTAAATTTATTATTAGTATAGTAAATTTTGATTTTTTTTCTACACTTTAAACCTTCAGTCTGGCAGCTACACTATGTAGTTTCTATCCATAAAAGGCAGAAATCTTGTAATATAGAATTACGATGTTACCAGCAAGGTAAGTCTTCAGAGTGTAAAAACATTACACAACCTTCCTCACATACCCATTCACAATACAAATACTAACAAAACAAAACAAAACAATTCCTTGCAAAATTGTCAGATCAATAGTTGTTAGTAAAGAGTGACAATAAATGTATAGATTTAACTAGGGCATAAAACTGCTTTGCTTGTATCACAAAAGAGTCCTCAGCATAAATTATATTTGATTAAAATGAAGGTCGTCAAGTTACATTGTTTTAAACTATTCCCGAACTGTAATTTATTTTTTTTACTTGCTATATTGCACACAGGTTTGGATCACTAATTTTTACTTTTCATTAAAATTTAAAACAAAATTAGTAGAGCCCCTGCCATTACTTTACTGCAGCCACATGGCCGAGTTTTTGTTTTCTACTAACAACTCATCAACCCAAATTTTTTAGAGATTTCGAACAAAATGTTTTGATTGGATTCTTAGAGGCTACACATGAGCCAAATTTGATAATTTTTCCTTATCGATTAAAGGCGAAAAACCTTTTGGTCATCATCGGCTTATAAAAAAAAAAGAAGAAGAAATCGTTAGAGCTGATTTTGCAAAAATCATAATTTTATGTTTTTTCGTAATAGTAGCAACCCCCAAAATTTTGAGGTATGATAGAAATGTAAAGAGATATATGTAGCCAAAATGTGTACATAGCACATTTGATTTAAATCAGTACACTTATTTAGTGTCCCAAAACCATTTTTTGTACTGAGAGTACCTCAACACAGATATTTCTGCGAAAAACTCGAAACTGATTTACTGACTCATCAGATAACTTTTTCTATACTTTGATTATGTGTGAAAAATAAAATCTCCATAATTTTTATCAAACTTTTCATCCATGATCATTCAGATCCAGTAGAATTATTTGGTATTAACTTTTATTTCAGTTCTACCGTAAAATAAATCCAAATCAAATTACACTTAAAAAAAAATGTAATTAAGAGAAATCAATAATTATAAACCATACCTTCACCATCAATGATACAGAAAGGAATCTCCAGTTAGTATTTTGTTTAATTATATAATAATTATAACTAATAATAAAACTAATTATATAATTTCTGTTACAGTCTGACTATGCTGATACATGCATCACTAGTCATTTTGAAGGTTAGAGATGATTGTGGTAAAAATGAAAAAAATGCAGAAGATTTTACACATTTAAAACTAAATGAATATATCATAAGTAACTTAAAACAAAATTTTAAATTTTATCACATATATCATCATCTTCCTACATAAAAAAATGTTTACTTTGAAGCCATCACAATATTGGTTTTTGCTTAACATCTTTATATCTGTTAGATTAATGAAGAAGACGTTGGGAATCCAAGCTTGAACTACCTTAATCTTTGATGCAAACCTATACTGAGGTTCACAAGTAATAGCTACAGCAAAGATATACACTGTATCTTTTACTAGTATAATATACTTATACTATTAGTAATATTAGTATTGAAGAAGAGATGTATTAAACATTTGAATAAAAATCACTGATATAAAAACTGAATTCTGACATCAGCTCATTTTAAATTTTGCTTTTCTTTATTTTAAATGAAGTACCTACAATCAGCGGATTATTGTAATTGATCCAAGATAATCCATTTACAATATAGGAGAGTAATTGATAGACCATTAGGTGGTTTTGTTAAAGACTAGGGTGACATAAAGAATCATATTTTATTTAAATTGCTGGGAATTTGTGTCTGGTTTCTTGGTTGCACTGTATATACAATTTATTTTACTCATCAAGTATAAAATAAATAAGTACTCAACAAGAAAAAAGGTAAAGGGGAAATATTGTACATTGTCTAGAATAAAGGTGTTAACATTTTCTGGGGAGTCATATAACTCTGCTCAGACTCATTACGATATAGACTAACAAAGTTCCTGCTGATGAGAGGGTGGAGATCCATAGAGCTATGGATACATGGAGGGTGTGGAGTGATTATGCAGTTGACTGGTTACTCTTTGATGAAGGGACGAATTTCAAAGAAGATCATTTAAAATTATGAAATCGAATTTGAAGTGATGGAGTTTACTAAAGGAAATCTGTAATACCAAATAGATTGATAAATTAGAAGGAATGACAAGTATAAATATAAATGTCATGGAGCCCAAGCATCAATTATATTTGCTGTTTAAAAATGTGTGCTATTTATGTGTGAATTTTTATTTTATTATGTGAATGCCAAGGCAACTGAAATGTTTTAAATCTGAACTGTCATTAGTTTGTTAATTAAATAGTGTTTGGTGAGAGGGAAGTGGATAGAGGAAAATATAACATTTATACTAATTTATTTTATAAAACAAAATATTATCATAGTACATTAATTCTTATTTAATTTTAGTATTGAATGTTCTGTTATAGAATACAATATTAGTTTAAGTGAGTAAATTCAAAGAAATAAATAGTGTGTACTGATCTTTGAAAAAATGAAGTAGCTTTTGATCAAAGGTCTTGGCACATCACAATTTATGTTAAAAAAATGAATTATTTAAACCCAAAAGAGATCAAATTTAATATATACGAGATACAAGTGAGTGTAAAACTTTTAAACATGGACTTTAACACATTCAGGTCTGGTCTCCCATGTGACCTGGTTATTTTCCATGATTTTGAGAATAACATATGAATCACTAAAGCACTATGTTGAATATACAATGAAAGAAATTTCCCTAAAACCACAATAAAACACTAACAACACAAGGACTGTATAGTTATGTTTATTTACCTTATGTACATAACAATAGCACTGGTATCATCTTCAAATGTACAACACACATTAACTAATTAGCTTGCAGGCTATTAGTATGACATGGATAGTGAAGTTGTATATAAACTGCTAGAATCCTCAAAACAAGGTCAGTTGGGTAGGACGAGGAGACACTACTGGTAGAACTTCACAGTATATTAAGGTGAGCAGATTCGTGTAATTTGAAAATTAATTATCTATTAAATTCTTAAGTATTGTCATTGTCCTGATTGCGGATTGAATACAACAGATTATGTTTAATGTTAGATTTGAATAGATAACCATTTTGAAAGGGTTATTATATGTAAAATGAGTTGAGAACATATGAATAATAAGGAAGGGTAATCCTTAGAATGAAACTGTTGAATAATAGTAAGGTCAGAATAGTTTATTAATAAAGATAATTTGTTATAAAAAAGTTATTCAGTATAAATCAGCATTAATTATTTTGAACCACCGAGCTTATTATTGATTTATTTTTTGATTAGCCAATGAACCTGTGGCATGACTCTACCTCATAACAGCACACAGATAACGTCCCTCTTTTTCTGCTGATCGGTTTCCCATTAGATTTATAATAAGGCGCTGGTTGTCATTTTAGACAGTTTTATCTATGAGGTGTTTAATGACATTGTCTATTTTAAAAAGATCTTGGTCTGTAATAGTGGGTAAATGATATACACGGTAGTATTGTACAAGTTATTTTAAATAAGTTAAATCGACGCATTACTGTTTTTAAGAAAAAATCATCTCAGAATTATTTCTTGACATATTAAACCTGTATCTAAAAATAAATACATTCATCACAAACTACTTCCATACATGCAGTATATAAAGCTTCGTGCAATGCCATTATCTACTTACATAAATAAATATATGACATGATTGCTTACCAGTGAAGTGTACTTGGACATAAGTTACAGGTCACACCACTAGAGTGCAGCATGCAAGACACAGTTTTCAGTAAACAGAGAGAAGAAAAGAAGAAGAAAAAGATGATTTGTTTGCATTAATTTGTGGTTTTTTAAAAGGAAACACAATGTTAAACATTCAAGTATGATTATTTTGTGTGTGTGTAATTTGAATAGATCAATGTTATTGTGTAACAGTACAGTGAAGGGGGAAGATGTTTAAATTAAACACATGATAGTTCATTTTTAATTCTAACAATATTATGAAATAGATACAGTAAACAGTTATTTAAGACTTTCAAATTCAACCAATCACAACAATTTTTACACCCATTCCCAAATTGTCTTCAACTTTTGAAGCCATCTACAATATAATTTTAACTCTTTGACATATAATAAGGCAAAATACCCTAAAATAGTGATAACTATGTTCCAAGACGTCATAGGGAACTTGTGTCAAAAGGAAACGTCATGTGTATAGTTTAGAGTTAACCACCACATTAGCTGTATGAGGACATTCTATATGTAGTATTATAGCGTTAAAATGAAAAAGAGTGAATATATTGTATGTAGCAAAGAAGATAATCCCTGAAAATGGTAGAAACGTCAATGCTACATGTGCTTCAAGAAGAAAATAATGAAAGGTAAGAGCAGAGACAATACCTATGAATGCCCCCTATATGAATGTTCCATTGTACATATATTGCCATTGTTTTGAAGACTTCCAAAGGAAGAAAACAATTCAATTTTAATATATATATTATTACTTCTTAATAATTTGTGTCAAATATATAGAATATTTTAACATATTAAATACCTTTGGTTTGTCTTATTATTAAATTAAATTTTTTACTCCTTTAGGTCATTTTTTTCTGGTTAATTAGTCATTAATGTATGACGGTATCTGATATTGTTTCAAAAAAACACCACTCCTCTAAGAGTTAACCATAACATAACAATTCCGAATACACAATACCACTTCAAAATTAAAAATAATTATCTACACCTTCTTGGAAAATTGCATGTAAATCATACTCAAGGTTGTGTTTATCATCCTTCTCTGCATTAACTCCATGTAGATGCCATGTTTGTTATGCTCTTCAGTGCAAGACAGAGGGCCCACCGGACATGATTTTTATTAAGTATATTTTAAATTAATAATTTTATTTAAATGTTCATGAATGTGTTTTTGTTGAGTTTTCCATGACAATGGAGAAACGTCTCTTATAATAAACTTGATAATGGATGAATAGCTAAAATGGCCGTCATTTTAAAATAAACGAAAATTGACTATTGACGACGGTAAGTTGTAAAAGATTCTGGAGTAGTATGGTTATCCAAACTTGCTCGAAAAAAAAGTAAAAGTATTTGTGCCTAATATGTTGTAGAGTTATTGTCTCCAGTTGCTGTAAATAATTTATATTAGACTAATAGGAAAATTCCCTAAAAGGCAACTAGATGAAAGTTTTTAGCTGATATTTAGAAATCATATGAGATAACATAAGACTTTACATATAAAAAATGTTAGACTTTTTAATACAATACGATTGCCACTATATGTCCTAATATCCTAGTTAGATGAACTGGATAGTAAAATTGCAGGACAAGTAAAATCTCTTTCAGGGCAATAAACAACACCCAAATTTATTATAATAAAAAAGGATTAATTAATATTAATTCACTTAATATTAAAAAAATATATATCCGGTTCATTTGAAGTAAACATAAGTAGTCGCAATAACAAAGAAATACAATCGTATGAAACTCTGGTTCAGAGTGCATTGTGATGGTATTTTCATGATGGTTAGTAGCGCTGAAACTCTCATTTAATTTACATTGCTTATGGACTTCCTGTACTGAAAGGTAAACGTGGAATCAACAGTAGTACAGTTTACTACCAAAACGCTAGAAATCATGTACATTCAATGAATTCTACTTAATATTTTTATAGCATCAAATGTGAACTCAGTAAAAGGTAACCAAATAGCATATTATAAACAACTTAAATATAAATAGTAGCCGATTTTGAAATTTGAAACTTTATTTATATGGAAATCCAACTATAAGTAATATTATTATCAGTTTTTTTTTAATGTAGTAGTAATAAACTTAGTTTTTGTGGATTATAACACGGTTTGTGTTTTCCTTATCGCATAAATATTAAAAATAAAGTGAATCCATTGTAAGAATACAAAACATTCTCACCTCACTTTCTATACTGATGATCCATCTACAGGCTATGGAACATGTTTACTATGACCCTAACGCTAACCTCAAAACCCTTTCTGACCACAAATATTAAAGAGATGTGCCATCTGGATTTGGCAGCCTTAGGGAATTAGGTAAACCACAAGTGTAATTATTGTAGTGAAAGATTATGAAGCTGATCTTTCTATAAACTATTAAACTTTTACATTTGCATAATAAAGACATAGAGAAAATTGTGTAAGTTTGAACAAATTAATAAAACATGACAACATATGTTTTGTCTCCTTCTGTATATAATACACATTCTCTTAAAACAAAAATGTTGGTTTGCTTGTATATAGAAATAGTGATCAGGGTTTAAATGAGTACCTTATAAATTAAGCAATGGAAAATCATAATTTTCATTTATAACAATTCATAAACCTCTAATTCATCAAAATTAGGTAAAAATTGCTTTGGAAAATATGGTTTACAAATTTTGTCACAAATTCGAAATTATATTTTTCTTGGAGCTGGTATACGTGAGAGAAAGAAAAATTATGTACAATGTTTATAAGTACAAAATCACATCTTGTAGCTTGTATGTTAATCTGTCTCTTTATTTTTTGCTTTTTTACCACCTTTGTAAAGATACAGCTCAAATGATCTTGTCCATGAGTGATTTGGTGAAACCCGTGAAAGAATCAACTTTAGAATCGTCTCTAGGATACAAATTATTGTTTTTTTTTTTATTTCATCAAAAATTACAGACAAAAATGTGGTGAACTGTTATTTGATACAAATATAATGTTAGAGTCAGTAACACAGATCATGTTGAAGCAGAGGCTGGACTCAGATTTGCTCTCGACTATTGGGGAGGGGATGGCACAACTATACACTATAATATAGTTTATACCACATTAAATATAGAGTGTTAGAGCCTTGGAAATATATGCTTATTTACTAAGGAATGGAGAGCCACAAGACCAAGAATATGGAAAATAATACAGTTTAATTATAGATTTTTATGCCAAAATGAAGTCTTGTTAGTGAAGGAATACATCTTGGTTATCTTCATCTAACTTTTGATGACAATATTTTGTTAGGGTTACAGGTAAAGCTTTGGCTCACTTTTTCCACAGCAAGTCGCAAGGGACCAGGTGATTTGTCATATCGTTTTGAACAACCAATCTCAGCTAAAATTTTGGTTCCAAGAGTAAATTTTAGGCCTGCTTAGAAGATCTGTACTATACTGGTTATGAAAATTGTGTTGAACTGTAATCACGTAATTCATTTTGTGAAATCAAAAGACACAGTGAGCATGTTCAGCACCGGTGAAAATTGACATTTTTAACCATAACAATGATGGCACTACTGGTGACTGCATTTCCATCAAACTTATTGTGTTTTGCTTTAAAATGAACCACAAATGATTATGTAAGTAATCTGAATAAATTTCTATATGTTTTGATGTTGTAAAGTTCTTTTTGAGGTACCCTTTACTTTATTAGTTTATAAAATTAAATTAAAAAATGGGAAAACACGACTAATTAACTTTTTTAATATTTTTTCATCAATATAATTCACTCTAATCATCAAAAGTAATGGCAGCAGCATAGGGTGTTTTATTTATAAGATCCTTGTTTAATTTGTAGGAGAGAAAACACAGAACTATTTTAAGTCAAACAAAGTCAGAATTGTATCTTTTGTTACATTGATTTGTCAGCAAAAACTACTAGTTTATTCTGGGGCAATCTGTTAACCAAAGCAAGGATCTGTCTTGCACATGAATTACACAATGTATTACCTTCAACAAATCTTACATTTTTAATACAACACTTCCTATAGAATTTTACCTTTCCTGTATATCGCTTTTCTTTTACTATGTGTTCCCGAAATCCCTGATTATAAATAAAAATTAATTAATAACATTGTGTAATAATTGTTTACATTTGGGATAGTTTATAAACCCCATTTGAAAGTTATAATCAATATACATAAAACTATAATCAGACTTAATCAATAATCTTTGGTCAGGGATATGTATAAAGTATTGTCAACATTTTATTTCTTATATGATAATGACAAAAATATTTTGTCTGGATCATCCAATAAAATACAGGGTATTTTAAGATCAGTCTGTCAAGCTTTAAGAGGTAATTCTAGACATAAAAAGTTATAATAAATATTTGGAAAAAAATGCTTAATTTCCCATCTATCTATTTGTCTGCCTCTTTTTCAAACTGTTATTATGTTTAGAAACTTTCAAAAGATTTGCCAATCTAGTTTTATACATAGTGTTTCACAAATAGTCTGCCAAACTTTGGAAGATTATTGTGGACATCAAACTAAAGAAAAAAGTCCAATAAACATACATCCATAAATGCTTTCTTTTTATTCTACACGGACTGTCTTGTTTCAAAAACAAGATATATATAACTCCAGGATGGATTGAGATATCAATGCAAAATGTTTTACACTATTAGTAAATAGTTTACAGTGTACCTGTGTCTGCATATGAAGGAAGAATAATAATATTATATATAAATATTGGTTGATATAAATTTCAAGATATGTCTGAGTTCAGCTACCTAGGAACCTTATAAAGTAATGAAATTGAAAGCCGCACCATGAGAGGAAACAGATCATATTATATTTACCAAAGTTATTAAAATCAAAACTACTGAACAGAGGGATAAAAGTAAGGCTAAATATAAGACATTAATCAACCTATAGTTGTTTACGGTTGGCATTCAGGAACATTCATTGGCCTGAGATCAGTACAAACGAGGATTTATGGAGAGAAACAAGTCAAACTGCAGATTCGAGAGAGGAAGTGGAGGTGGTTAGGACATACACTGAGGAAGCCAGATGGAACTATTGAGAAAGAGGCCCTAGATTGGAACCCGCAAGGTGTCAGAAGAAGAGGTCGACCCCGAGAAACCTGGAAGAGGGCCGTTATTAAAGAAGGAAAAGAGGTTAATAAGACTTGGAGAGAAGTGAAGGCACTTGCCGGAGACAGGGACAGATGGAGAGCTCTTCTGGACGCCCTATGCTCCAATAGGAGATAAAAGGAAATAAGTCAAGTAAGTCAGTCGTTTACGGCGCAGAGACATAGTCTCTCAAGAAGAGCGATGAAAATACCTTATGAATATTTGAAAGAAGGATCTTTGGCCCTGTTCTTGTAGGAGAAAGATGATGCATATTAATTAACAATGAACTTGAAGAACAAATAGATGGTGTAAACAGTAAGGTTGATAAAGTCAATGAGATTAGGGTGGCTAGGACATTTAATCCAAATGCACAACAATAGAATACCAATGAGCATGCTGGATGCCCAAATACTGCCAGTTAAGAGAAGAGGTCGATCAAGGAAATGGTGGGTGAAGGATCTTGAGCAGGACCTGAGGCAGTTGAATGTCAGGAATTATTGGAGAGGACTTCTGGTGGATCGGAGGATATGGTTTATCATGGACTGCAGTGCTACAGCGTTGGTTGGTAGTTTGCAGTGTAGCAGAAAATCTGATGCATATTTTAAAACTTTTTGATATCAAATATGTCGAAAACTGTTTAAATATTTAAAGCTGAACAAGATGGTATCTTTGTTGTTGGTGTTGTTGTGTATTGAAGATGGGCAAAAATTGGTATTTGAGCATTTAAGAAATGTTAAAAAATCAAGAGTCTTATCCAGTGGGGCACTGACTTACCCTTACGAGCCTCGTAGATGTGTATATATTAAACAGTCTCCACTAGCTTTGCTATGGCTCAGGCGGGACTTGAATTTGTACAATTGTGAAGAAGCTTTCAGTTTCTTTGCTTTGTGTAAATGACTCGGAAATGCTGGAATATGAAACTATATGAATATCATATTTTCTTAGGAGATTATGGTTCAAAATTACATATTTAACAATAACTTTGTTATGTGTCAACGTAAAAAGGTGCAGTTGGAATTTACATGCAGAATTTTAATCTGCCAATTTTGATCTAATTTACTGTGATTTGATTTAATTGAATAACACATGAAATATGAATAAAAACTGTTTAAAATGATCACCTCTTTGACATTTAAAATTTAATTTTTGTGAATACAATAGGGTTTTACGTGAGCACATTTTATCCTCTGTACCAAATGTCATCTTCTAATCCTATTGTTTGTGACCATTATTGTGCTTACATATAGACAACAAAGGAGATACATCTCGTAAAAAATTACTTTTTTGGTTTTGTATGTCCATGCAAAAAAGTCAAAAAAGGAGGTTAAATTTTTTGTAGTTATGAACATCGCCTTATAATTTTGTCTTCTTTGT
This sequence comes from Aphrophora alni, assembly GCA_963513935.1. Classification (NCBI taxonomy): domain Eukaryota; kingdom Metazoa; phylum Arthropoda; class Insecta; order Hemiptera; family Aphrophoridae; genus Aphrophora; species Aphrophora alni. The sequence goes on along the minus strand of OY740771.1, from coordinate 116,925,492 downwards.
AAGTTTGGTCATCGTGAAAAAAATCTACTTTGTTTTTTGACTGTTTTACATGATTCATGACTACAAGAAACCAAAAAAGTGATTTTTGAACTGCCGTCCTTCCCTTCTTGTTGTTATCTGTATGTAGAGTCCATAAATATAAATACAGCAATTGAAATTTGGTATAGGGTGCTAGAGTGTGATCATACAGAACCTCATTGAAGTCAGAGAAATTTAATTGGAAATGTCAACATGGCACCCATTTTAAACAGTTTTTGTTCATATCTTTTGTGTTCTCCTTTCAAATTTATAGATTTCAATTCTGCATATAATGGTAACCAACTGCACTTATCTACGGTGACAAATAAAGTTTTAGTCAAAAATTTAATTTTGAACCCTGACTACACAAAAATGTGATATTCATATAGTTATAAGATGTGGCAGAGTTGAGTCGCCCTCGAAGACTGTAATACTAAACAGTATTACAATTTATACTATGACCCCAGACAATGCAGCATGTTGTTGTTTGGGGGGGGGGTGTTACAATTTACAAAACAAATTTGATCTGCGTGTATGACTCATCAAGTGGTAGTATATGAGATATAATCGAGTCTTTATTGACAATAGTCAATGACTATGAAATTCGTGTGGATGTAATGCATAGATTATGTAAAGGCAATTAATCTAACGAAGACAAAGCTCGAGTAATAAACAGAGAATTTGTTTCTGATACATTTAGGTGTGAACATGAACAAGTAGTGGAATTCAAAATGGTTATAGTTACGCAACAATGGAAACATACGAGGAATAATGTTGCACAAACTTTCCAACTGACACATCCTCAACTCAAATAAAAACAAACCGAAATTATTTTTCAGTTTAGCAGGTACTTGTCAATCAAAAATATAGAAAAATTTCTGTATTTAAATAATGCCAAAACTTCCTTCACTTGTACCATAAACTCGTCATTACACTAAAATTTAATGACAATTCTCAAGATTCATTTTTGTTTTTTACCAATTACTTTTTAACTGTAAACTTTTACTTGAGATTTCGGACACGGTTCATATTTCAATAAAATTTGAACAAACATATTTTATAATATTAATTTATGGCTGAGTTCTACTTTCTTATGCATATAACTCACAAACCAGCATCTTTTTGACAGATGATTGTAATTCATTTTGTTTGGATTTTTAGAGAGTACAATTCAACAACATTTAAGAAAAATCCTATTTTCATGTTTTTTTTTTATTATGGTGACTACCCTCAAATTTCTATTTACCAAATTTGATTTAAATCCATCAACATGTAGAGCACTGCACACAGACAGACAGATATCATTCTGAAAACCACTTTAATACTCAGGGACATCAAAACATCGATTTTTCAACTCATCAAATAACTTCCCTCTGCAACATATCTGTGGTAAAAAACGAAAAGTCAATCCTCTTTTAAAAAATAAAATTTGTAAAATTTATCTTTTGCCTCCTTAAGGATTTTACAACAATAATTATAACAAAGTTTATGCCATAATTTCACTCTCTGGGGTTTACTCAGTGGGGCATCTAACTGCATCTAACTTTTTTCACGAAATCTTGAGTTAAATCTTTCTTTTTCATATTTCCTATCAGGTCTTTATTAACCAACTCTTCTTCTTTTCCAACCCTATAGTTATAGAGTATTGGAGGGCTAGGGGTGTTTATTTAATATCCTTTTCTCTAGAGAATATGGTGATAGAAAAGGTTTTCACTGTTAAACCACAACAACAACAAAAATTAAAAAGCAAAAATTATTACAGGCGATTTCCTTGAACTGTTATTATGAGTTTACTATTATAAAGTTTCATTATAACATTTGTAATAGTAAACTCATTTTGCACAGTACTCACAGTGAAAGAAAGTCATGGCCCGAGAACAATTTAGTAGAACCGAAAATAACCACGACAAGTGGTCATTAAAAACTCGAAGATGATGTCAGAGATAAATTAACCTTTTCTCTTTCATGAGGCCATAAAAACAGTGGTAGAAATTTTTGATTATTACGCTATACTAGTTAAGTAAAAATAAATTAAACCCTAGCCTTCTATTACTTGAATAGAGTAAAGGTCGAGAAGTAAAGAGTTATCAAGAATGACTTGATAAAAATGAATGTAACAAGACTACATGAAAAAGTAATAGATCTAGCTAGGGCCCCTCGGAACTGTCAAGCTCGAACTCACTGTTTAGATTTGAAAATTAAATGAGCAATAATTATATAAACAAGAATACTGTTTTACGATTTAATTAATGAGATTTTTTGATTATTAAGAAAATAGGCAGCTTTGAAGATTGCAGACTTTTACAAGAAAATATATTATGTTGTATTATAATATCTGTTTGTATTTTATTTATTTTTATGTACTTTTCAATAAAACAAGATAAAATGCTTATCTAAATTTTGATTGCACACTGAACTCTTGTACACTGCATGTAACCTTGTGACTGATAAGCCACAACCTAATGTGTTTAAAATTTTTAACCAAAAATCACAACTCACAGCTTTCTTGATCGTTGATTCTCGTGTTTATTAAAAATTGTAAATATCGTAATCCAATATAAAAATTGGAAGTACTGTGATAGTTATGTGGTGGTTTTAAAAATCGATGACAGACTTTGAGAACTTATCAATTTTAAGTTCCCCTGACACCAAACGGTATTTTTTTGTCTGTCTGTCGTCCATGCAGTTCTCTACAACACAATCATTTACGTTTGTTGGGAATTTGCATCATACAATTTGGTTGTGGCTGATGTAAAACAAAAAACTTTGATTTTCTCAAATTCATTGAAATTTTAACAATATCAGTATGACCGATTTTTCAATTTATTACTGATAACTCTGATGAACAGCCATTTTTGGATAAACGGCGACCAATATGTTTTTTTTGGAGTCCTGAGCAAAATTGTAAAGTTGATTTTGAGAAAATCGTAAAATAAAATTTTTAAGTTATGCTCCTGAAATTTGAGTTATCAAAAAAAGAAAAATCCCGAGATATGGCAAAAACCCACAAATCAAAATTGATTAAAATCTGTTGAAGCGTTCTAGTAGTACAGCACTGTAAATACGATAGATATAATTAAAAAAACACTTTTTTGTGCTGGAGGGGGGGACTCTCCTTCCACTACATAAAGTTCTTTTACAAAAATATACAAAAAGGGCTACACAATTTTAGTCGTTTTGCTGGAATAAGTTTCGTATAAAAATCAAATTTAAATAAAAATAACTATGAAAAATTAAGGAGTGCACCATACTTTTTGTTCATCAAACAAATTTGATTGTAAAATTGAAAAATATTAAAATATAAAGTCACTTTAATCCTTATCTTTGCACAGTTGTTTTTGTTAATATTATTTTTTTCGATTGTCATAGATGTAATAAATTATTCTTGCATTTTGAATTGCAGCTCGCTGTATGTTTTCAGATTTCGTTGGCAAATATTTGGTCCCCCTCCCTTCCTCACCTTACCTTCTATGATTTTTTAAACTAAATTACCTTAAAAAAATAAGTTTTTTTAATTTTCAAAAGTAAAAAATCTAATTTTACCAAATTATCTAAACAAAATTAGATCCTGGTTATGTTTTACAATCTTTGATACGAAAACAAATAATAATTAGTTTGTTTATAAGAATTCCCTCTAAACTTAGAGAAGGTCACTAATGTGAATGATACAATATAATGTATGAACCCAACCCCGCCTTGCTAGTTATTGATCCTCCGATGTTGCCATATCTCCCCTCTACCCATCCTCTATATTCACATTATTTCTAGTTGTTATGGCCTCTTTCCGACACATGTGTAGAAAGATTGCACAATCTTCCACACATACTTGAAGTCAGGAGTTATAGGTTAAAGGTAAAGGTTTGTTTTTGTATTTTTCAATTTCTTCTCAACTTGCATTTCTTTTTACATTGTTTGTTTTTCACCAAAATTTGATTGAGTTGCTACAGAGTGTGCCAATTCGTCTTTCTGTCTTCTTGTGTTTCTACTTCCCCACATTCACATAGCATAGAGAAAGTTATGTGACGGGCAAAAATCGGCATTGAATTTTAGGGAATTTAACAGTTTTGAGGTCTCCTTAGTCCAATAAAATGGTTTTTGGAATAATGTTTCTCTGCCATATGATCAGTCAGAATGCATGAACCGATTTCAATCAAATTTGGTATATGGGTATAAGTTGGCCTTATCACGGGACGTTTCTCCATTTTCCGAATCTCAAAAATTGTCGGTATTAGAACTAAATAATACAAAATTAAGATTTGATAAAAATCGTCTTGTACCGTTTGATTAAATTTTGCTTAAGTGTAGCTTCTAAGGATCCAAACAAAACTTATTAATCGCCATCTTTCCAAAAATGGTGGTTCATGAGTTATCCACAAAAAATTAAAAATCGGTAATGCGGTTGTAATAAAAATGTATTTTCTCAAATAGACTTTTTTGATTTCATTCAAATTTTAATTAATGAATTGTTAAGATTATTGACCCGAACCTCTGTGCAACACTGTAACAAAATGTTATGACATGAATAAGTGGTAAAAAACAAAAATTAACCTGGACTGCCCATTAAAAGCTCGATTTACTCTGAGATAATGAACTGACATCTTTGTGATGACTAGTTTTGATTATTTAAATTCAGTTTTAAGAAGAAAGTTTGTGCAGTGTTTTGAGGCTACTTATTTTAAAAATAGATGAGATATTTAATCGAGTGTTGGTTAACGTATTTTGTAACCTGTAACAGTTGTCCAAATTGTAATCGTCAATAGAATAAAAAACACTTGATTTGTTAATGAAGATGTTTCCGTTGATGATGTTCAGTGACATAAAGTTGTTTCTACTTCGACAAATAACGTCTTTGTTGTGAAAAACCGTTTGATGTTTTTATCAATATACCAAAAACCCAGACTTTCACCTTTCCTAAATGGTGGCCATATACAATTAATTGCAAATATCGAGAAAACCGTAGATTTTACAAACAAAATTAGAAGACAAAATATATTGCTTTTATTGGTAGATAGGTTGTGTTGTTAGTCAAAGGATAACCAGTTAATTATGGTAAAATTATTTATTGGTAATTGACCACAGCATTAATTCATGGGTGGATTACATGTTGTATCTTATGAATGTATTAGGCCGACAATTCAGAGAAGAGTATTCTTAGAATTCAAAAATATGTTGCTTATAGGCTGTTTTTGGTTTTAAAAACAAATAATGGTAGAATCAAAGGATATTGTGAAATTATGAGAATATTTTGTTCTAATATTCAACCTAATACGATGCTTTAGGTAGTACCTATTATTAAAGATAGGAATTATTAGGAATTAATATTATTAGACAATAATTCATGGCAATTCACATAGTAAAAACAAAAAATAACTGGCATTATAAATTTCTGAGTGTTTTAGTCAATTACTAAAATATACATTGTTATTAATAACTTGGTTATTCTTTGAACTATAATAAAAATAATGACATTATCACATTCATCATTACAAAGACAAAAAATTTTGTCTTCTCCAATGTTTTCTAACATTATTTCGATAATAAATCTTTTGAACGACTGACATTTTTATAATTTACAAATTATTAAATTCTTGGTTTTTGGTGTAGACTATTGGTACAACCTTATATCCAAAATAGGTAAACTAAATTTGAACTCAATATCTTTGGGAAGTTAAAAATGTAATAAAAAAATACAATCGAACCAACATACGAAAAATAGAGGATTTTAGACCATATGTTCTGCACCCTGAATAATGAATCACCCTATACAAGAGAGTTGCAATCTATAAACCATAGACAGAGCTTAATGCTAGAGATAGGATTGGTTGGATATTTATAGGTAGCTATATTTAGTTCTCCACTAACTTAACTGTCATTGTACGTTTTCCACTTGTATGGCCGTTTACAGTGTAATGATTCTGTCAATACCTGTAGTTTTAAAAAAATAGTTGGACCACATTAGTATTCTATTATTTAGGTAAAACAAGTTGATGGAAGTCAACATTGTACTTCCATCACACAATCTACGAACAGATACTCCAATTGTTAAGGTGTTTTGGGGTCTTGTAGGTAAAGTAAATTGTATTGGTGGATAAAGTAAGGTGTGCTTGTTTAAAACAGTTATAAACCTGTTAATAATTGATGTATCACCACTATGATGTGGCTTCGTAGATGTGCATACAATAAACACTCAACGCTCGCTTCTCTCGTGTCAGTACATCGACCTTGACAGGACTTGTATTTGTAGAAGCCTCCAATCGCTACGCTCAGGACAGTGACATGACCCTGCTGGATCCAGTAACTATAAGAATATAACATTTGTCTACAGTTGTTGACAAAGTGGCATTTTGTTCATTTAAATTAGTTTGCAAAACAGCTGATTTCTCAACAGTTTCACTTTGCCCACTCCGAATGGCAACAGAACAAAACGAAATTTAGGTTAAGTTTATTTGAATTGATTTATAATATACAGGAAATGTCCTGTATGTATGTTAGATTAATTCTTACATGTAAAATAACATAAATAAACAATAAAACAACGTTTTAAAGTTGAAAAAGTAAGTAATTATCCATGAAGATGATTGACAGTGTATGTACACGGAGAGTATTTTTCGTTTGCCGAGTTTTGAAGTTGGCAATCCCGTTTCCTCAACAATACACCTAAGTTATTTGTAATATTCATAAATAACCTCAATTTTGACGTGAGAACTTCTACTCAGTGTTGATGTGTTGTTTAGTGTGTATTTTGTGTAGTTAGTTTTAAAATATGGACAGTTCAGAGGATGAAAACCTGTCAAATACCCCGCCTAAATTAGCGGAAAAAGCTAACAACGTTGTTCTAAATCTCCTTCCTGTCAAATAAAGGAAAAAGTACGACCGCCAGTATGAACTGTTTTTATTTGTCACAAAATAACAACTGTAGACAAAGTATAATGTGCAATTCGTGAGCAAAGTGTCTTTTTTAAACTCGATAAAATTGACGCACACGGCAAGCCTCGTGCGTCAACATTTTTCTCTCGTTTAAAAAAGTGCCACTTTGCTCACTAGTTACACAAATAACAATTTCTCAAGTCGTCAGGTTTTGAAATTACATTTTTGATAACTTTACTATTTGTAGAGGGGTCGGATTGGTACCTTATAAGGAGAATTGAAAAATGAAAATTGTTACAGTATCTAACTTAGTGTGTTGAATAATATTCCAGATAAGAAAAAAAAGTTTAAAATGGCAGCTTTTACAAAAGTTTACAAACCGCTTTTTGTAGTTTGAATAGGATTTTATATGAGCACACTATAATCTCTCATCTTCCTATCACAGTTTTGTGGCCGCTATCTTGCTCACGTTTAGACAACAATAACAAAGACGATGGACAGATAAAAAGTCCAAAGTAAGCCATGAATTGTGAATAAGTCAAAAAACGGTAGTCATATTTTTTCGTTTACCAAACCCTATACCGTATTTCATATACTGGATTAAGTAAAAGCCTGTTTAATTCTTGGCGTTATAAAACATAAACATTATTAATTTCATCAAAATCGGTTTACCATTTTGTGTAACACACATACAATAACACTTATATACAATTAATACGAACACGTTTACATAATTTGAAACATGTCTGTAAATTTGGTGGATTATCTCAGCAATTAGTGCTACGAATTAGTAGACATTTTTAAGATTGGATAAAACATTTTCGTACAGTCAATTTACCATAAAATTATTAACTAAAACTCGTAAAAATTTTGGGTTAAAATATGATTTTGTTTTTGCCTTTTACTCTGAAGGACGAGCGAAACTTTTTTTAACAATAACAGAAAATAGATTTCAAGTGGAATAAATTTAAATAACTGATCCCACTGTGGAAATCGGGCTGTGTGTATATCCCTAATTAACCCTGATGCCGTCCACATTTACTATACGATTTAACCTATGTTCATAACAGTACTTTCTTTTAGGTTATCTGAGTTTTAACAGTAAGCATTTTCATATTTTTAAATTTCGTTATTCAGGTTATGTTTTACATTTATCTCAATTTTAACATAGTCGTTGCTAATTACAAACACATGTAAATCCACATACATTGTATATACATAACCTATAGTTAACTGTTTCAAATAGGCAAGTAGGTATAACATGAGTTTATGTAATAATTGTTTAACAATAGACAATAGTTTGCTAATCGTTTTCGATTGATCACATTTCATGGACTTACGAAACAGAAAAAGTGATTTTTTGTTGTTGCCTTGGCCACAAAAATTAAGACAGGGACATGAAAATTGGTAGAAGGGATTATAGTGTGCTAGGTTTCATAGGGTTTACCACTATAAGTGAGCCCCCAAACAGCCAGATTCCCAAATTTAACAATTCTCGACATAAAAACACGATACGTTTAATGTAACTGTTTAGGATACTTTGAATATAATTTACTATATTTTACTTACAGTATACAAACTATAGGGTAAGTTTTGTATTTGCAAAAAAAGTCGATTTACGTTTTTTCTCTGGTTTTTACTTTTCATGATCTCAGGAAATAGAAGTATAATTTCGACGCCGACTGTGTGTCAACGTTGTAAGTATGCGACTATATTGTGTCCTAAAATTATAGAACTTTATTGAAATTCAGTGAAATAGAATTGAAGATGTTAGTTTTTTTATCATATCTTGTCAGTTATTTAAAGTATAAACACACTAAATTAGATAAAAATTTGTAGATTTTAATTCTGCAACCCCACATCTCTAGCAAAGTAATTGTCAAAAATGTAATTTCGAAAAATGACCTCCTAAGAAAATGTGATATTCGAATAGTTAGGAGATCAGGGAGTGTATGACTACCGGCATGAGCGTAGCGACTAAAGCTTCAAGGTCAGCCAAATTTGGACATTGACAAGAGCGATTTGTTGTGTTACTCGTGATTTAAAATATCATATTTGTAATAGTCTCAATGGGGTTAGTTTTAGTTTAAAATACTTGGTTATCTTTGTATATTATTCTTTTTTCACTTGAAAATGAAAGTTGACTCATACTCTCGAAACGTCGTGTATGACATATAAATGATAGGAAATGACCTAAATAAACTGTATAGATAATATCCACTTGTAACAAATTTGTTAAGAGTCGCTCAAATGAAAATTCCCTCTTCACAAATAATACCTTTAACAACTTGCATCGTAAACTCTCTACTGTGTGCTATTGCACTCCGTCACACTGGTTGGTATTCATAAACAAAAAACACGTGTTTAAATGTTCTCATAGTTCCGAGAAACTCCAGTTATAAACAATTTGTTTTCTGTGTAACATCATCTTGTGTGGCAACAATGAATATTTGAGTTTACTTTACAAGAGAGCTGCCAATTCCTTGTTGAAGATAGAGTGATCATTTTATTGTAGGCACTATGGGTATCTTGGAAATTGAACCTTTAAATTGGGAACCGTCGTTATTTTTTGTTGTATCCGCCGAGAGGCCAGTGTTCTGAGGGTCTGAAGGGTTCCGCTCCCTGCACTATACATGTTGCTAACTGACACTCTGCCTAAAGCTTTATTACGTTTGTCAATGGTACAGACTGAGATTTATGGTAGTATTAGTACACGATAAAACATGTTCCAATAAATATTCCAATAAAGCTAAGAGGCGGAAATATAGTCTCAGTATCTAGACCGGAGATAGTTTACTTATATTAGATCTAAACTCTTAACTTCTTACAAAGCAATATAAAAATATTTGAGTCTGAGTGTGTTTCTGAAGGTTATTGACGGACTAGCTGGGAAGGCATTGATATTATAAAATAATTTAAAGAAAACTCATTGACATCTAAAAGTTAATTTTTCTTTTACTTTGAGTATTCATTATAAAAGTAGTTAATTTGTACTTTCTCACATATATCTAGGTAGTATAGCCTAAGGAAGTTATGTAATATGTAAACAAATTAATGTAAATTTTTTGCAGGTTCCACTTTGAAATCTTCTGAGCCTATAAAAGTGTTTCCTTCCACCCCTCACCAATATATATATATATATATATATATATATATATATATGTGTGTGAGTGTGTGTGTGTGTGTGTGTGTGTAGGTGTGTGTGTGTGTGTGTGTGTGTGTGTTCGTCTTCATCTCTTCCTTCAAAAATTCCGGTTTGTGAGTTATCGATAAAAACCAAAAGATTTTTTATTAACCAATTGGAGAACACAAAACAACGTATGTGGATATTGGATGTACAGGCTGGTTTGGTTGTTTGTGGTAAGGATAAAACTTGTTTAGATTAATTCTCTACACCATAAAACGTGAAACTCCGACTCTTCTTCAAAGATGTGTAGAAATGATATGTTATTACAAACGGAAAAAACAATATCTGTTTAAACCTATCCATAGGCTATCTAAGAGGTTTCTTTTAGTAGACAATTTTTCCACAGCGGAATGCGAAACCCCTCTGACTTTTGTTAACTACAGATGGGGAGTTCGGCGGCTGACACCATTGGTAGGGGATGAAACTCATGGTTCTGAGAACAATTCCAGGTGTCATGTACCGAGTAGCTGAAAAGAAAATTGACCTATCCACTAACTTTATTCTAAAACAACATTTATCACTATTGGGCTTAAGAGTTTAAGAGGGTACACATTTCAAATGGAATATCTCGTCATACACATTAAAAGGCTCAATGTTTACTTTATTGTCACTTCAGATTTTTCTTATGTACGAGGGGCTACTTTAATTTTCAGTTTTGTGTCTTCATGGGTTAGAATGACTGAACGTTTTAAACAGAGTGTAAAGTTACAGTGGGAAGACGCAATTCGTATCATATGATCTGTTGTACCATTTGAAATGTTTGCCCTCACAATAAACTTTCATTACAAATAAGATTGCCGTAAGTAAGAAGGATGTAACCCTGTGAAACATTCTTAGTAATTTGCGACCAAAAAGAAGAGGGGGGGGGGGGGGGTAACAAAAAGTTTGTGTTTTAACGTCGGTTCAGTCTTACGACCTTTTATAGTTTTGAGTAATTAATTGTTGAATTTAAAATGGGAGAAGCGCATAAATTATGTTTTTCAAAAATGCCAAAGTTAAATATTTGTGGTAAGAAAATTGTATTTCTCTGTTGACCAGAATGTATTGAGGATGGTTTATATTTCTCATACCCACTTAACCGTTATTATTATTTGAAGTAATGATACAACAAGAAAAACACTTTATTATTAAACAAAAAAAGTCATTTAAAATGCTATGTGGAGTGTGTCAGTCTCTCCATTGTAAACCTTAGTTTAAGATACCTAGTTATCTTGACTCCTCCATCATTTTATATTATAAATGTTAAATGTATGTTTAAAAATGAACTGTTTCAATCTATTGCCTCCAAGCATGAACTAGAAAATGACAGGATTTGAGAAATAACTATTGTCGGTATCAAATGGCAATGAAAAAGTTTTGAAATTTGGGTTTCATACCAGTCCCCCGATGTTGTAAAACAACTTTTTAGTAAAATTCCTGTTTATTCTATAATAACTTGTAATGTTAACTTAAGGTAGATATGCAACTTTCACAATTGATTGATTGATGTAATCCATGATGCTTATATTGTAGGAGAACTACAAACATTTTATAGTAATTGTTGATTTGATTGAATACCCAGCGTAATATGAAGAACCCTTACGTTTATAAATAGAAAAAGACTAATTTCAACGATTACGAATTTAGAACGAAACAAGGAAATGTTTGGTTCTACATCTAAAGCTATTAGCCAAGTAAATACATTCCGTTTGAAGAGGTTTCATAACTTTTTACTTTTGAATTATTCTTAGAACTGGATGATTACTATCGGTAGTTTAATTTTTCAGTTTAATGTTACAGATATATATTTTTCTCGACAGATTTTTCGTTCATGACAGCTTTATAAAAGAAACGAAAAATAAAGTATAAAATAGTTCTTGAATACTCTTTATAGTCTGGATCCTAAAAGAACAAGTGTTGGTTTAAGAAAGTCAAGGGTAGGAAAGATCAAAGAGAGTGATCTAACTCAACACTAGAGGTGTACATCCAGCCAGGATACCTCGGGATGGTTACGTGTCACTATAAGGGAACATGTGCGGTATATTTTGAAGCACCAATACTTTCCAACAAGTATAGGGTTAATCTGTACTTTTGACTTTGTCGCATATACGTCCGTACAGTTGTGGGTTTCGACTTCCTTTGTGTCCAAAAGAATGTTTTTTGAAGCGACATCTGTCTGTCTGTGGAATGATTTTACTAATATTTAATATACGGGTGTATTTAGACAATATCTTGAGAAGTTTTTTCTTCGTTTATTCAATATTTGAAGTATTTGAAAAAACCTGTCATAACAAAACAAACACAAAATACGATTTTATCAAATTTCGCTTCTAAGGACTTAAACTCATCTCTCCAAATTATCGGTCCGTGAGTTTTCAGTAATAATAATAATAATCGTCCAAAGTGTATTAAATGTGTAAATTGTCAAACATATCTCTACAGGTATCGATCAAATGTTGCCTTTAACGACTCAAACCCATTTCTCCAAAGTATTGGTTCTTAAAGTTATCGGTAAAAAAAATTAAAAAATTAACCAAACTGTTATTAAATGTGTAATATGTCAAAATTTCCTCTACAGATTTTGATTAAATTCTGCATCTAATATCCCAAACTCATTTCTCCAAATCATTGGTTCGTGAGTTATGGGTAAATATTTTGAATCGGCCGAAGTGTTATTAAATATGTAAATAGCCTTAGATAATGCAAAGACCTGTTGTACCTTTTAATTATAGTTCACCAGTTATCTGCTGCAACACAAAGTACGCGAGATGCATTAATCATACAAATTACGTAATATATATATATATATATATATATATATATTTGTTTGTTTATATTGTTTAAGTTTGTTTAAGATTGTTTAAGTTAAAGCTGGAAATGTATAATAAAACTGATGTAATGTGTGATTTCTATTCAAATTTCTTGTGGTAGTTTGTAAGTTTATATTTGTATTTAATTTGGAAGCCATTATTGTAACTTCACGCTAAGACTGATGTAGTGTGTAAGATTTGGAGGAGTGCGGTTGGTTGCCGGGTTTTTCTTTCATTCCGAGTATTTTAAGTTGTTATGTTTAAGTGATTTTATTTTTTTATATACATCCCAAACAGGTTTTAACCTATGGATGTTATTATTGTTTCCCTTATATGTAAGGTTGTATATATACTTGTATGTGTAAAGATAAGGAGCAATAAATATCATTATCATTATCATATAAGTTCTATTACTTGAAACTGTAATTAGTTTTCATTCAAAATTGATATATACATTATATAGCACATAATGACAAGACGACGCATTATGCTATTTCATTGACAACTTTATTATTTTCTAAATAAAAACCTATTAATTACAATAGCAATAACAAACAATAAAGAAATGATCTACCAATGACGTAAACAAAACTGTTGGTAGTTGACTGCCAACACTTTTTTCTTACTCTGATAATTTTATTTGATTTCGAGGATGGATGAACGAGAAAAGTTTTGCAGTTGTTTTACACAAAAGATTGATTTTCCTACAGCTTTTCATTATCATATTTAGTAAATGATTAGTGATTGCGAACATTGCAATCAGCATGCAAACCACGCATAGTTCTCGACTAGTTTACCCTTTATTTTGTTATCACTGATGATAAAATGACTTACTTTACAAACAAAACTTCAGATTAATTGAACTATTGTTAATTTTCCGACGACATTCTATTTTGCCATAACTTCCATGATGGCAAAGTGCCACATCTGAGTCCCCCTAATTAAGCTTTGTGTGACGAAACCCAAACATCCGGTCCACCTTTATCAAGGGACTGTGCACTGTGCACTTGATATTAATAGTCGGTAAAATTATTATAAAAAACACCTGCAATGGTCCAATAACAACAGCACTAAGAACAACTGCCAAGAACAATCTTAAGTCAATATCGTTGTCAATTGCTTAACAATACTTATCAATCGATCGCTATCTCTCCATACTGGTTCCTGAGTTACCGCTTAAAAAAAACGTAATTTCTAAAAATCGTCTTAACCGATTTCGTTAAAATTTTAGAGAAATGTGAAGGTTAATTACCCAAAATCGGCCTTGCATTAATTACTGTTCAGTAATAATTAGCAAATAAAACAAACATGAATATTGACTCCAGTCATTAAAAGCTTAATTTTAATCAAATACGATTTATGTTGATAAATTGTGAATTAAGTTTATTTGTTAATTAAAAGACGGTATCCGTGGGTGATTTTCTATTAAAATTCTTCAAGAAGGGGACGCGGTTAGGTTAGGTTAGGTTAGGTTAGGTTGGGTTAGGTTAGGTTGGGTTAGGTTAGGTTAGGTTAAGTTAGGTTAGGTTAGGTTAGGTTAGGTTAGGTTGGGTTAGGTTAGGTTGGGTTAGGTTAGGTTAGGTTAGGTTAGGTTATGTTTTATAGTTAGAATTGTTTAGTAATGCCCACCTATGTATTAGTATTGCTTTATAACTTTTAATTTTACCCATGAAAAGTTATAAAAAAACGGGCGTCTTTCAAAACGAAATGTTATAATAAAAACCTATACTTTTTAACTTCCAATGAAGATATTTCCTTGTAAGAAGGTGTATATGCACAGTTTATTACATTTAATTTGGCAATTAATTACTTACGTAAAAACTCAATACTAAGATTAGAACAAACGAAATTGTTGACAAGCATAAAACACAAAAAGCAACAATTTAAGCTAATATAAATGTTATCATAACTAAATTGCTTAACTAATTTAGTTTGTTAGACTGTGGTAAGGATTGAGAGATTAATGGCATTCTTCCATTTACAAAAGGAGGTTCAATATACAAAGTAGAGTTGAAAAAAAAAAAAAAACTTTTAGTGTATTCCTACAAGGCCTCAAAAGTCTTTGATTTTTAGGTTACGTTTCACATACTTTTACTGGAAATTTAACAAGATTATTAATCTAGGTGAGAAGTATCTTTTCTTCCCTTAAGTTTCATTAAAATCTATCAATAATTTTATACTTAACTAATTGTTTAAAATAGTCTTGTCAACTTAAAGGCTATGTAACAACTAACTGAAAACACAATTCAACTTCAAACTCATTTCATTTTCTTTATAATGTAATAATGTAACAAATTTGTTCATAACTCAAGACTTTAAAAAAAAATGTTAATTTTGTTAACTTAAATATTGTTAATGCCAAATTAAGCTCAACTTCGAAAATAGGACCAATTTTTGTTCACTAGCTTGTGTAAAATGACTCTAAGAACCGATTTAAGCAATAACATCCCCTCCTCCTCAGGGAAAAAGTGTTATATGTCAAATATTACTCGAGAAAGTTGATAAATTTAACAGTTACATACCTCCTCAAATCCACCCTCCAACAATTCCCGCATTTCCATAGTAATCGTTTCATGGTTTTCTAATTTCTCCCAAAACTTCGTCTAAAGAAATCATACCGACACCTTCACTCGCGCTGCACAAGTCTGGAACTGTTCGAGTCGATAAGGAATTGGGAGGTATTTTGAGACGCTAACCCAACAACTTCAAACACACCAACTTTATGAATGACTAAGGCTATCTATAGTACAATCAAAACCATATGGTACTGTTTACATCTGACCTATTGCGATAAGATAGTTTGAATCTAGACCAATCATTTGTTTTGTAGGGTTAAATGTCCAATAATTGCAGGATTTTAAATCGAAATCTCTAAATCTGTTTAACCAGTCATTAACTTTTTTTTTGCACATAATTACTTGACAACGTATTGTGTTCCTGACGAAAATAGATTTTTAGTTCATGACGAGTCAAAAGCTATATTTGTTCAAACATTTCAAATACTTCAGCCGATAGAAACTTACAAATCAGCTGTCAAAGATTAAGCAATTAATTTCAACATTCGTTCCTCAACAACCAACTTAACAAATTTAATAACAAACTGATTTATTACAATCTGTTTTAGGTTATCTAAGTAGATCTGCAAAAGATTATCATCATAATATATTATTTATGTTGAGCCACACATAAGCTTATTGTGTTTTTTCCTCTTCTATGACAACTCTTCTCTCTCTCTCTCTCTCTCTCTCTCTCTCTCTCTCTCTCTCTCTCCTCCTCTCCCTCTCCATCTCCCCTCTCCCTCTCTCCCTCTCCTCTCCCCTTCCTCTCCCTCTCCCTCTCTCTCTCTCTCTCTCTCTCTCTCTCTCTCTCTCTCTCTCTCTCTCTCTCTCTCTCTCCTTCTCTCTCCCTCTCTCTCCCTCCCTCCCTCTCTCTCTCCCCCCCTC